>CM075853.1:85461358-86061358 GCA_037975125.1 Latrodectus hesperus
GATCAATTTCTGAATACAATTGAGTAGCGCATATTTCGTCCGTAATTAAAGCTTCAATATTTGTACTTGAGTATGGGAAAAACTTACTATGCTATGTGATATTTACACATTCATATTCCTTTTCAGAAGGATTTCGATTTGAAAATGTGTAAGTAAAAAGTTTTTCTTTTATTAATGCTTTTCACGTTTAATACTACTAAACTCCATGGCACGACAGCCCATGTGGGCCAAGGCCTACAGTGCCCATAACTGTTTTCATGACCGAAGGCCCTGGGGTGCGAAGCATATGTCCCAGTTAAGTTGTCAGCCTAACGTAAAACCCCCAGTGTTTAGTTCCCAAGTATGCTTGGTACTCAGTTAATAGACTCACTGAAGGTATGAAAGGCTGGGTCAACCTTGCCCAGCCCGAGGATCGAACCTTGGAGCTATATCATGGGAGTGTGAAACGCTGCCACTAAGCCACCGGGCTTCTTTCACGTTTAATGCTTTAGCTAAATGCCTTCGAATTAAAGATTTTTGAGAAGCAGAATCAGAGAGTATTCTCGCCATTAATTTTTTGGATCTGTTTTCAATTTGGAAGTGAGTGGTTTGTAATAAAGTAGAATAACTATTTAAAGAGTTATTACGTTTGAAAACAGAAGTCATTAGAGCTTGATTATCTGAAATTTCAATAGTTTCAGTTTTATCAGACGGCGGAATTTGAACTGAATTTTTGTCTTGGGGCAAAATAATATATTGTGCTGAAAACACTGACATGTTTCACAAGGTTTAATTTTAACTTTACACTGATTTAATAAATGGTTTTTATTTAAATGTCTATAACAACGTCCTTCCCTTTTTAATTTAAAAACGAATGCTAAAAAAACTTTTGCATTTTTCACAAATGATTTTTTTAAGAAAACTTGCATGCTTTTCCAATAAAAATTCCATTAAGAGAATATTTTTAAAGCAGTGTTTCCTATATTGCGTGAGTATATCTCATGTGTAATCCAAATACTGAATTTTGAACAAACTAATCGCTCATTTTAAGCATGTGATATTGTTTATAGGAAATGGGTATTAATAATTGTTTTGTATATGTTATGGGCAAAGTATGAATCGCTGGCATTCTATAGAATGCCTAGGCATTGTATACAATACCGGACGTTTTAAGGCAAAGTATGAAATAGGAGAAGTATTACATACTTTTTCCCTAGGCATTGCATATAATACACAGGCATTCTATAGAACAACAAATTCTATTTAGGCAAAGTATGAAAAAACGTCCTGATGAGGTTATTGTGTAAATTATATGCAATTTCTCAAAAATACAAACGTTATTCTGAAAAAATAATGGCAGTATCATTAAAAAAATTATTCAAAATGCATAAAAAAATTTTACAAAACACAATTTATGCATTTTTTATTCAAGGAAAAAAATTTTCACATAAAAAATAAGAAATTAACTTATTATTGTCACATACCAGGATTGAATGACATTCTGAATTACATTTCCTTACATTTTCACCCAAAACTATTTCATATTTTAGCACTTTGTTTTGCACATATATTTGATTAATCCTTGGTCACTGCCACTGGACTGAGCAATTGCAACTGACCGGAGAGAAATTTCATGGTCTGGTATACTTCCAATTCTAAGTAAGCTCTCAGGGCATAAAGTGAATTGTAATCTCACACATGCTTATTTTAAGATTCCTTTACAATATCCAAGTCTATAAAACCATTCTCTGTCACACTCATAACACCTGCCAATATAATGAGCGAATCATTTTAGCTCTTGTCGACGTCAGAAATAGGAACGTGCAACAGTAGCTCTCGAAGAAGCAGTTGAAAAATTTTTCCCGAATTCATTTTCGTTTTAGTCTTATATTTTGAGGTTGATTTTAGAGTTTATTTTATTTTCTTTAGCATTTTAAGTTTTGAAATAAATATTGCACAAAATATCCATTTCATCACCTTTACTAGCTAAGAAATTATCGAACTTCCTTCACAGAAGGTATGAATTTTTTGAAGACACATTTTGCATGTAAGTGCATAATTTGGTTTTTTAAACACACACAACAGGTATTAGAAACGAAAATTTCTTCAGTAAGCATGCCTTCATCATGTTGGTTTAGTTTATTATCGACTATAATTTAAGCATGTCTTTTGAAAAGGCTCTATTTTTTGCATAATATGATTTGTTTCAATGTTTTCCATTGTTTAGACTCTTTCTATTACTTTTTCTAGCTGATCCTCGGTATTTATGTCTTTTAAAAAATCTTCGGTTAGTAACGATGTTGTAAGCTCTACTTTAGGTTTGGAACCAAAAAGAGCTTTGTATGGTGTTCTTTTAATCCCAGAATAATAAGTTCTATTTTTCATAAATTGTATGAAGTGCAGTTCTTCACTCCAGCGGTTAGATTTATTGAGTTGCATCCAAGTACAAAGCATATTTTCGACATCTTCATTTGCTCTTTTGACACTACCCTGGCTTTGTGAATGGCGAGACTTCACATGGACGATCTTCATTGCTGGCCATAGCTCCTTCAAACTGGTCACCACATTATTGATAAATTCCCTAACGTTGTCAGACTGTAATATAAATGGTGTTCAAAGCAACGAGAATATATCCACTAGATTGTAGGCTACTTCTTTAGCCCTTTTTGACGTTAGAGATTTGAGAATCACAAATTTTGTAAGATGATCTTGGTACACCATAACAAATTTACGTTCTCTATCTGACTGAGACTATAAGATCTATCTGACAACGGGAATCAATTCAAAATTAAAAAAGACCATAGTTTTCACAACAATACCGTTTTTAAAAATACAGGTTCATAACAATACCTTTTTTCTTCTGGCAAGGTTCACAAAGGAGGATGTACAATTCAATATCATAACGTGTAATTTTTTTTATTTAGCTTAAAGTTCTTTCAACATTCTATCAAGTCCTCCATGTCCAACAGACAAATGAGCTTCCTGAAGTGTGAAATAACTCAAAAGTCCGTGAAGTAATATTGTATTGTACTAACGCCTCCTATAACAAGATAAATGAGTTTACTTTTATTTTTCTCTATTATCACACCGTAGCAGTTCAGTAACCAATGGTACCTGGGTTCTTTCTTAATAGTCGTTTAAGCATTATTTATTAACTTTTGGTTAGAGTTTGACTTGAGAAAACACTATTCTTTTCAACATAAAATCTAATTTTGCCCAGTTCATCGTCAAATCGTTGTTTCATGTCTATAGACCACGACTCCTCTAATACTCCAGCTCGCTCCTCCATTCTCATGCAGCACAGCAAAAAACTAGTTTTTGTTGAACATATTTACATAAAACTGCTTATTTTGACACTTCCGTAAGGAAAAGGCAACTAACAAATTCTGATCTTGAAGCCCACGTTAAAAGTCACATGCCTTGCGACGTGATATTCGAAATGAATCGGAGATGTGTTTTTGCTGGTCTCTCTTTTAGCAATGTGTGAAAAAATGTGTGAAACACACAAATAAATCATTTGATACATTGCCAGCTAGTTTTAAGCATTATATACAATTCCGGATTTCGTACCTTGGCTATAACATATACAAAGAACAAAGAAAATAACGGATCATTTTGTTTTCTCGAGAAAGAAGTTTCAGGGGTTAGGTAAAACTTTTTTCTTTTAAATCCTACAGCTGATCACCATTGAAGACCGTTTCAATTAGTTAACATAACACCACCTTTATCTAATCGATAAGATATTTTTCCATATGTTCCCTTCCAAGTCTTTTAACTATTTTCCTATTTTATCTATCCACCTGGCTCTCAATCTTTCCATTTTCCTTTTTTCCTCTGGAGCGGGAAAATCAGTTTTAAATAAAATTTTCAATGTTATATCAAAATATATGCCCTAATCACTTTATTTGTAAAGCTTTATCACTTTTACTATGCTAAGTTCTCGGTATTGTATATGTAATCATTTTTGTAACCTATTCTCCATTTTCCGTTTCCTCTTACTGCACTAAAAATTTTAATAAAGATTTTTCACTATAATATCATCAGTTTCTCTTCATCTTCTTTCTAGTTGCCCATCATTCGCTGCCACATAAAATAATTGTTAGATAAAACTATATCTGATGATAAATTTAATCGTATAAATACTTTTGTAAAAAATAGGAAATATAATTATTTTATTTTCCAAAGTGGCATTGTTGTTACTTGCAAATTAAATCTGTATGATTAAAATTCAGTGTAAAGTGGAAAATTCTTTACTTTGTCCTTAATCAATCTTTTTTCCCCTTCAAGACATAAGAGAGAAGATTTTGATCTAGCAATTAACTACTTTAAAATGTATTTATCAGATAACTAGGAGATATGTGCTTTTTCCATTACTGAATTTGACTAGTAAATAAATATAATAACGAATGAATTTAGTGTTATTACATGTCTCTTGAAACTTTGGTAGGTATAAATCGACATATTATAGGAGCAATATTATTCACATAAGCAATATATTTTTCCATATGAAACTCAAAAATAAATGAAGTTTATTTGTTTTGCAAAACTGTTTTTAGTTTTCCTGATACAAAACGAGATGAATCATTAAGATCATATATATATTCAGAAATAACATTAATGTATTTTTATTATGCGGAATTAAAGAATTTTCTTGTGGTTAGTTTTCATGAAAAATTGTTCTTATAAAAAGCATTATTATATCATGAATTTATTAGAAATACTTAAGGCATCATTTGCCATAGCAGCTAGAAATTTCGAGAAGCTAATTTCTTCGATTATTATATTTTGTAACAATTTAAAATTAAATTTAATAGCTCTTCGGAAGATAGCACCGGTGTTCTAGTTAAAAAAAGCCGAAGATAACTTCAAAACATATTTTTAATTTCTATCGAGTTCCATAGCAAACTTTAAATTATATGCTTCCCAGGATATTTTCACGTTTCTCCAATCTCTCTATTAAATTATTGAATCTTTCTTACTTGTTTTATATTTAAACAAAGTTTTCATTTACAAATAAACATCGGAAACAAAACTGCAGTTTTTTTTTACCTTTTTATTTACATAATCACACAATTCTGTTTTAAATATTATTATGAATTACGTTTACTTAGGAACAAATTTTTTCTACTATACGATTATCACTGTCTTTTAATTTTTTATACTGATAAAAACTGGCCAAATTTTTTATTTAAAAAATGCTCTCATATTAATAAATTATTAATTTAAACAAATTAATAAATACTGCATAGTGACCTTGTCAGGGACATTTTCAGTTTAAATTACATTGTATCAATATTAAAATTATTCAATACTAGTAAAAAATATTTTTGTTTAGTTAAAAAAAACGACCATTGTTAAAAAATGATTTCTTTAATGAATTTGTCACAGTCATTACATGTCATTAAACAACTAATTTATAAAAAATGGTTTTTAACAGCTGATTCATGAAATTAAACAATAATTAATTCTTTCCTTCATCACTGGAAAAGAAAAAAATTATTAAAAGAGATTATTTACGCGAAATATTAAAAGAGTTTATTCTCGTGATAATTCACGCGAATTAAAAAACAAAGTTTTTATAGAGATAACAAAAAACGTGAGATACGATTTTCTCTTCTTTAATCTAAATCTGCTATTTGCATGACGGAATTGATTCAAAGACGTGTTTGTTCATTTTACGCCACCTTTCAAGAATATGAGCAGAATTCTTCATAGGAAAGCATGAGCTATGCTTTTTCTTGCCCTAAATTCGACTTTACAAATGCTTTGTAAAGGAAATCTACTTCCACATTTGAATTGGAAATTGAATAAATATTTTAAAACCGTACAGGTTGAGATTAAACATGGATTAAAATGTGGAAATAAATCATTTTTAAAAATAAATTAAGAGGTGCAACTTTGCGGCATTTTATACATTAGGTGCCATACTGAAAAACCTGTAGGTATTGCAAAATGGAGAAAAAATCAAAATAACTTGTAGCTTTTAGTAGTATTTAACTTCGTGGGTTCGATCAAAGTCCTTTAAATTAGATTTAACAAAAAGATAAAAAATGATAAACTTTTGTTATCTGAAAATTGGGAGAATGCGTCGCTGCAAATATACAAATATGAATAAATTAAAACTCTTCATTGAAGGAAAATTCCAAGTAAAGAATGATAACAGTATATTTGTAGATTAAAATGAAGATTTTGTGAGAGAAGATTTAAAAAAAATAAATAAATTTCATACAGACAATGATTTATGCCATACTTACCAAAAAAAACAAACTCAATAAAATTTAATATACATCCGTTAACTCTAATATAGCATCAACGTTTCACTCGAAAGTGCAGAAATAATGAATATTAAACTTTAAAATAACATATTTACGTTCTACGTATTTTTCTTCATCCAATAATGGTTTGAATCAATATATTCAATAATATTAATAAAAATATTTTATTTTTTGAATTATTTTTTTTCTAGAATAACGTAAGCACGTACTCTATTACATAATGTTTTCAATCAAAAACGTTAAAAAATAATTTTTGAAAACGTCGAAAATTTTAATTAATTTGTCTATATCATATATATAGTATATAACTTCAAACTATTGAAAAATTATTTTATTTTGGATTGATTAAATTAATTACATTCAGGCAATAAGTGTCCATAAAAGAAAAAGTATTACTGAAAATGAATAAAAGAGTTAAACGAAATGTTTGTTGAACAGGAAAATAAAGGACCCAAGACGCGCATAATGACTAATATACAAGAACTCAATATCCAGACTATTATTTTCTGAGAGTACAAATATACCAATTTCTAGAAGTTACGTGATCATACTACAGCCACTTTACGTTAGTTGCGCCATGAATTTAGGTTCTGATACAGGACAAGTAATTTAAGACAATGTCTTCAGCCCAAAGATTGATACCCCAACGAGCAAGCATCATTGATAAACAACGCGATGATATACATTGCCATTTTCTAATGAAAAAAAATCGAGCTAATTGTAAAGTGACGAATATCGACATTATACACATAAAAGTAACATCACTTCATCTTTCAAAATTCTTTAATTTTACATTTTACGCATGTTACTGTAGAGACGATAAAAAAGATGAAACTTTCAGCTCCAGAATTATTACTTCATTTGGAGGGCATTGCGATAACGACAAACGAGCCCCATTCACCATACATAAGTGAACCTCACAGACTTTTAGCAGTATATATATACGTATATATACATCCCATATATGATATATACTATATCCATATATATATATATATATATATATATATATATATATATATATATATATACGTAATTCGCCTCATTTGAAATCCATATCCAAGATAGATTATGTATACATTACTATTTAAACGCTTTTGATTCTTTAACTTACTCTAAACTTCCTTCAAGATCTGACATCCAAGAGCCTCCTAGAACATCCATCCAGTGCACCACTAGTATCAGGGAATGAGACCTGGAGGGCTTTTGTACCTCCAGTGTAGCAGAAGCGATCAGACAGCCATTACAAAATTTAAAAGTAAACATTTAAGATCTCAGTATTACAGCAGCGGGGAAAAGACCTTATCTTTTAATGTTAAGTGCCGCAGGAACTGGTGACTCCTGAACATATTTTGGATTGTTTGGGGCTTTCCATGTCATGGTTTTGAACATTTTGAGAGTGAAGAAATTCATGGACCTCTAACTTAGCTCTGTTGAACCCAGGGGATAACTAACAACAACGTATATATTATACTCTCTGTTTTTTCATCGAAAAAAATCCTAAATATCTTTTTAAAATTGCCATCTAAGAACTTACGTATCTTTTGGCTCTTTCATGCTTTCAATAACGATCACATTATGCTATTTGTCAGAAAAATAGTACAGTTTTATATATACGTGATGGAAATCATCTAATCAATAATTATTTTTTTCACTTAAGAATTTCTTATTCACCTAATTCACTGTAAGTATTTCTTGTTCATAAACATTTTCTCCAGAATTTATTTTTCATATAAATCTTAATGATATAATTGTTCATATATGTTCTAATTCAAAATAACTCAAAATCATTTTTTTTTTATTTTTAAAATTTCTGATTTTGGGTTATTGTAAGTTGTGCTATAAAAAAAAAAGCTTGGAAATATAAACAACGATATACATAAATATACAGGTATATTGAGGGACATTGAATTTGTCGTATTATATTGGAATACGAATAGTATAAGGTTAGTTATTGTTTTACATGGCCTTCTATCTCATCCATTTTCTATAAACTAATTGTAAATCTCAAAAATATGCGTTCTTTTGAGTAAATAATTGCTGTTATTTAAAGAAGTTAAACAAGAAAAAAATAGACATTGTTTAACGCATGACAAGTATTTCATGCAAATCATTATTTGATTTTTTTAAGGATTTTAAGCAATTTATTTAAATTCTGTAGTGTTAGTTTAGAACACCTGCAAGGAAAGTTGTCTGGGATTTTTGTGAATTCAAGCAGATCAAATAGTTTCTATAACAGTTTCAAAGACCTTGTATGGGCTATTTCCACTTAGTTTTCATTTTTTAAGTCTATTCAAATCTGCCATGTTTGTCATATCGTCTAAATTTGTATTATTGTATTAAAAAACCGCAAGATTTAAAATTTGCAAAAACAAATATATTATTAATATATCGAGAGCCCTTGACTTTTGTTTCCCCATTAACAACATTAGTATTATAATGTGAACTCAGGTTTAATTTCCAACTTTGTGTAAAGAAAACACATTAAACTCGACGAAGAAAATTATATTGCTTTAAGAACGATTGTGAATAATAAAGACGATCTACAAGTAAATGTGCGCCGGTTGTACTTAAAACTTGACATTATCAGTAAGAAAACAAAAGATGCGAATTATGAAAGAAGAAAAAACGATTGGAAGCCGAAAGTAAGGAAATGAATCGATCAGAATAACTTAAGCTATTGTTTTATAAGGAGATCGAATCTAGTGTGCTCTAAAGCTGCTTTTTTGCTTCTATGGTTAAAGGGAAAATCGAGTCAAATCGAAGACCGACGTTATATTTGGATTTCATGATAATTTTTCTTACATAAAAGTTTTATACTTTAAAAAATCTCGGGAAATTTGCATTGAGCTCTTTCTATTTAACAGTAATATCGCGAGTGTATTCTAGGATACTATTTGGACACTTATTCTAATAATTTTAATAAATTTTGTCTGATATACCAGACAAATTTAACATAATCTACCAAATAAAAAAACAAGCATAAAAAGTGCACCGACCCTATTCTATCTCAAACTTTTTTAGAATTACGTTAAAAAATACTCTAATTTTTTTAAAAACAAAAAGTTAAATTCCAAATAATTTTACAAATAATTAATTAAAGACACATTTTTTTAAAGAAAAAAGTCATTTAAAATGATTATGCTATTTATCAATTTATTTTCTTTTAACTGCTTGAAAAAGTGGTAAATTAAATTGTCACCAAAATGCTTAACTGGTAATATCATAAGCATCGTTCTAGTTGTCAACGATCAAATCAACCGAATAATATCTGTTGTCTAGCTCAGGAGAAATTTCGCACTTTGTTTTCAATGCAGAAACAAAAGTTGTCAACTAGATATAATAACGATTGGCGTCTGAAACGATAGTTAATTAATATAACAGGATCATAGAATATCAATCATACAATACATAAAATAAATGTTATAACCGAAGAACAGTGTATAAATCGACCATCATCTGTCTACGATTCCCTTACTTCTTTTGGTATCCAGAACTTCTTTCTGCATACGCATTCCTCTCATTGACACAAAGTGCGAATCAATCTAATTAATTGTTAATAACTGTATCAGAAGTAAATTTTATTAGTTTTTTAAGGTTTCAGTCTTTTTACACTGCAACAAAATTCAATTTAATTTTGTTTTTTCAATATTATTTAAATATGTAGTTAGAATTAACCACACAATATTATTTTTCATCTTTATAAACTGAAATTAATATTTTATATCTTTGAATAATTTTCCCATTCTTTCCTTTTGATTTTAATGATTTGCAGTGTCAAATTGTAATAATTTACATGCGTGAAATGCATGGAAAAATTTGTATTTGGTTATTGTAGTAGTAACTCAAAGAACAAAAAAATATCATCTGCATTATTTAAGTCATTTCACTCCAGTCGTATTTCATTTGCACGAATTTGACACATACTTAAATTCTGATTCTTTGAGAGGAATTTGACACATACTTAAATTCTGATTCTTTGAAGGAAATTGTGCAGTACTCATCTGAATAGATGATAATTCAAATATCTATTCACATATATTTGACAATGAAATAAAAATTCTGCAAAGTATAATAATGAATATTTTGTAGTAAAATTGGTAATATATATGCAAAATTGGTAATAATAAAATCGGTAATATATGCTAAGAGTTTTGAACTTGATAGCATTTTGCTGATAAATATTTGAATAAAAGAGAGATTGTATTAGAACATCATTTCATTAAAGTAATGATAGATGAGACCCATTTTAATCCGTTTTTAAATTTATGCAATTGGCCTAATTATAATCAATAAAATCAGTCTGAAATTTCATGATATTTATTTTTAAGATACTTCATTTGAATTTATAATAATTTTTCATTTTCTTGATGAGAAATCAATTTCCAAAACTATAACATACTTGCACAATTTTGAACAGTTGTTCGAAATTTCCTAACTTATTCTACCTATCTATATTAATATATAAAATTGTATTAGAGGAAACCACTTTTTCTTTTTGAAAATGTGATCTGGGAATGGATTTTATTAAAATATAATATAAATAAGCATTGAAAATCATAACAAATCGAAAAATTGAACATTTAAATTTCTAACAATTTTATAGGTACAATATGCAATACTGAAAAAGAAATATATAACATTAGAAAACGATATATAATATTAAAAATGACGACATGCAATATTTAGAAGAATATAATTCGTTTTCAATATTATATATTTATATTAAAAATTGTGTGTTAAATTTAAAACTTAATTCTGAATTTCTGTAAAATACCATAATTCTTAAAATTAATATCACATTGATATATTTAGATCTCATTAAAAAAATTAACTTTAAAAATGTTTTTATATCGATAAGAATATGAATAAATTCACGACTTTTCTACATACCTTGTTTGTACACTTAATTATTTAAGACACATTCATTAAAAATACTTAGAATTTGTACAAATTCAAATACGCAAAAAATTTTACTCAATGAAATTTTGAATGCAGTGAATTTTCATACTAAAAGTACTTACCATTATTTCTTAAATAAATTATTTTACTTGGTATTTTCAGTGTTATAATGAATAAGTTTCTAATGCACTCTCTTTAAGTTAAAAGATTTCTACTCAAAATCATCGATATCACAGATGCAGCTGGAAATGTTCGTGTAGAAGGTATTTGAATATATTATTTTAATTCAGTGCTTTCGTGATATTGACTGAAATGTGTTTTGAAATGATTGCATACTCTGACCACATTTGTATTTCCATTTAACTGGGCACAAAAATGGTGATTATTTTTATTAAAATGAAAAATTTCCAAATAAAAATCTTGATTTACATCACTTATTTTCTGAAAAAGTTAGGAAAGTCTACAATTTATTACAAAGAAAATTTTTTCAGCTGAAGTATGTGTTACTAATATTTAAATCAACCAAGGAAAATATTCTTAATATTAGCTTCTGTAAAACTGAGAAAAACCTCAGTTCATATTTGTAAAATCGACCTTTAATGATGCTTAAATATCAGCATCTTCGTAAGAAAGTGAAAAACTTTAGTTAAAAAATATTAATTAGGATTTCGAAAATAAATATTTTAATTGCTTGAGCACTCTTTACATAATATAAACATTTTTATGACCATTTTAATTTCTTATACGAAATTGCGACAGTATCCATACACAGGAAACGTATTCATCATTGAAATCAGTATTGATGTGTTAACACTCTAAAACACAAATACATTAATCAACATCACTTGTATGTTTTTAAAAAATGTAAAGTTCAACTGGTAAATGAAATGTTTCATTTTTTAAAATGTTTAGAAAAGTTATAATAATAATTAAGACAATTTCTAAATGTTGCAAAAGGAAAATAAAAATACTATACAAACATGACAAATTAATCAAGCAAATATCAATCAATTTGTGTCAGTGATCAATAATGCTATTACAAATAACTTCTTCACGAAAAGTCTTTACGATTGTAGTATTTTTCTCAATTTAGTTGCATTTATGATCATAAAAATCGTTTCTCCGCTATGAAGAATAGAAATAACAAAATAGCATTTATCATAGTTCAAGAAAAATTCATTGTTTTAGGATATTTCTAGGCATTGATCCTAAAAAATCTGGAGTAGACATTTTTGGCAGCTATCCATCTGGTTATGATATTAAAAAGTGATTAGATATTACATGGATATACATATGTAGCCGTGCAGGCGAGCACTGGACTGTACCATAAAGTTAAGGGGACGCGGTGGCCTGGTTGGTTATGGTGTCGTTCTATCGAAAGGTACTGAATTTGAATCCCGGTATAACTGAAGATCAGTCGTGTTCTTTAAAGACGACTGGGACATGTTAAAACTGAGAGTAATCACAATCCTCCAAGTGAAATGATACCTCTGGGGTGTCCAAGTATTGGGAG
This sequence comes from Latrodectus hesperus, assembly GCA_037975125.1. Lineage (NCBI taxonomy): Eukaryota > Metazoa > Arthropoda > Arachnida > Araneae > Theridiidae > Latrodectus > Latrodectus hesperus. The sequence continues at coordinate 85,474,028 of CM075853.1, forward strand.
TCTTCTGCTTGGTCCCTGCTTCAAAATCACAAAGACTCCACCCAGTTGCTTCTATCTAACAGTTAGAACCCAACTGAAGTACAGGGAAGCATCCTGGTGCAACCACAACCATAAAGTTAGCGGGTTCGGAATACTATGCTATCATCAAACACCCAGGAAATTTGAACTAAGATCAAGGGACGAGGTCACACCTGATCTGGCACCCTCCATTCCCTATCCTCACACCAGCGGAAGGACTTTGGACTTCGTAGATTAATGTGGACCCGTTACTAACCCACGGAGTTCCAGTAATCCAATGAGGGGGGATGTGTGATCGCCCTATCGCTGCCAGTGGTAAATGATACTTCACTGCTGATCTTAACAGGAAGCAATGTGAAGCTATTGAACCAATAGAACTCCACATGGATATAGCAGTCCATAAAGCTTTAACACTGTTCAACAGTTCACTTTCTACTGCGTTGTTCCCAATCACTTAATAATTAGCCAAACAATTTTATTTTAAAGGTGAAATAAGAATATTATATAAGTGACTAAATTATTATATTAGTGAAGTAAAAATATAATATTTTATTAATATATCGATATTAATCGAAATACTTACAAATTTTATTTTTTGTCTCTATTCCAGCTGTGGCTGAATGAACTATAAAAATCATATAATTTTACATTCAAAACTGATAAAATGCTAAAAATTTGAAGCACGTAAAAAAATTAAATGGAAATAAAAATATAAGGCTATCTTTCGCACATTCTTCCAATTTAGCTTTATATTACATGCACATTTATATTTGAAAATAATTTATTCACTCAAAATTTTTATATATAACTATAATCACTAAAATCTTTAACTAGTGTCTCAGTTTCTTTATAAGATTTTTTATTTTTTATTTATTTATTTCTTATTGGAAATGAAGGCACTAATAAAAATTAAAATGAACAAAGTAGCAGTTTTAATTTTAGATTTCAAATTATGTAATACTAAAATTCTTTTAGTAATAAAATCTATATTTTATTTATGTGCACTTCGGATTCTTGGATTTAGTCTAAAGAGTAAGTACATAATAAATATGCAAGCTGGATTATTCCTTCAAAAGGAATTATGCTCAAAAGATGGCATTTACTGCCTCGTGTTGCTCTTTAAATTATTTTATAAGCAATCTATTGAAGCTGTGCGTGTTATTTGTTTTGAAAATAAAATTACTTATTTCAGTAATTATCAGGCCTTAATAAATTAACTTTCAAAATATAATAATGGTAGGATTCAATAATAATAAGCTGCAAATCCTCAATTCCTTTCCTTTAAAAAATATTTTTATTTCTTACTAATTTTTTAAATTCTTATTAGCGAAAATTCCATTTATCCGCGTTAATTTAAACTTTTTTTAATATAAACTTTGAAAGTGACATTCCCTTTTCTGAAGCATATATAGACAATTAAAATATAATTATCATAAAATCACTCTACTTTTTTTATGTTTAAAAATCTTCATGAGAATAAGTGGGGAAAAAAATAAACTCACTGATCCAATATTGGATACAGTGAGTTTTACTTTTTTTCTACTTTTATTCTCATATTTAAAAATTTATTTATCATGTAATATAGATTTGTTTATGAATATCAAACACACTTTATTCCGAATACTCCAAATAAATGTGATGATACATTAAATATGTATTGATTAAAAGTAATCATTTCTAATTGAGTCATAGAATAGTGTGTAGTTATTTATTTTTTTCAAGAAGTATTTCTATAAGTGTTGTATTGGAATTTTATCACAATTTATATTCCTAAATAAAAAAATTTGCAAAAAAATTCGCTTTAATTGTTGTAATGCATTAAAAATGAGGGGATAAACGAACGTATACATAATTATATGATGAAGATATTAAGCATTTGTTTATTTTGGCTTACAAAAGAAAAAGAGTTACAAAATAAGTAAAATATACTTAATTAGTATTTGAATGGCTAGTTATTCAAAAATTGATTATTTTATTAAAAAAAATTATTTTTAAGTAATTTATTAGTTTTTATATTATTTCCGACATTCTGTTTGATGTCTTCCGACTTACTATGGGAGAAAGGCATCAATTTTATTTTATTTATTCAGAAAGTGAAATATTTGAAATTATAATTTTAAGAATTTTTTTCTGTTCATTTTTAGATTCATATCATCGATTCTAGAACTTATAAAAATCTATTAACTTTGGCTTAGTTTTACAGCGAATGAAAAATAACACGATTTGTGATTTCATACTGAACTAAACTTTATGCCACGACAGCCCATGTGGGCCAAGGCCTACATGTGCCAACCTCTGATTTTCTAACCGAGAGGCCCTGGGATGCGAAGCATGTTTCCCGATTAGTTGGTCAGCCTAACGCGAAATCACCAGTGTTTAGTTCCCCCAATCATGCTTGGCATTCAATTTATCGACCCACTGAGTGGATGAAAGACTGAGTCGACTTTGCCCGAGGATCGAATCTGTGCCTTGGGAGCGTGAAACGCTACCACTAAGCCAATGGGCTTCGCTTTTATAATAACAATAATTATAAAAGTAACTTGTTGAAAAATGTGATATGAAGTATATTACGAATTGGAAACGAAATATTTAAAATTATTTACATTTCATATGGATTGTTGAGAGTTTCGATTCTTAGGCATGCCTTAAAACCTATATCTCTCGCAGACCTGGGCAGAAATTCTCCCTTGCCGATTATGTATATTTTTCGCATTATTTAGCCATTATAATTCTAACATTTGTTATCAAATACTTTCATCTACTATTGAAATAGTATCTTAAAAGTTTTGGCGTCATAAGTTCATCAGATCGGATTGTTTCAATATTTTTAAATTCGTTTAGAAATTCCAAAATATTTTATTTTTGCAATTTTACTCACCTTTTTATTTTTAGTCCATGCCTGTCATGAACCGACGGAATGTTCGTCTAACAGAGTAAAATTGAAGTTATACCTAAAGATGGACACATTTCAAGTCTTTCCAGACATTCAAGAGACTGCGACAGATTGTTTGTTACACATTCCAAGAATTGTTTTGAATAAGCGATGAAGATTTTTAAATTTTAATATTTTTTGTAAGCAATAAATTTGACAAATTTAGATTAAACCTTACTCCTATTCTTAGTTTTACTAATTAGTTTAAAGTCATAAGTGGATTTTTTGGGATTATTCTCTTTTCATTAACTAAATTTACATTTCAAATCTTTATTTCGTTGTTCAAGTATCAAATGAAAACAAAACAATGTTTATATACAACGGATTCATTTATTTCAAATTAAATACTTTAGAGAAAAAAATTTTTATATTATCTTAATTTATATTATCTAAATTTGTGATTTACATAAAAATTGAAATTTCGTATGTTATAATTTAGCTGATATTATTAATTTACTTCAGAAAACTTCCCATGTGTATGCCATAATAAACAGAACTGACTGTATGAAGCTCTACTGAATTTTGTAAAATAATATTCTAGAATAAAAATTAGAAATAAAAATTTTGAAATTAAAATTATTTTGCAGAAAACATAAATTTTTTTGCATAAGTATCGATAACACTGTCTGGATGAATTACATTGAAATGACTGTGTCCATTACTTCCTTTCAGCAAAAACCAATCGGAAACCACTTATTTGATCAACTGTTTAGTTTTGCAATAGCTTCAACATGTTTGAAAATCATTACATCTTTGCCGATATATCTATATACATAGACTCAAACATATAAATATTTACAGAAACTAGGTAATTATGAAGTCTCTTGTTTAAGTGTCTATTTTTATGTTTAATATAATATCATATCGATGATTTGCAAAATTACATTTGTATACCAACTAGAATACTGTTTAGCTTCAATATATTCGTAAAATACATAAAAAATTTTCGTCGTCTTTTTGCCTCAAATTATGTTCCAAAAATTATAAAATTTGTATTTTATGACAGATAATAAAATACAAACATTACGCTGATTAAGTATAAAAAATATGTAACAAGTGCTTTTCCGAATGAAGACTCTGCTGTATAATATAATATTTGCATTAATAAATTATATATAAAAACGAACGAATTATGTGTTATTCTTACATTATCTGGAGTGAAAATTATCTAGAGTCTAAAATCTTTAAATATCTTATAAATTTGATCATAAAATGATAGCAACTATTAGAAAATGTTAGTAAAAATTAATTGTAAATTTATTAAGAAATCACATTTACAGTTTAAATTTAAGAAATAAAAAAAATATATTTTTAAACTCTTTCGAAATATTTACAATTACAAAAAAATTCAAATTAATTTCATGGAATTTTGGGTAAGCTCTTATACTCATATCTATAAAATATAAACTAAAAATTTTAATTGCTTATTTTACTCTCTTTTTCAAATTATTTTCTGATTATAAATAGAATTCATCAGAAAATTTTTGAAAAAGGATAAGCAAAAATATTTTTCACAAATAATGATGCCATTTCCTTCTCAAAATATCGTGAACAAAAAATAGAACAAACAGAATTGTAATCAATTCAAAATACTTACCAGTTATAAATTATTTGAAAGGCAGAAATTTTTTACTATTATAAGCGAATGCATAGAATTTCACCAATAAAAAAATCATAATTTTTCTTTTTATATATACATGATGAATTCCACTTAAAATTTATTTTAAAGCTCAAATATATTGCACATTCACGATTTAAATAATGTTAGATATTTTAAAATATATGGATTTAATTTTGTACATATATAAGCACACACATATCAAACTATCATTAATTTCTTACGAAAATAGGAATGAACAAAATTTAACCGATAATTATAATTTTTATGCAATTCAGAATTTGTGGAACCATTACGACAGCAATCTACAAATATCTATTATTAAACTTGATATTGAAAAATCAATATTTTCTTAGTAATTCGCGCTATTTTTATGTCTGCTTTTTAATATTGCAAGCATTTGTAGTATGAATCAGTTACATTAAGTTATGCATTAAATTAAATTTTATCAGATTCATGTTACTACAAATTTAAGATAGAAGGATAAAAACAAATATCATTTCTAATTATCTTTTTTTCGAAGATTGCACATAGCTAACTATGAAACTTACTCAAAAATACTTTTTCTTCCTACCCCAATCGAATGTCGATTACGAACTCTTAATTGAAATAAGCAAGATAATGAGAAGAAGGAGATATTTATTGGGCCATAAGATGCAAAATCAATACTAACTGAACTAAATTAAGAAAATGAATATTTTTTATACATAAGCAAAATTAAAAATTATATAAATATATAAAAGTATTATAAATAAAAATCGAAAAAGTTATTTAAGAAAATAAGTCTAAATAAAAATATGTATATATTTTCAAACTGTGTATAAAATTGAATCCATATAAAATCATTAAAAAACTAAAATATATATTTAAAATGAGTGAAACTAGTTTCCCTGCTAGAAAAGATAAAAAGATTGCGTGATGGGCTGGTTTTCCAAATAAATCTTGTAAAATTAAAATGTTGTTAGTAAATAAAATGTTAATAGTTTTAACATTAGTATGAAATTAAAATATGTAAAACACACACAGTATGTGTCATACACCTGATACCAAGGATTTAAGCAACTTAAAATCATATTTACGTTTGGAACATGTGTCTGATACTAAGGAGAATCAGTCTAACTTTATAAGTTCAAAACATTAAGAAATGATATATTGAATTTAGTCATGCAATTTCTTGGAAACTTGCATATTTCATTATTCTTGCCAAAGAGAATGAAAATTTTTATATATTTCATTATATCGAAAAATGGATGAGATGGCAGCACGCTTATTACTCCGGGACACACTAAATCTGGCTACAATGTCCTCCAGGTGAGCTAACTCATCTGGGGTGGCAGGTCAAGTCTTGAGAATCTTCTGCTTGCTTCCTGCTTCAAAATCACTCCATCCGGCTGCTTCTATCCAACTGGTAAAGTCCATCTAAGGGCTAGGTACAGGGAAGTATGCCGGTGCAACAACAACAACTCCCAGCCGATACGATAGTCACTTGGAATTTTCATATAGCAGGGCCGGCACTAGGGTAGGGCAATACGAGCGACCGCCGGGAACGCAATGATCTAGGGGCGTCAAAATCATAAAAAAATCAAAAAACTGATAAAAAAAATTAAGTTACAGGTTTTTATAAAATCCACTAAAAAGTAAAGAATATTTTTTTATCATTCTGATATCATATCAATAAATTATTTTTCGTAATATTGCATTGTCATAGGACCGTTGTATTGTAAGTATACCAAATTTCAATGAAATCGGTTCACGGAATTTTTATCAAAAACGCGTTGCAAGATTTGACTGACAGTTTTGATTTTGAAATCAAGCAAAACAAGATCTAACAGCCCTTTTTACTGCATATGAAAAGGAAGTAGACTTAAAACAATGCATTATTTGCCACTAGACTTCGGCTGGTGCGAAATAAAATAGTTTTTTTAAATTGTTAGTGCAAAAAAACTTTAAAAAAACGCTTGGGCAAATTGTCCAGTGCGTTTGGCTTCTGTGAAGGTAAGTGCTTTAATTTTTGTTTTCATTTTTAAAAACGAATAAAATCTATCAGGCATAAGCCAAAAAAGGGTGATAAGATTTCAAAAATTCGAGTTTAGATCAAAACATGACTTGAGTGGTATCAAATATAAGGTAATTGAATCTGCAGTTGAATATAATGCATTTCATTTTTTTAAGCCAGTGGCGCACAAGGGGGGATTTCAAAAATAAGAGTTTGCATCAAAAAATGTCTTGTGTGGTATCAATTTTTTTTGGCCAGTGAAGGTACCTACAATGAAGAGGGAATTTGTTGTTAATCGTATGAGCTTAGGTGCCCCTAAATTGGCAGAGTATTTTTCATTTTGTTTTGTTTTAGTTTGTCCTTCGTATTAAAAAAAATTGGGTAGTTATATATTATAATTATAAAAATAAAATGTAGGGAGTAAGGACCCCTAAAATTATATAGCGTATGGCCACATAAATTGTAAATTCGTCGCTGCATAGTGTGACTTAGTTGTTATGGGGTGACCATTCTTTTGAGGACTAACGAAATAGTATTTTATAAAAATGTCAAAAAGCAAGCAGTTTTATACAAGTGGTTTTCAAAGCACAGTGTAGCAAGTGCTAAGAAGTAGTGAGTATAAAAAAGCGTAGTTTTGGCACGAGTTTTATACAATATTTTATCTTGATCAAAATTTTTTAAAAATTAAAAACGTGCTGCAAGCGTGATTTCTAACAAAAATATATTTTACACAAAATTACCAAACAAGAGACAAATTACCAATTATTATTTTTTATATCAGTATTATTTTTCATTTTAATTAATTTGTTCCAGAAACCAAAGTGTCCGATGCTAAGAGAAAACCCCTGGGAGCGAATTTAAAAAGCAGCGATTGAACAAGCAAACACAGCTTCAAAAACAGTCAGATGCGCTGCAGAACTTCTTGAAAAAAGGTAGTTTCAATGCTCCCACAACCGACCAACATTTGAACAACGCCCAGCACCTAGATACTGACTTTCCGAATATGGATCCTCTTTGAACGCAACCGTCAGCATTACTGAGCTGGGTAAGTCATCTCAAACGAGTTTGGCGAGTAGTGATGCAGTTCTGTGCAGTTCCAAAAATCAAAATTTGCAAGTTGTGCAGACCTCAGAGAAACATTTAGAAAAGTTTACCGTCCAAAGTATCTCTTCTGACCCAGAATTATGGCCCGAAATCATGCATGCAGCAGATAGAGTATTTTTGGTTAAACGTGGTCCAGCTGCACCTTTGTATAATTTGGATTTTCCTTTTAATGATCAGCATAGAAGATTCTCACCAAAACATTACAAGAAAAGGCTTAGAAATGGAGAAGAGATTTTAAGAAAATAGATGGTATATTCCGTATTTCAAAACGCTTTGTACTGTTTACCATGTCGACTTTTTGCTGCATCATTTAGCTTGAGCGCTCTTGCCAATCGGGGATTTAAAGACTGGAAGCATTTAGGGTACTCTTTAGAACATCATGAAAATGCTAAAACTCATATAGATTGTTTGAAATCATGGCTTCAATTGAAGCAAAGATTGAAAATAGGTGAAACAATAGATGCAGTTTCTCAGAGACTCATTGATTCTGAGATAAATCATTGATCTGAAGTTCTTTTACGCATTATATCAGTCATTAAAATACTCTCAAGATTTTCGTCGAACATGCGTTAAACTGTATGAACACAATCATGGAAACTGAAATAATTGAATTATTGCATGACAACATAAAGCACCACATCAATGAGCAAGTTCAAAAGGCTAAATATTATTCCGTGATTCTTGACTGTACTCCCGATGCAAGTAAAGTAAAACAGATGGCATTTGGGGTAAGATTTGTCTCCATACAAGAATCAGAGTCTGAAGTTCCAGTTAATATCAACGAACATTTTGTGGTTTTCTACCCATTGAGAGATCAACAGCTAAGGAATTGTCGGAGGTTTTACTAGAAGAGCTAGAGAAAAATGGCTTAAAGTAGAAAACTTGCACGGTCAAGGGTATAACAACGGTTCCAATATGAGAGGAGAAAAATTTGGAGTACAAACAAGAATCAGAAATATAAATCTCAGAGCATTTTATATTCCATGCAGCAGCCATTCGCTAAATTTGGTTGTAAACGATATGGCAAAATCCTCGTTTAAGGCAGCCAACTTCTTCAATGTTGTTCAAAACTTATATACATTTTTTCTTCCTCTTCTTTTCGTTGGGCAATATTACTGAAATATATTGATACGTACACCCTAAATCCATTGAGTAATACGTGATGGGAAAGTCGAGTCAACTCATTAAAAGCTCTACTGTTTCAAATTGGTCCAATTCACGATGCTTTGTACAGCATAAATGAAGTTTCAGAAATCGATAATGTGATCAGAGACGAGGCTAGTGGATTATTAAATAATTTGAAGTAGTTCAAATTTATATGCTCTGTTGTGATCTGGTACAAAATTTTGAGTCATATTAACCCCATCAGCAAACTTTTGCAAATTGTAAATTTTGATATGACACAAGCTATTTATATGCTTAGCAACTGCAAACTCTTCTTTGAAAACCTGAGATCAGATGAAACTTTTGAAAGCATCATTTTAGATGCAACCGAGCTTGCTTCAGAGATTGACGTGGTAGCTAATTTTGAAACCACCACACCACGTCATCGAGTCAGAAGCAAAACAAGAACGTTTTTGTATGAGGGCCCATATGAACCCGTTCAAGACCTCAAACAAAAATATATAATAGATTTTTTTCACACTATAGATCAAGCAATAAATGCCTTGGAAAACAGATATAATTTGCTAAATACTCACAGTAATTATTTCAGATTTTTGCATAATATTTTTGGTCTAAAAGGCATGCCCAGAAATGAGCTACTGGCTCATTGCAAAGATTTCGAAGTAGTTTAACTGATGGAAATTCAAGAGATCTTAACGCCCTGGAACTAGCCGATGAAATAAGCATGGTTTCGTCATTATTAACAGAAAAGGAAACCTCTGATGAAGTTCTCAAGTTTATCGCTACACTTAAATTCGCACCAAACCTCGGCAAAGCATTAAGAATCCTACTTACATTTCCAGTCACTGCGGCTTCAGAGGAAAGAAGCTTTTCAAAACAAAAAATAATAAAAAATTATCTCAGAACGGTGCAGACGCAAAATCGTCTCAATGGATTGGCAATGATAGCTACAGAACACCAAATTAGTGACAAACTAGACTTGAAATTACTGGTTCGTGAGTTTGTCGAAAAAAAGTTAGAAAAAAGGCATTTTAATTACTTTGGTTACTTAGAATTTATTCATATAATATGGGATATTAGTTTAGTTTGCATTACTACATTTTAATTTTTGTTATTTTACCTAAAGTGCTAAATTGCTTATCTTGTTATCTAATGCTTGAGTTTTAAATAAAACTTTTTTTAATGACTTTCAGATATGATCTCATGAGATTTACTTGAAAAAAAACCGGGGGGGCGAAAAATTGAGGTTTTGCCAGGAGCGTCAAAATATCTAGGACCGGCCCTGCATATAGACCTTTTAGCGACGCAGTGATCGATACCAATATTTCGTATTTTGTATTTGACAAGCATCTAGCTCCCCAGATACTAATTTGCTCTTTGATCATCTGTGCAGATTCTCGTGCATGACGTCATTTCCCTTGTAGCGTCAAGAGTCGGGCATAAAGTAAGGAAGGCAAAATCATCTATTTGTATATAACTAATTATCAGCGTTCAAAAAGTCCTTGAAAGTAGGAAAGAGTTTTTGAAATTCCAGGAGATATTCAACCTCTTATGACATCAATAAATCCTTTGGAGGTTACAAGTTACTTTGGAGGAAGATCTAGTGGAAACTTCATAGTAAGAGAGATGTCTCACCAAGTGTCTTAAAAACTTTTGTCTTAGAGACTATTGCGGTGAAATATCCATCTTCTCACTGTCTACACATTTATACGAACGGTTCCCAATTTGACTGTCATTTTAATGTAGGGGCTGGAGTGTTTTCAACCTTTTTTTATTTTATGCTCCTGCGGGCTGATTGGTATCTATTTTGATGGCGAAATTGTGACGATATATGTAGCCATAAAACTGTTATTAGCTATTTATTACAAATTTCAGTGGGCAATCATCTTCTCTGATTCTCAGGCAGTTTTTCAGTCAATTAGCACTGTTGAACAGCCTTTAACACACGGAAAACATAGCATTTGACATTGCTAAGAATCTTTGAGAACTCTCTTTTTAAAAGGGAAATATATTGCTCTCCTATAGGTGCCCATCTATTGTGGCTTTGGAACAATGATCAAGCGGACTTTATAGAGAGGTGCCAACTTACTACAAAAACCTAATACGGCCATCTCTTATTGGAGGATTGTACTGTTCTTGAAACACTTATTTAAATATCTTAAGATCGTACATCCCTAAAAAAGCAGAGGAATTTACATCTTTCTCGTATTCCTGACAAATCAAAACAAAAGGCAGGTGAAACTTTTCGCCTATTGCAGGATACAACTGCCACTCATGTGAAGAGCATATGTATCTTGATTGATCTTACTTACCCACTTTGTGTTTCTGGGGAAGTAATGAACTAGGAAAACTATCTGGTCCATTGTGTGGCTACCTTCACTACCGGGGAATCGAAATATTGAGAGGCAAGATCACTCCTAAAGTAAATAACTTCGGTCTTTTGCTGTGAGTTCTGTTGTTATAGTATTGGAACCTTATAATTCTAATATATTATATCAGAACTATGAGTTACTTATAATTCTAATAATAGTAATGGCATAGTAATAAAAAAAATATTTAATGTTATGTTTCTGGAAAATAACACGTTGTAAAAAGCATTATAAGTATTGTTTTTGCCACCCGCCCTGTCTTGTGGTCAGCGTGCCTGACTGCAGATAGGGAGATCATGGGTTCGAATCCCGGTTCGGTACATGAATATTCTTTCTCTCTCTTTCTATTCTGTCTTTGTCCTTCCATTGTCTGAATGGGTTATGGATCTTTCCCTTCCCTATAAACGGGTGCTGATGTCATGTGTGAACTGAGAAAGTTGGACTCCACACCAAAATATGCTTCAGTCGGAAAAGTGAAGCAACGCACCCCATAATGACAACTTAAGTTGGCACAAGACAACAACAACAAATAACGTTTTTATAAAGTTGTACAAGAAGTTAATCTAAGAAATCCCTTTACTTTGGCTTCAGAGTGGAATCTGTCGCAGAGTGACAAAAATTTTTATTTATTTATTTTTTGAAGAAATGTGGTTTTGGGTGAATTTTAGTGACTATATATGGGTATCGAAAATCATCTAATGAAAGAAATTTGAACGATTTTTTTTTCATATTTTTTATTCAATTTTTTAGGAATTTTTACTTTATTCTACAGAAATATAGCATTGAATTCTAAATAAATTTTAATTTATTTATTTATTGAAAAATGCACTTGATTAAATTAGATTGATAAATTCTTTACAGCCAATTAATTTTTCTCAATTAAAAATTCTTAGATAATGTGTTTTCAAAAATAGAGTTGCTTTATTTATTTGCATTCTTTCTATATCAGTGATCTTAATTTCTTATTATCAAATTATTTATTATTTTAATGTATAAAATATGCCCAAAATTGAATTTTTTCAAGATAAATTTACATATATGTTCGTCAACATAATTTAAATTATAAATTCTTACAATATATAGCTATTTTTTTACACAAAAGATTATTGTTGATTATTTGACTTATGCTTGAAAATACATCTTAAAATATATCCACTTGGAAAAATTTATCTTGGAAAAGTTATAAGAGAGGCATTATAATTAAAAAGTTGAATTTTCGTCCAAATTTCCTAATTTTACTCTCTTATTAACTTATAAATATAACATTGAGATTAATTAATATCCATGAACACCATCTATTATTATTTATGGTAATATCAGTTGCGAACCAACAATTTTGAAGTTGCGAAAGTATAATAACTATGTAGCACCCTTTATCTGCAGCGCCATACAATGGCATCGTCAACTTGAAGGTCAGTCCCTCTCCAACAACCGACGGTGTGAGACATTGTTCCATATGACTCTCATGTTTAAATTTCTAACTTTTAACTTCAAATTTAAATCGTTTTCAGTATGAATTATATTAGTATATATTTGGAGAATCTGTGTGTATACTGATGTTATGCTCAAATATTGTAAAACTACATATTTATGAACATATATAAGTAGTTTTGTAATATATGTTTAAAGGTTAACCTATTTCGTGTATAAATCTCTATTAAACCAGGACTTACGATGCTACACTGTTACAAATTAATGGCATTTGCCCATCTAGTAAGTTATAGTATTTCACTTTATACACATGATTTTATTCAATATAACTCATTGTGTATGAAGTTTACTTTAAATATTTTTATTAGACGACATTTCTCCTCACGCAGCAGTAAAAATATAAGAATTATATGGCATTAATAAAAGGAATTTAAAGTACTTGCAATTAAATTGCATTTTTAAATAAAAATGTATGAAAATCGCTTCGATAAAATATATAAACACATTATTACAATAAATAAATTAGATGTAATCATTGACGCAATAAATAAATTTAAAATTTTTAAAAACTGCTTGCATACAAAAAAATTTTTTGTGATAAATACAGGGTTTTATGTGCTGATAAGTTTTAATTTGTATTATTTGGTATGTAATGTTCTTTTACATAAACAAACTTATAAAAAATTAAAAATGCAAGGGTCTTTTGATATCATAAGATTTAAAATAAATTAAATTAATATAAATATTTAACATTTTTATTTTCCATATTTTAAACATGCTAAAAGCAGTTATTACTTTTTATTTTTTATGATTGTTGAGGAATATATGCTATACCAATGTTTCTCAACTGGATTTATTCCAAAGACAAATGAAATATTTCAGTATGTTCTCACGGACCGGTGAATTTAATAATTCGACCCACTGGCATAATTTTTTCACATAAATAAATTATGAAGGCAAAAATCATTCTTAAAGAATAATTAGAGAATAAAAATACTTTTATAAATTATTACGATATTCAGCGTTCAAGTTATCAGCGGTACTCAAGGCAGACAGGGGCACTCGAACTGATGTACTAAGTGTAAGGCACGGCAGTTTATGAAGGAACATAGTTGTCAGTTAGTTATATTTTTCCTCATCGATCATATTATTTTCTAAACTCGTAAACTATTGTTTATTGTTATTGTAATGTGGGTGCTTTTCTTTATTATTATTATTTTTAATAATCGTTGTTGTCCGATGACACTTTGCATTTTGATAAAATATCTTGAATTATTATTTAACCAATATTTTCTTTTTTTTTCCCTCGAAACCTTTATAAGAGGATAATTTAAATTTACAGACTGGCATTTCAGAATGTTTCTTGTATAAAGAAAATTAAGTGTTAAATAATTTATTTTACAGTTATAAAAAATTAAATATTAAAAATGTTATCAAAAAAGTTAATTCTATTTATTGAATTTTATTAAAATTATATTTGAATAAAACTACAAGATAGTTCATTTTATGAATAATTATTTCCGCGTCATAATTATAAAATATTGAACATAACTTCAAAAATAAATGATGGAAATTCAGATTTTGTTGTGGTACCTTACATAAGATATTCATTTATTAAAATTTTCTTTTCAAATAATAATTAAATAAAATTAGCTACAAATTTATAATAATTAGTTTAAACAAAGATGTATTAAATGTAAAATTATAATAATATAATCAATTATGGATGATAATTAATACAAGTATCAATAAAATATTAATAATAATTTTTTATTCATATTAATTATTATTTTAATATAATTATGATAATATTTTTCAACAAATAATAAAAATAATGTCAAAAAAATTTTTGACATTCATAAAATTTTAAAGTATATTTCAAATTTAATCGAACAGTACGTAAGTTTCTTTTAATTATTTTTAAGTTATGATTATTTTTCTCTCGAAATTTGACATTAAATTTAAAATAGTTTACGCTTGCTTTGATTTTTGAGTATAATTTGAGTTAATAAAAATTTCACTAAAATTTATAAAAAATGAAAGTTAATAAAAGGCTAAGATAAATAAAATGTCACCTCAATATGTGCATATAAAATATGTCTTAAAAATCTCCATTCTTATTAATGCTTTAATCATTTTTACCATGAAATCTATTTATTCATACATTGTGTCATAAGTATGAGAAATAATTCACAACGGCTAGCTTTATAAATATTTCTTTTTATTTAACTACATCTATGTCACTAAGAGAAAATACACGTACAACACAATACGAAAACATAGCAAATCATTTCTCGCAGACATCTTCCAGCGGCAACAGTCAGGGGATAGAGCTTATCTAATAATATGTCAGTTAATTTTTTGACCGTTAGAGGGTGTTGTTCTGTTACAACATTTACTTTCTGCTTTTCAACAATTAACTTTCCCTCTACACTTTGAGGATCCCTCAAAGCATACTCATTAATATTATAAGCAACGCAGTGGTCTAAGCGAGAGCTTGAAATGCCTTCCTGAGAATCTCGAAATGTCTCAGAATTCAAAACAATGATAACGTCTTTTAAAGTTTAAAGTTCTGAAACAACGATAACTGCTAAGTTCTGAAGTAAAGATAACTGCTTTTAAGTTCTGGAAGTTCCGAAATGACGATAACTGCTTTCAAGTTCCAAAATAATGTAACCTAAAAATTCTCCGTAATACCATAACGTATATGAGAATATGAGAACTTACGTAACACAATATGAGAACTTAGAAACACCGGAACGATTTGATTAGTTTCGGCTATGCAGAAAAGAGTTCCTTCTTCCATGGTTTCGGCTTTGCGGAACTGTATAACTGAAAGGCAAACGTTATCAATAACCTAATTTCTCAAAATCACATTATTTGTTAAACGGTTATTAGTGTATAACGGTTTTTAAATATTAATTCTATATTCCATTCAATAACGACCATCTCTAGCATCTAAACACGGGTGTTTGCTAATTGTTATCACTACCTGTGATCACTTATTAAATTTTTGTTTACCATGTTTTCTACACAGAATCAAGAAAAACGGCAGGGCCAAATACTTTTGTTTCTTTAGAAATTTTTGATTACTTCAATAAAAATCTAAAAGTATTTATCATGTATGAAAATTCTGATGCTGGTGGGAATTTTGATTCCGGTGAAGGATATGGTTGACCGTGCGAATTATTTAAATGTAGTTGTAACGTATTTTGCTTGCCCTTATTATTTAATATCCTGTAAATATAAATGCAATTTGAAACGCCATATGTATAATTTATTAATTTTGTAATTATAATAATAATATTTAATTATTATTATAACAGCTTTACTCTTATTGGTTTTTTGAAAAATCCAAGTTCTATTTTCTGCCAAGGAGAAAGTTCTAATGATGTGGTTCAGTGTGCAAGAGATTTGAATAAAACTGAGAGTAATTTTACATGCCTTGATTGTTTAAAAACTTTTACAAATAAATACAATTTGAAGTGCCATGCAAATAAATTACATTCTAAGAATACTATTTTAATTGAATCTTTAAAAAGTGATCGATCAATGAACTTTAAATGTGAGGACTGACATCTCAAATTTAATGATCTAAGAAAAACTTTGTAAGGACAACAGTTATTGTTATTTTTGCCACTAGATGGCTGCACCTGTCAAAGAGCATTCTCACATTGATTGAATGATGTCTTACACAGTTATAAAGAAAACAAATTAATTCTATTTCCTTAAGTAATGAATGTTAAGTTTATTTTATTCAAAAGTAATTAATTATTGTTTTGGCAAAACTAGAAACAAGGTGATCCTTGTATGGGTGCCAGGGCACAAAGGTATCGAAGGTTATGAAAGGGCTGATGAACTTGCTAAACAAGGATCGTCTCTTGCTTCCATTGGTGCAGAACCTTTTTGTGGGATCAATTTGAAGACCGCAAAAACCAATGTTCTTAGATGGGAAAAACGGAAGATGTATGAAGCTTGGCTCAACTCTCCTGGTCAAACCCACGCTAAAAGTATGATCTGTGGATCATCAGAGAGGATTGCCTCTGAAATTCTTAGATGCTCTAGGCAGAAGATACGTTTAATCGGAGGCTTCATAACTGGGCACTACTATTTCAGAAAACACCTCCATAAAATGGGACTGTTTCAACAAGACCCTATCTGCAGGAAATGTCATACGCAAGAGGAAAGGGCCGAGCATATAATTCATGAATGCGAGGCTCTTGCCCTTCCTAGATTAACTACTTTAGGCATTATCCATACTAGAGAGTTACATTTAGACTCCATTAAAGGGTTATCGGACTTCATTAATAAAGTGGGTGACCCGAGCAACTGGAACTAGGAAACATTGGGTTTGGATACAAAATGCTGATAAAAGCAGAGGTGCCCAATGACATACAAACCCAACTCTAATAAGAAGAATTAATTATTGTTAACTTTGTAATAATTGTAATAATTTATATTTCGGGTTAATGTAATTTTACTTTTATATCTTTTAACTGTTTATCTCAATGTTAACTGGAAATCGAACTGTACTTGAAAAAAACACGTTGTTTTTGAGCACCATGTTTGAGTCTCTTCTTTGATACGACCGATGCTGTACGCTTAATGAAATATCCATTAGATGTTGAACTTTGTTGAGTTATTTTGAATACCACGCAACCTAATAAACTAAATACGAATGAACAACCCAGCAAACACAAAGATGCCGGGCATCCATCGGGCCGCTGCTGTCAGCCGTCTTGGCCAGCAGCGGCCCGCCGCTGTTTGGCCTCGTCAGCTCCGTCAATAAAGTGGTCGTCGTCATTGCTGCTGGGCCGGCAGTACGGTCCGCTGTTGGCCCAACGCTGGGTGGCCATCAATGCCGTATTGGCCGTGTGTGGTCCGTATTATTGCCAGCACATGCCCGTATACGGTTATCCGTCGGGCCTTTGCAGTTTGGCCGGCAGTGGCCGCTTTAACCGACGTGGAGCCAATTATAACTTTGATTTTATTTCTACAGATTAAAATGAAATACTTACCCATTTTTTAATTGCTTAGAATTTATATATTGTAAAGTTAATATTGAAATACATTGGAAATGCATTAAACTGAATCTGCTTTGGTTATTTAGAGATGCCGCTCTCTTCCCATAATCGTCCCATTTTATTTCTTAAGAAATAATTATATATAAATTAAAACAATTTCAAAAATTTTAATTTTCAACTTTTATTATAATGAGCTTATGAATATTACAGTTTATTTTTGTTAAAATAATTTTTTATGTATATATACATTAATAGTATAACATTAAATATGTTTTTATTTCTTAAGAAATAATTATATATAAATTAAAACAATTTCAAAAATTTGAATTTTCAGCTTTTACTGTGATGAGCTAGTAAATATTAGTTTATTTTCGCTTACATAAATATTTATACTAGATTTGATTCTTTACTAAATATTTTTTCTAATAGAATTTATTTATATGTTGATTATAATCATATTTTACCAATTTGTTAAGATTACTTTTGAATTAGCAGTTATTATTTACTTTTATTCAATAAATATTTTAATATATCTATAAGAAATTTTCACTTCATTGTTAACAGTTTAGTTGTTAAATTTTCAGTTCTTTTGTTAAATTCAGCGCATGAACATATACATAAAATTCTAACTTAATTATTTTAAGATATTTGTTTTATTGTGTTTTTGTAAAGCATGCAACACACTTAACTAAACACACATAAACTGAACTCTTTATATTAGATAATTTATATTATATCAATGATATTTTTATTAATGATGGCTCAGAACGAGACAGAACCAGTATAAATTTTTTTATTTACAATTATAAATCAATTTACATTATTTATTTACAGTTTTTTTAATTTAAAAGTTTTCTTCTTTTGTTCCTTCCTCCTTCTCGATCTGGAGCATTTCGAAGCCAATTTCTAACATACTCTTCTATTTTGTGTTGCGAAATGCTAGAATACTCTCTTTGCTGTCGAACACTTACTGAAAATAAAAATAAAATTAAATTAACACAGGTAACATCAATTCAGATTACTTTTTGTAACCTGTAATAAAATTAATTCAGAATTATTTAAAAAAATAATTACAGAAAAGAAAAATCTTTAACAAAAATAATTTTTGTAGTAAATTACTTTTTTTCTGTTTGCTTTATATTTATATATATTGATAAAATTTAAAAAAAAAACAATACAATTTTCACTAAGAAATAAATCAAGAATTTCTTGTTTAAATAAAAGCTGGAAGTTATCCTTTTATATTGAATTGTTGCATAAGTTTTCACTTTAAATTTCAGTGCTCAATATTTTTATATATGCCTTAAAGTAAGAAAAGTTAATTCCTTTCTCGACAAGGAAGATGTTTCCCGCTCTGTCATAAAACAGCGGGATTCTTAAGGGGAGAAGATTTTCCAAGAATTTCCCCTATCTTAGGTTACCGTAATGTAAGATGAAAATCAGCCAAGTTTGGTTTTAAAAAATATTGGCGTTGTACAGTAATGTTATAGGTGGCGTTGTGCTCAGAGCTTGATTTTCAGAAATAATAAAGAATCTGAATAAAAATTAAAGAATGTTATGTAAATATTAATGAAATCAAAAGTGAGGTGCGAAAATTCTAATAAGTACGTGCTATTCACATGCTAAACATTAACAATCATAAAAAGCTGGCTTAAAAAAAATAATCCCTTGAATACTGTGAAAAATTCTAAAGAAATTCAGAAAGGACTTTCTTTTGAAATTGTTCGACAATTGCTAAGGTTAGCTAAATTACATATAATCTTTCCAATTCGAAGAAATTTTTTTAATGCATAAAAGCAGTTTTTGCTAATTATATTCAATAGAAGTGTTTATTATATTACTGCCTTTTAAGCACTGTTATATCATATTATATATAGCAGTTTTTAATGTCACACTATTATATAATATATAAACAGTAAAAACCTGTATTTTCTGAAAAGTAGGTTTTTTTTCTGTAAAATACATAGAGTTATGAGTTATTTTGTTTGCAGCACAGTAAAATTTATTTTTATAAGAAAATGGTCTTTGCCAATAAAATTAAAAAAATTTCTGTGAAGTTAACAGATAATTTTTGTATTGAATTATACTTGTAATGTTTCCGATGTTTCTATGATTGATCCACACAATTTCATAAACACCATCTCAATCGACACATTTAATATTTGGCAACACGGGGCCCATTTACGTCGTGGTGGCCATCTTCAGATCTTCCTTCTTACTATCGGAAAGTAGTGAGTTTGAATCCAGGTATAACCAAAGATCCATCGTATTTACCACAGGCGATTAAAGCGCATTAAACAAGTCATGATTGCAATATCAACCGAAGCAAAGAGATAGGATATCGCATGTATTGGAGAACAATGGTTATAAGTTACGATGATTACTACTCGGATGCTGTCTATTTGACTGGTAGTGGCCAATTATGGGCTTAGGAGTACATATCTATGAAAGCATAAGGTGCAACACAACAAAACACCTTTTCAGAGAATTATATAGAGCCTGAAATTCAAATAGATAATTCAAAAAAAAAAATGAAATATACACAAAATAATTTTTAATGTATACAATATATATATTAAAAATTGAATGACTGATAAATGAAGAATATATTCATTCTGAAATAACAAAACAAACTAATGAACTTTACATTCCCAGATGTCTATAATAAATTTTTAAAATGCAAATTTCTAATAATAAGATATATATTACTTTATTTATTCATTATTATTATTTTGAATCCTTATTTTTCACAACCTTTTATTTGAAAATTTTTTGTAAAATCAAAGTTTACATTTAATACTCAAATGTAAATTTATTAACTAACAGTCAAAAAATACTAAGAAAACATAACAAATATAAAGGAATAATCTTTATAATAGCACTATTTCATTTAAATCTCTAAGTGTAAGAAAAATTTACAGAATATTGTGTCATGAACATTTCAAATTTCACAAAACAAGCACCTATAATTAATAATTTGGGATAATTATTAATAAAAAATAACTGTCTTGGTTTTGATGGCCGAAAACTGTTGGGCCATCAATGGCCAGAATCTGCTGGCCCACCGCTTATCATCCTGCTACGACCCGGTTAATTTTGGCCAGCACTCGCCCGTGGCCGTAATAGCCGGATCTGGGCCATCAAACAACCATGAGAGGCTTGCCGTGGCCAACAGAAAACCGGCTTGGCCAGCAGCGGCCCGGATTTTTGCCGGCAGTTTGTGTTTGCTGGGAACACCTCTAATAACTTAAATGTTATCAGAATAAAAGTCATATTTCTTAAATCTCTGAAACTGGTAATATGTATGCCCTAAACATACGTTAAGGTAATTTTGAAAAGCAAGAACAGATGGCCAAAGTGTAGTGCCATATCAGAAATACATATTTGGCACTAAAATGATTTAGGTCACTTATTTTTAACAGCAAATAAAAGAAAAAAATATAGCCCCAAAAATTTCTCTGGATAATATTTTAAATGAAGGGGTTCATTTACTTATAAAAAAATATCTAAATATTGAAAAATATTTCAATCTGTCTTCTAATTCCGTGAAACATGAAAATGATGTTAATGTAGATATGTGGGTATGGAATACAAAATTCACAGAAAACCTATTCATTTTACTTTATAAACCCCAGGGAGATACATGCACATGATAATCATTTCTAAAAGAAGATGATTTTATTTTGATACTTATAACAGAAGCACAAGGAGAGATACTGAAAAAAATTTAGTTCTGACATATATATTGATGGTATACATAGGGTGATAATGACTCCGTTTCTCTACTCAGGGTTCGTGACGTGGTGGTACGATCCCTTGTGACCATGGGGAGAAGATGTCTGTCTTCTCTGCTGTTAGTGATGGGGGTCGCTGAGATCCTGCATGACGTTCCATATGATTGTCCTGAACCCATCTATTTTATATTCTGCTAACAGTCATGGGGTCTCGACTGACGCGAGCAGCAATATTGCGGTACTTTAAACCGCAATCCCGGTAGGCTATAATCCTTCCTCGATCAAAGTCAGACACGTGCTGATAGGCATTTCTTCTTCTTACACGAAGCATTACAACAACTTTCTTTGCCGAAAACAACGTTGAAACGGAAATTGAGTATGAGGAAACTGCTGTCAAATCTCTGGTTTTATACACATTGTAAATGTCGCTACTGTCGCCTGCTTTGAATGAATGCGCTGAAAATCTAATCATTTGCATATCACAGCAAGTTCTACCTGTCATGCAAATTTCACGTGTGTGGTGAGCCGCTTTCCTGGTGTAGCAATTTTAATGGCCAGTAAGTAGTGTATATATATATATATATATATATATATATATATATATATATATATATATATATATATATATATATATATATATATATATATATTCAAATCCCCCTTCCCCACACTCCTAAACACTCTAATTCCCAGTCATAATATGCCGGCCATGTTTATGTAGTCTGCTCTTCACGTTCATGTGTTCTAACAGCGCGGTGAAACCCCCGGAATTTCCCTCAAAAATGGAAAGTTTTTTACGTATATAGTTCAAATTACTGCTGCATTTATATTGTTTATGACAGACATGACGATATAGGAAGAAAAAATGCCTGATATTTTTCATTATTTATATTAAAAAAGTACGTTATTTTATGTTGTACGTTATTATACGTTGTAAATGGTTTCATTCATCTGGTCTGATTCCGTCAAAGCAGATGGGAGCAACAACAACAAATTGGATAAAAGTTGTACCATCTTTAATTACTTAATTCCCGTTTTTTTCTTACAAAATTGTTTCTCTTGCAATTTCTTCCTTCTATTTGAAAAAGTTATTTAAGTGAAAAATAATTTCTGTTGGGAATTTAAGATTTTGATGAGTAATTTCTATATGAATAAGATTTTCATCAGTGGAAATTCTGATATACAAAAATAAAATTTTTTATGCATTTTTCCTCAGTGATTCTGTATGTGTATTTGAATTCCCTCATCAACTGTAGCTTTGGAATTTGGGTAATCGTTCTGAATCAGTAATGTGCATAGATTTCATGAACTCATTTGAATCATTTCTTGAAGCAAAATTGATTTCACACATTCTACAAAATTTAAGAAATTGCG
This sequence comes from Latrodectus hesperus, assembly GCA_037975125.1. Classification (NCBI taxonomy): domain Eukaryota; kingdom Metazoa; phylum Arthropoda; class Arachnida; order Araneae; family Theridiidae; genus Latrodectus; species Latrodectus hesperus. The sequence goes on from CM075853.1 coordinate 85,496,753, forward strand.
TCAAATGCTCTTCATTATTTTTTATCATAAAATTTCTTAAGATGCCTGTAGAAGTATTTTTTGCTGTGTAAAAATTTGGAACACTGAAAGAGCTGACATTTTATCAGCTTTATTATGATAGGGCTTCAAAAAATATAAGAAAAAATAAAATTGTTCCTTTTCAAAAATAGCTTTAAATTGTCAAAACTTTCACTGAAAACTAAAATTGTCTGAACTAGGAGTTTTCTAGTAGTTACTCACATGCATGATACTTGTAATGTAAATATCATTTCCCTAATTATTGGCCAAATGATACTAATTTACTCGTCGATTGGCAAATTAGTTTGCTGATGACATTAAATTCAGTGAATGACACAAGATATTAACACAAAAAATTTATATCCTTATCAACAAATCAATCCAACCCCAACAAAAAAGTCCCTACCTGTCAAGGACAAGCAGTAATTGTTTCCATCATAATAACTATTGAGAGCCAAAATGCTGAAAAGTTAATTTTACTCTAAGGCCTCTTTCATATTAGAGGACTTTTATCGTGCGATAAAAAGTCATCCTATATTTTATTGTGAGAAGTTATTAAAAAACCACACAATAGACTAATCCCCGATAAAATATCGTTTCTCAGTGTGAAAGAGAACAGTCTATTGTATGGTTTTTTAATAACTTCTCACAATAAAATATCGAACGACTTTTTATCATGCGATAAAAGTCGCCTAGTATGATGTGTTTTGTTTGATGCACACTTATAATATTATTAAAATCATTTATATTCAAATGAATTATTTATAATCTTTACCTAAATAATAAAAGCAGAATCTTAATAAAAAATAAAATCCTTTGAAAATATTGATAATTAAACAATAAAAAATATAATAGAATGAAATGAAATTCAAGGTCTTAATATTGATCTCTAAATGCATAAACAACATTTTGGAATTAATTTTCCATTGAATTGATTTAAGTTTAATAGTGAAGAATTTGTAATTAAATTCATATTTTTAATCATGTCCTAATTTATAATTAATCCTGGCATTCCATCCCTGTATTAAAATTGCTAATTTATCAAAGAAATCATAAGAAATATTTTGGGGATATAAATGGAACAAAATATACGTATTTTAAAATAAATATTAGACATGTTTGCATCTAAAAATTACAAATTTAATAACTAAATGCAATGTTTTGCTAATATCTCTTTTTTTTCTAATTATTTATCTTGATAAATTCCAAGTTTTGTGTTCAATTCTGATATTTTATTACAGCACTATATATTGTAATAAAGCTAAATATTCGTTTTAAATTTATTTTTACCATTTAAATTAAGCAATGCGTTAGTAATTTTTCTTTTTATTAATGTTAAATTAAATTATATAATTGGCGGGAAGAAATCTATTATATTAGTTTCTGTTTGTAATATTTAATATAAAAATTTATCACGTAAATTCTTGCAGTTAGGAAGTATACATTAAATAGGATATTAAATTATTCCTTTTTATGTAATTGTGATAAATGGATCATTCGGCGAAATGCACAGTAAACAGTTTATTATTTAGATAGCTGCAACAAAGAGACTCACCAAATCACTCTTTTGACCTTTAATTTATTCAAAAAATCACCAATATGTATTAATTAAAACCTCTATAACATAGACAAACCTCATTTAAAATTAGACTGAGAAAATTATACCGCTTAATTATTGCAACCACTTTCCTCAAGTGCGCATGCGTTAGAATTGACATCTGGAGAGTTCTGTTTCGAGACACAAGTTTCTTTCAGTATGCCGAGAGAGTTCTGCGATATAAATACGCTGCGCGTATAGATGCGCAGAAGATCAAGGAGGAATGGGAGGATACTATTATCTGAGGAGCTAGACGCTATTTCGTATTCTGCCTTTGTTGGTCAGGAAGCGAACGTTTTTTTGTCGTTGAAATTTAACAATAGTTGTTTGAGTGTTAATTTTCATCGTTGATTAAGAATGTCCGCTTTAATTTCTGTGGTCATATTACAAGAATTTATTAATCGCATGAATTCAAGAAGACGGCCAATTTATAGGAATAGAGAAGATCCATTTTCTCTTCCTGATGCAGTGTTTATTGATTATTTTAGGTTAAACAAACATTTAGTAGTTGAAATTTGCACAGAATTATCTTCACTACTCCAATGTCGAAGTACAGTAGGGACGGCATTATCAGTCGATGTTAAAGTAAATAAATCCTTTTTAAAAAAATAAAATTATCATAGAAAACTAAAGTATGATATATTAAGGGAATAAAATAATAACAAAAAGAATTTTTCTCATTGGACAAAATCAACCTTTAACGAAACAACTAATTAATTTACATTAATAATTATTAATATTTTATGTCAAAAGCTCTTAAAATAATTTACATTTTGATGTTTCAGCATTTAATAATCACAGACAATTAAACTTATTGAAAGCAAACGAGGAAATATGTTCTACTAAACAACTATATATTTATAAATTGAATTTTCAAGCTATAGACACCCAGAATTCAAAATATAATATCAATAACATCTTGCTATTCATTTAATTAAAAAGTAATATACAAATAATGCTAATTGATCATGTTTTGCTTTAGCAGTAAAATGTAAGGTTTACCAATATAGTTTTTGGAATTGCTGCTAGTTATTGTTTTTTTATGGATTAAAAAATTTTATTAATAAATAGGGACTAACAGTATTTATTTAATTTAGGTGTTATGTGCCTTACGGTTTTATGCTACAGGTTCATATCAGCAATCTGTAGCCAATGAATTTTGTCTACAGATTAGTCAATCAAGTGCTAGTAGGGCAGTTCGACATGTAAGTGAAACAATAGTGAAGAAATTATTTGCAAAATGGATAGTTTTCCCCACTAATTTGAGGTATACATTTCTACAATATTTGAGTATAGGTTTTATCCATTATGTTAAATTAATGAGTTTTAATTATTAGTGAGGTGCAAGAAATAAAGTTTCAATTTATGAGAAGATCAAATTTTCCTGGTGTAATTGGAGCAATTGACTGTACTCACATAGAAATAAAAGCTCCACCTAGAAATGATTCTCAATATCCAAAACATCTATTTCTTAATAGACATATGACACATTCACTTAATGTTCAAATGGTAAGTAACTAATGGTTTTTATTACTCAATTCTTTAAACTAAATATTATAGATATGTAGTAGAACAATGCAAGAACTAATATAACCATGTAAACTGGATTGATCCAAATAATTTTTTTAGGTATGTGATACAGATTTAAAAATTTTAAGCTGTAATGCTAGATATCCTGGCTCTTCACATGTTTCATTCATTTGGAGGAATTCTTCTTTAAGAACAACAGTTCAGCATATGTCACAACAAAATTGTAATAGTTGGTTAGTTGGTGAGTAAATTTTTAAATTAACATTTTTCAAAGTAATTATGAGTTTTCTATTTGACTCACCCAACTTATATAGATAACTTTTGTTATAGGAGATAATGGTTACCCATTGGAACCATGGCTAATGACTCCAATCACTACTGAAGTAATCACTACTGCTGAAGAAGTGTACAACACTAATCACAGAAGAGCAAGAAATCCAATTAAAAGATGTTTTGGTGTGTTGAAATCTCGTTTTCGCTGTTTGCAACGAGAAAGAGTCTTGCACTACACCCCACCTACTGCAGCTTTTATTATATATGCATGTGCTATTTTACATAATATTTGCAAATTCCATCATGTCCCAGATCCTCAGTTAGAGCAAGAAAATGAAGATTCAGAAGATGAAGATACTGTACTAGAAGAAGTGCAACAGAACCAGGAAGTTTCCAGAGCTGGGTTGGAAGCACAAAGCAATTTAATTCAAAATTACTTTTCATAATCATGTAAAATTTTTGCATATATTTTAAAATAATTTTCATATATAAGTAAGTTTTTTGTAACATTAAGTATATATGTAAAGTATATACTAAGTAACACATTTTTTGTTTTTGGTGCAGTATAGCTAGTGGCGAAGTCTCGACCTTACAGAGACAATGCATCTCAGAGACTACCTCTAGGGTGATGTGGAAAAGTCTCTTATTATTATTTATTTATTTAGATAAGTGTTGATTCAATGATATTAGAAATATCTTTAGACCAATACTTAGAATTTTTATGATCATTTTGAAATTGATTTGAAGTTGGTTAATAATTTCAGAATATAAAACATTTCAGAAATTTTATCATAAGAAATTGATGAATTTTATCTAATAAGCAGGAAGACTGAAAATAAATACCAAATCAGGCTAACTACTTTAAGTAAAAAGTTATACAGTGGATGAAATGATAAAATGAATTGGGTATGGTAAAATTTACAATACTGATGAAGCCTCCATATATAAATGTTGATAAATTAAATAACTAAAGATAGTGGTTCAGAATATATAAATTTTGAATTATTTTCATCAAAATTGTGACAGTATTTCTATAACTTCTAGTAAATGATTTCAATATGATGGATTACAACAGCAAAAAACATGGAAAATTATAAATTTTAGCATAATTAAAAAATATTTGCAAAGTTAAAACTTTTAAAGTATTAATATCAAAAAGGTTATCAAGCTTCTCTGAAAAAAAGTAATCAGTTTTACTGCACTTAAAGGAAGTGAAATCATTTTGCAATAAAATAGTTTTTTTTAACATATTACAATCTATTTTTTCTTATTCTTCACATGCATAGATTAACCAATGAGCAGTTAGGAAATCATGGAATTTTGGGTATAACATTTAGGGCGGGAGAGAATTGTGAAAAGCATATTATTTAAGGAAACAATTCAATATTTAAAAAAATATCTGAGTTGTTACATTGCATTACAATTTCAATTTTGGAAATTTTTTGACCATTTTTGGACACATTTGCATTTAAAGTGTTTTCTATTTACTCAGATATTGTATCAAATAAGTGTATTACATAAGGCTAATATACTCTTGCATCTAAAACTAAACACTTAATTGCAATACAATTTTAAACAGTGCTTCAGCGCTTTGTTTATTTTCACATTTTAAAATAGTAAGATACTTTTATAAACACATTTTATAATTAAATTAAAACTTAAATTGAATACCTAATTAAAAAGTATACTGATAGTAGACACTCTTTTACTTAGTAATCATGATTTTGATATTTCAAATTTAGAAATCAAATTTAAAATATATGAATGTCATTTGTAAGCAAAAAAGTGACTTAAGTATTTTTTATTAGATTCTTTATTTAACATTGCAATCAATAATGCTTCATATTATTAGAGACATTGATCATTTTTTTCAAACATTCTATCATTTAAAATATGTTTCATTACTTGCAGCAAGTAACTTATTGCTTTTAACAATAAGTTTTTTCTGCTCAGTTATATCTTTCATATCAAACTCCTGTTTCCCTTCCTGGATATAGGAAAGTAAATTTAGTGTCCCTGGTATCTAAGGTTCATCTGGTAAAGTAGCTTCTCCTCAGGCTTCTGGTAATTTTTCAAGAACAGCAGATTGGGATGAATTTTCTTTCATTTATAATTTCGTAAACTGCACAAATACACACATTTATAATGCTATTAAACTTTGCCTTAATTTATGAAATGCAATTTCAGGAAAAGAAAACTGATTTACATTTTATAATACAGAAGCAATTACCATTAAAATTCCAATATTTTTCAACTTTATTTCATAAAACAAAACTTAAAAAGTTATAACAAGCCTTAATATCATTGTACTATTTAACTACTCAAAATTGTGAAGGTGACTAGGTGAAGTTTAAATATTAAATATATAATCACGGTATTTTTTATTACATTTAATCAGGATTTTATTCATATAAATTAATAGATTTTCGGGTATTTATGTACCATATTATTAATTATTTCTTTAAAAAATATTTTAGTAATTTAATAATTAAAACAGCCTGAGCTATTTCATAATTCATGCAAAAAATGTATTGTTGACCTGAGTTTCGAAATGTGATACTAACAAAATTTAAATTATCATTTACAAAAGCCATTCTTGATTAATATGAATACATAAATTTTTTCATGACTTTTTTAAATAGGTATTGAGCTTATGTTAAAGAGTGATATAAGAAACATGTTAGAGTTTTTGTTTTTTAATGCAGAGAATTTGAATGATCTTAAAAAGATTTCAGGAATTTGTATGATCTTAAAAAGATTTCAGGACCAGAATCACAAAAGCTTTACTCAAAGAATTTGAACATCATTTTCATTCCAAATCATATTAAACGAGCAAAATTCAATACAATGTTTGGACTTAAATGTCAAAGTATTTGTTAACTGTTTCCATCTGGCTCAGGGCTGGTGTTATTGTTCTGCACTCTTTAATTTCAAATCCCAAAATTCATTATAAAAAACTAAGGACTTTTTTAAAGTTAAAAATTGAATCAGTGTGCTCGATACGATAAGGAGTATAAGAATACAGAGCCTGTGAAACATTAGCAAAATTTAATCAAATAAGTTAGCGATGTTCATGGGACTAATGAATAAACAATTGTTTTAAAAAATAGGAGATGAAAATTTATCCTAAACGCCACTGAGTAATTTCATTTTTTCACATCTTTTTACTGGATGTTATGATGTAACTGAAATTAAATGGCAGGACTAATATTTTTTCCGACTTAAATGATGAACTATAGGTAATGCTTTGGCACTCTGAAAAACAATATTTTTCTCGGAAGGACATCTTCGGCAGGAGGGAATCCCCTTCCATAACTACTTTTAATACTTATATTTTAATATTCATTCAACTAAGTTTTGCAATATTTGTATGTCACAAAGGAAGACATTTGGATAGAGTATTAACTGCATATATGACTGTTTCACGGAACTTATAAATCACTTTACATTTTACAAACTGATTTGAATTATTTTCATCAAAATTGTGACAGCATATCAATGAACACGATCATTAACATTTTACACATAACATCTGCTCCAGTCTCCCCCATTCATATAAATAAAAGAACATTGTCACGCTGTTACCTTTAGCATGGGAGCTAACAAGAAAAATTATCACAATTATGTATAAAACACTTCCGGATGTTAATCTTAACGGCACAAGATCAAGGAACACATTTCTCTGATAATGTCCTGTTTATCTTAAAATGCTGTTTATGTTTATGATGGTAATCTTAACAGTACAAGATTAGTAAACAATAATAACACAAGATCAGTGAAAACTAAAAAATCGGTTAATCGACTGAAAGGATCTAATCGGTTCTTGAAAATCATATCCGATGGGGGTTTAAAAGGCAAAGATAGCAGTCTGAAATAAATTAATCTATCTGAAGTACGGAAATTTGTTTCACCAAATCTATTGTTTGAGAAAAGTGAATTAATTTTGTTAACAATGAAAACATTTTATTAAAGAATTAATTGATATAGAGGAAGCTGGTAACTTCATTTTATTTGCTTATTTCTTTTAATTTTTTGAATTGTTGACAAATACATAAAAGTTTTTAGTTGTGAGATTACTATTGCTGTTTATGCTTTACAAATGTAATAAATTCCCAATAAATGTTGACCGTAAAAACTAACAAGTAACAAAAATGAAGCAAGAAGTTTATCAACTAGATCATTTGAAAGACACATCATACAATAGCAAATACAAGTCACAGCTTGAAATCAAGCATTTTGAGTTTTCACACCTATACTTGTACATGCATATAGTGTATACACACAACTAGAGGAAAATTATTTTAATATGCAGACTACAGAAATAACATCATCATTACCATAACTTTTTCAAAATCCTTTAAGCCAATACATTGTAATGGTGTTATTAAATTTCAGAAAGTCTGCTCAGACTGAAATACTGTGCTGTGGGTGAGAGTTTATTTTCTATAACGATAGATTTGATATCAAAATTAGAATGCAAATTTTAACACAATATTAAGAATTAAAAAAAGTTTTGTAAATTAAAAAAAGCTTTTTTCCTGATGCTTAGAAACAGGAAGTCTGATTGACTCTCCAAACAATATTTTATAATTCAAGGGATGCAAAGTGACAGCATCCAGGGTTAATGAAGTTTTATAAATAAATGTGTTTAAAAGCTACCAGCAGCATGTTATTGCAGCCTTTGCTTTTGATTTTGAATTAAATTTTTTTGGGCCTTTTATCATTACAGCTGATTGACACTTACTTGCACAATTATTAATTTCATGGCAACTTCTATCCAGAATTTTGTCTCTGCAAGTTATCAAAAAGTTAGAATTGGAAACAAGATTCAGAATAGATGGCAAACAGGCGAATTCCCATAGTTTTGATGTATTGCAGAATTTGATTTGGTTATTGCTTAATAGTCATATTTTTGCATATGAGAACTAATTTTAAAAGGATTAACAATTTAAAGTAGATTTAAACCATTACAAATATCTAGCTCTGAGATGGGAATGCAACACTCGAGCTATTAAACGAAAAGGCAACAGCATTAATCATTCAGGTTCCAACTCAGAACTAATAACTTGTGGGAGGCCTAGTATACTGAACGTCATATAAAGTCGTTTTCCAAACAAGAACCTCCTATTACATAAGATACTTGTGTGCTTAACAGCACAAACCTGTTGATTCTTTGTTACTATATTTTCAACTTAAAAGTTTTGAAATAGTCTTCTGTTTTCATCATATCAAATATAATGGTAAAGTTACTTGTTTTCCTCTTAATACAAATAATTTTTGTTATAATAAAGTGGCAAAGATGAGTAAACTAAGCAACTGGTTCCCTTACGAACTTATTGAATGTAATAAACTTCAAAGGTTATCCATCTTTTTTGTCTCACCAGAAAAACGAACATTTTTGGATTATATGTTGATATATAATGAAAAATGAACCTAGTACATCAGTCTCATGTTTTCACATCATTGATTGTCACGGACAGATATGATTCTAAGGACTCAAAGGCTGTACTGCATTTTCAGAAACTGCTGCTGTATCTTTCGTGGACATCAGATGCTATTATCCACCATGAATTCCTTCCACCTGACCAGACCATTAATGCTTCTGCCTAGATGTAACAATGTGGGGAACATGTGCAAGAGTCCAGCGTTAAAAATACTGATGATCAGGAAAAAGCTTGGTGTTCTTGCACAATCGCACACCGCATATATGATTCTGAATACAGTTACTACCTTAGAACAGGAACTTCTTTCTTGTCCTCCTAATTCTCCAGACATTTCACCAAATAATTATTACTTTTTCTATGTGCTGGATAACCACAGGCAAACAAGATAATTCTATGATGTTGAAGAAACCAAAACGGTAGCTTATTGTTCTGTTTCTAAAGACTGGGTACTTAATCACAAAGAAACACATGAGGTTCTATCGGGCTGGAAGAAGTTGTCAATTTATAGTGATTATCTTGATGACGAATAAAATTGCTTTATCATACCAATTATGCGCCTAGAATGTTTAGATCATATAGCGATAAAACTTTTATGATTGCCTGATACTTTCTTACTATGTTAGGATGTATGATTTGAGAATTAAAAGCCAACTGGCAAAGTAATCCACCTTGGTTGTATATGAAAAAGATTAGAACACTAAGCAGATCGATTCATATTAAATGCACATATGGCTTTTCATTTTGACAATTATCAAATGAATCCAAATTAACAAATTAAATTAATCTGTAAAAACTTTATATCAAGGGCATTTATTCTTTAAACATTAAATATGAGGAAGTAATTACTTATAAATTTTGCTGAGCATGTTCCAAAAGAAACATCATTATTTGCTTCATTACTCAAGATATGTGATAGCTAAATGAATTCAAATGCACTGAATAAAAAAAGTATAACAGAACAAGTGAAGAGAAAACAGGTAATATATTCTGAAAATTATTCACACAGGACAAATTCATTTTGCTATAATTTATTTATAATCTATGTATTTAAATTTCAATAAAAATATTAAAAGTATATTAACAATTAAAATCAAGTAATTAAAATACATACAACTCCATATTAAAAAAAAAATTTGACATTACTGCAAACATTTACAAAAGTTTAACTGGCAAATAAATATTAGTTTTAAAGCCAAGGGTTCCAACCAAAATATGTAAGGCACAAGACATGAGGGTCAGTAGCTTGATCAATTAAACATTCAACCTAATAAAGAAAGAACGTACTTTTAAAAAATTGCAAATACTATTACTATAGAAATATAATGAATAACAACCGTAAATATATAATATTAAAAATCAACAATCTTATCAAAAATTTATAATATTATGTTTACATATAAGCTAAAAATGCATCATTGACTGAAACTTAGAGATTAGAAACAACTTTATTTATTTTTGTTACTTGTAAGGATTTCACAAGAGTATTGTCTTCTACTATGAAATTATGTATCAACAAAGACTTTAAATTAGCTCACAGTCATCATTAACAAGGCAAGGTGCTGCAACAGTCCTTTCATTATTATTTTGAACCTTGTTGGGGAAGTTGTGCAAAAACATCTAGATATGAACTTCACACTTTTAATATTTCAATATTTGAGGATTGAATTTATATTGTTCACATATTTCTTCAGAACTTGAAAAATTTAAATTTAGCACAAAATAGGTACGAAAATTGCTACCTAAATCAAAATAAAAATAACAAAATTTTAATCAAAAATGTACTATAATATTGTTTTTATGATTATATTATATATATGACATGGTTTGTTATAAACAAGTTTTTGAATCATTTTTCCAATCAATGAGCCTACATAGTGTTCATTTCAAGCACATTTTATGAGTAGAAATAATTTCTTGAAATTTATTACTACCATTTTTCATAGTTTTAACTAGATCAAGATATAATGAATCTGATCACTACAATAGCACTACAATCTCAAAATAGTTCTTTATTTCTCAAATTTGAATTTATTGACTATCATAAGATGTAAAAAATAAACTGGTATGAAAATTTAAGATTTTTTTAGCTATAACTCCACAAGAAATTATTTAAGAGACATAAAATTCAGAAGTGAGAGATAGTATTTTGTACTTAAATGATGAGAAAGCACAGTTACATAAAAAATAACTTTATTGAATTCACATTACCATCACACATGATTGAGTGTTCAAGAGGAAGAACAACCAAATATTTCTTAGGATGGTATATCCTCCCTTTACTGCATTGATCACCTACAGTTGTTTTTATGAAGTGGCCTCAAAATTTTCTAATAATTAGAAATATGGTGTAAAAGGCCTTTCAAGGTCGCGAAGGTATTTTTGTTGATTCTGAACTCTTTAGCTACATTGGCCACACTATGCTCCTCTTCCAGCTTTCTGATCATTCTGCCAGATGTGAAGTTACCCATATGATTACTTTTTAATATTTATATTTCACTAATACAAACTCACTTGTACTTGCAATAACTGTCTTTAATTTGATCTCCATCCCTTTTTACTGTAGTCATCAGCTGCATTTGCTAATAGTACATGTTTTACATAGACTCATATTGCCTATGATGATTTGTTCCTGACATTTGAATGAATATGTATCACCTTTCTACTGAATTACATATTTATTGTGCTAATTAAGATAACCCATTTTCTGCAATTTCATGGCTATCTGCTTAAAATTTACACTGTTGTTTAAATTTTGCACACTGATGTATATTTTTCTCACTAAATGATATTTTTTCTCAACCTGTCAAAGCCACAATAGTTTAAGTATTTATTATCAATTTTATTTTTATAGCCTTGAGTCATTGCTAATATGTTAATGTCATCTAAATACTTTTAAAAGTGTATTTTTTAATGATTTTTGTAAATCAAAAGTTATAGTAGTAGAACAAATTATAATTGTAGAACAGAATTAACAAAATCTAATACTGATGAAAATGATTTCTTAAATTTAAAACTTTTTTCTTTATACTTAAATTCAGACAATTTATTTAAAAATGAAAAATATATATAATCCCATTTTTATTCTTTATAACATATTTTTGAAAAGTCAGACCAAAAAAATTTCATAGCAAATAAAACAGCAATTTTGACAACATTTCTCTTTAATGATTCATTGTTAATGCCTCATAATTCACAAGATTTTGTTTGTATTTATTTCAAATATGTTACGAGAAGATATTTTGCTAAGTTCATACCATACTTGTTAAGGTATACAATTCAGTAGCATCTAGGATGAAAATAAAATTCCCTGACAATTCCAAGTTTTAGTAACAAAGCTAATCTTTTTAACACATTTTAACTAAAAAAATTTCCTTCAAAAATTATTTTAAGACCAAAAGCATAAGAATTTTACTATTTGATTATCCTATATTGGAGAAATATGTAAAGATATAAAATGTGCGTAACTAGTGCTTTGAGGTTTTAATATTATTTAATATATTCAACTATATTTTAATACTTTCGAATAAAAATAATTTATAAGCTTGGTAACTTCTTTGTAATATTATGTATTATATATATATATATATATTATATATATATCAATTCTGAACTAGATTTGAATAAAAATCAAACATTTGATCATTATTCTTGTACAAATGCAAGTGTCATGTACAATGGAAATAAGTGAGTGACATTTGCTATTTTTTCCTTGTTCTTTATATTTTTTACTTGGTGGGGTTTCACAAATTTGATTAAGCAGGAATATTTCCTAATTAATCATTAATAATAAAGGAATCAAGCATATAAAACTCAATATAAATAATTAACACGTAAAAAAATATTTATTGAAAAATACATAAAAATTCACTTCTTAACACTAATTAATGAAGAGATTATGAATGAAGAGAGAATCAAAAACATGAAATTTTCTTAAATGTTTTTTTCCACATGGTAATAAATTTTACTATGTGGACATATTTCAATTGTGAAAAGATCTATATAAAAAAATTTAAGAATGAAACTACAGTATCTGATAGAAATACTTCTAAACAACGAATTTCACAAGAAATTAATAAGATATAAAAATACATCACAAAAAAATATTTTATGATAACAAATTTCAGAAAATTTTAATTACCTGCTCTTCTACAGTTAATCCTGTCATTTTATGCTTAGCACGAACATTGTTCACAGAATCGCCCATGCACACAGAAACCATACTTTCAAAATAATCCTTTTTAGAGTGTCCAAGTTCAAGTTCTTTTCTATAGGATTGTGTGAAATACTTATAAATGATGTATTACATTTAACAAATTATATTTCTGAAGAAATAATTTCTTTTAAGAAATAATTATTTGAAAATTCATTTGTAAATTATGATAAAGAAAATAATTGTTAATAATGTTGTTAAAAATATAATATAAATGTTACAATTTGTAAAAAAAATAATTATAATAAAAATTGATTGACCAAAAAATTTACACATTTTCATAAAATACTACTAAAGGCTGTAAAAATAAACACTAAATGTAAATAACATTAAATGAATTGAATGATCAAATCATTTTGATTTTTTAAAAACAAAGCTCAGATAAAATTTAACAAATGATAATGAATTTTCTTATTAGTGTTACATCTTTGAATAAATTTACTATTAACAATTGATCACTCAAATTGTAAGATTTTTCCTGCATAAATGTTAAATTAATAAAAAGTAAACCAAAATTTAATTAATATAATATTTTTAGAAGCATTAATTTTAATTATTTCCAATTCAATAACAATTAAAACACACTACTAATAATACAAAATGTAACATCCTGAGAGAAGCATTCAAATCATATGAAATTTATATTATGCATTTGCAGTGATATGCTATGCAAATCATTAGCACTATAATGCATACACATATCACCAACAACAGTAGTGTCACCTGCAGATGCTATATAATGGGGAAAAAGATCGCAAATTTGAAGTACATTTATTAGTATTTTTTTCTTATACATTTTAATCATAATATTTATATTTGAGGAAGCTTTTTAACTATGTTTCTTGGATGACATTGAATGTATTTCAAGTAAGTTTCCGAATTCAATTAAAGAACAGAGGTTGCGAATTATCCTTCAGAGAAGTTAGTGACTGTGCTGAGTAAAGTCAAGCTACACTATGATGGGACCTGTATCGATAGATGCAGGAAAGAACTACAAATCGATAGAACAGATCAATCAACCGTATGGCATTATTACATTTGATGACAGATATTTTATGCACATGGCAGATATGATTACAAGCAGATCATCCTGAACCATAGAATGATCTGCTTGTACCATTTGATGTTGTTTGCAACTGAGTGAAATGTTTACACAGTGTTCATTGTTTCACTTACCCTTGTTTCAAAACTACAGGCATTTGCTCTGCCATGATGTGATGAATGGCAGACATGAACAACATAATGGAATGACATTGTCTTTACTGACAAATACCACTTCTACTAGAATACCCCAATGGTTCGGATTTGCTGGAGACATCATAATGAGATTTATGACCTATTATTGCATTATGGATCGCAACACTGTTCAGAAGTAACAAATACCACTTCTGCCTGGAATATTATGATGGTCAGATTTGAGTCTGGGGATACCATGGTGAGAAACTCAGGAGCTGTTGCATTATGCATCACCACACAAATTGCACACCTGGTGTCATGTTCCATGTAGTATTGGGTTTCACTCCTGCATCCTTCTAGTATGCATTGCTAATACATTAAATAGCTAATACTAATATTTACTTCTGAGGTGTTGAAGCATGTGGTCCTCTAACATCTTTAGTGCTATACATCAGCCATATTCTAACAAGATTATGCACGATCATACATTACAAGCAGCAATCAAGAGTTTCTCTTTTTGTATAATGTGTTATCCAGCAAATAAATTTTGCTGAGATATCTATGGTCTTTGTGTTACAAATTAGATGGCCAGCTATGTATAAAAAATTTGACAGTTCAGTAATTTTAATTATGTAATTATGATCGCAATTACAAAATTTTACTTTTTCTAATTATTAATGGAATTATTTTAATAAAAATGTTACATTACATAACCTAACTTATTATTTTATCAGTTCAATATTTAAGTTTTCTTCTGTTAAAACATGCGTAACCTATTTTTAATTACTTGAGTCATAAAATGTACTTTTAATAATTTTCCTTCTAAAAGAAATATTTATTTTTATGTGTTTATTTGTGTTGAAAAACCTTTTAAAGAATTGTTTAATATTTTAATATAAAATAAAATATTAAACATATGATATTCAGGAAAATATAATGTTCATAGAACCAAAACTTATGAATTCATATTTCAAAACTTGAAATTTCCAATGTTTTACACTTCTTGTATACCTTTTAACATAAGAATTTTTAATAAAAAATTATTTATTTTTCCTAATCAACTTAAAATGACTATGAAATGATGAACAAAATATACAAACAATGAAATTGATCAGAAATAGAAAAAATTATAAAATGTAAACATGGGAAGCTTTAGAATACTGAAACCAATTACACAATTACCAACTGAAATTCCCACTTTCTGAGCATATACTCACTTCAATTTTTTTAAATCACATAATTTTAGAAAACTAAAAATAAATTCCTTAAATAGTTTATTCCATGCTATTCACACAGAACTCTTCTCTTCTTTAATAAAATATTTTCTTTCATAGAAACAATGAAATAAGTTATTTCTATTAACATATAATGTATATAGCAATATTTACAGAAATAATCTCCTGAAGAGAAGTTCAAAATGATTGATTTTATGAAATAAAAAATTTTTGCTATAACAGTAAATTTATATAAAATTCACCAAAATAAAAACATAAAATATCAAAACACAATTCGCCAAAATCATTTCTTGATCACAAAAATAATTTAAGATCAAAACTACACTTTTTTTTATTGCCTAATGCTTAGCTGCCCTTAGGCCTTTGCTCTACAGCTCTATAATGGGCGAAGTGATTGCATATCATATAATGGGGCACCCGGTGGATGTACCATCTTTGTCCTGAAAGTGAAGTGATTGCGAAGATAAACACAAAGAGAGAAAGAAACATCCATGCCCGAACCAAGGTTTGAAAATCTCTCTATCAACAAGGACGCTAATCTCTCTGCCATCAATTGCATAATTTACTCTACAATGTCCAATATTTCTAATGGCCTAGAAATAATTTCAATCAAAACCAAATACAAATTTATTATTTAAAATAAAAATTGCCTGGTAAACAAGAAGAATTTCATGCAAAAAATGCTCCTGAAATAACCTCAAAGCAAAAAAACAGATAAATACTCTTTGAAGCTACTAAGAAATTATAAAAGTTTTAAAAACTATACATTTGCAATTTTATTATTTTATCATGTAGAAAATTTTTTATCAATAATAAAACAAAGATATAATAATTAGTAATAAGTATAGGAAATTGAATTTAATTAACAAAATAGAATTTTAATATAAAATGATTAAATGAAAATAAATATTAATAGAATATAGCAGACAAACGCTTTTCTACAAACAACTAACTTAAGAACATTCAAGATTTTACAAATTATTGGCTGGTCCAGAACAGGGTCAGGCAGGCGCAATGATAATTTTAATTCACATTTATGAATTTAATATTTCCACTTGCATTTTAAAGATTTTTCAATAATAACATTGATTTAAATTTGTCAGCCATAAAATAAAAAATGTCTATAACTTCAGATGATAAAAAATACAAGTAAATGAAGAATGTATAAAAGCCAGTTTGTAAAAAGAAATTTTTCCAACATTTAATTCATAAATGTGAATTAAATGTTGGAAAAATTTCTTTTTTTACAAACTGGCTTTTATACATTCTTCATTTACTTGTATTTTTTATCATCTGAAGTTATAGACAATTTTTATTTTATAGCTGAGAAATTTAAATCAATGTTATTATTGAAAAATCTTTAAAATGCAAATGTAATTAATTGTAATATTAAGTATCAATTAATCAGTGTAACGAATAAAAAATTTCAATTCTAAAATCGAAATAAAAAGAAAATATTTTTTATAAATCCAAATGTGTTTCACATCCATAGACATTGAGCCATTAATAGGTGGCAGCTTCAAGTACCATTCATCCCAAATTTTTTTAAGCAATCTATGTGGAATTTCTCCTAGCTAATTTAATTTATAACTTTGCATGCATTTGCGTCTAATCAATAACTTTAATTGAAAATATTGTAAGATATTTTTTGATCTTGCATGATGTTTTGGAATTGTCTTATGAAATTGACTTTCCAGACATAATGCTTGTGTGAATGCATGTTTGGAATGATGTCGCAGAAAAAAAGATATCTAAATAATTTTGACTAGTGAGTATTATTAGATAAACAACAATAACTGAAGAAAGACCAAAAATTTATGACTAGATTAAAGATAAGTTATTCATTCATGAGTCTTGATAAAGAAACCTACTTCTCCCCGAAATTTCTCTTCAGGACTTCATGAATCTGGATTCAGAAGTAATTTGTTAGTAAGAATTATAAGATGATTCAGTGATTGAGAAAATCTTAAATGAGAACGAAAAAAAAAAAAAAATAAAAGCTTTCAGATATCAAACAGGATGAAAACAACTTAATGCTGTAACCATCTGCTAAATAAGTAGATAAATGGCTAACAAAATTAATATTCTTTTCAGAAAAACAACACAATGAAATGCTTTTCTACATTGAAATATATGTAATTTTGAAATAGAAAAAACATGAATTTTCATTTTATTGAGGAAAGCCAGTTCAAATGATTACATTAACTGACTTTCCTCAATAAAATGAACATGAAAAATTGTTTTTAACTATAAATTTTATTTTGCATATGTCTTTTATTTAATGCATAATAAATAATATTTCTGATAAAGTCAACAGTAGTCTATAAAGTGAAGAGAGAGTAAAAAAAATAATTTTAAGATCTAACAGTTATTTCTCAATATTTACAACTTTCAATTTTAAGAGCTATTTTACAAGTTCCAACATGTTCGTAAAAACAAGTGTCAAATGTATGAAACATCATAAAATTCATAAATCTTTTTTAATTTTTGTTCTAAGATTTCCATGGAAAATGATAAGCTCATCAAAAACCTAAGTATTTTCACAATTATATTTACTTCAGCAATATAATTATAATAACAAAATTAATTCCATACATTTATAACAGTTTTATGCACAAAATACTAATCCATTATTTTGTTCAGTATTAGAGTAAAAAGAAAATATTTATCGAATTTATAGAAAAAGCTCATTTTTGCCTCAATAAATAATGCAATTGAAATTTAAAACAAATTTGTAGAATCTTTAAATAAAATTAAGCAACAAACTAAAATAAATTAATCCTAACTCTTCAGACATTTTTATAATAGTTTTCAGAATGAGATTTTCTTCTAGAATTAACGATGGTGATGAAAAATACTGATAAGTTGCAATTAATTTAAACTCATAAATGAAGTGAAATTGATATATTATGCTTTGCAGTAGAAGAGTTATTTTCATAACTAATTTGCTTAATTTAAAAAATTTTGAATTTAACACCTTAACCTTTCAAAACATATTTTTTAACATCAAAAACATAAAAAAGCAGATTTTATATAAATTTTTTATGAAACATAACAATTTCAAATAAATAAGAAGAAATATTTATCTTAATATACACAACCTAGTGATACAACAGGGCTTAACTCCTTCAAGTTTCTTACGAGCAATCAGAATTCTTTGTTTTGGAAACCAATCATCACTTCCTTTGAAGATAAAATACACACATTTGATTTAATAAAAAAAATAAAGCACAATTTATTTCAAATGATCATAGTACAAAATATATCTAACAGTTTTTTTAAAAAAATATTTAATCAAATGATAATTGCTGATAATGATTTTATTAATTATTTTTATTTTGAAGACTACAATAATCATATAATAAATATCAGCTAGTGCACATTTATTATAAAAATTATAGGAATGTTCCAAGATAGAAAGATAGTCTTTTAATTCAAAAATAACATTTAAAAGGGAAGTCAAATGCATAATAATGATTTCAAATTAACAATAAAAAAATAAAGTAATAAGAATTATTAATTTCAATTTTTAAATATATCATTGAGATATCACTCTAATGATATAAACACATATTACTATTAATTCCAACATTAAACTTTTAACGGCTTTAAAATATAAATTAAAAATTGCATAGTTTCAATCAAATATTTTGAATTAAAATTTTTATAAAAACAGTATATAAGAAAAAGAACTTCCAAACCTAAAATTCAGGAAAGTTTTAAAGTATTTTAATTACTTATAAAAATCTTTATAGTTCAAGTATTTTTCACAATAATTATGTACTTTTTTGTTACATTGTACATTGCATTTTTTCAATAATAATATTTAAGCAATACAATGAGGTAAAAAAACTGTTTTTTTTTTAATGAAATATCAAATAAAAATGTTATTTCTAAATGTCCAAAATATTGGTCAACATGATGCTTAAAACTGTATACAAACTGAAAAATAAAGTCTATTTTTCACTTGATGTCAATTCATGAAGTAGATGAAAATGCTTTTACATTTAGTAAAAAATTTACAGCCAATTAAAAGTTTACATAAGAAAAAGAACTTCTATGAATACAATTGTAGTAATGTAAAATTAAGAAATCCTGGATAGTTACCAAATATTAGAACATTTTATTGTACTTACGAATAATTATAGGAAATATACCAAGTAAATTAATATCCAGTAACATGCACATATGAGGTAAGTTCAGAAACTTAATCAATTAAAAAGAATTCATATTAATAATTTTGTGCTAAAAACTTTTAGTTTTAAAAAATAAATGATCAAACTGAAAATTAAATCTTATTGTATGACTACTTCAATGTTTTTATGCTGTCCTTTTGTGTACAATTAAAAGATTATCACTATTTATCAAAGCGATTGTTTATGAATTATTTTTGAATAGCTATCATAATAAATCTCCTTACTTGATAAACAGATACCATGAATTCTATTTTTTAAAATAAAATAAAATTTGAAATTTTATATTTTAATAGAATTAAAGAAATATACAGAGTGATCTTTTTTTAAGTAAGTGTTTGGAGTGCTCTGTAACGCGATTTAATAGCCGAAATGACGCTAAACTTGGCATTTAGACTTTTTAAAACACAAAAAAAAGATTCCGTGAAAAAAATTTTAGTTCCAAAATTTGACACTAGGGGATTTTGTGGCGCTTTACATTGTATAAAATGTGAGAAAAGGAAAATACTAACACATACAATCGTGAAGTTAAATTATTAATGTTTATTTACTACATTAACTTCCCCGGTGAGGAATTAGACCACATTCAATGTGAGTACCGTTCGCTGAAATAACAGCATGCATTCTATGCACAACATTCCCCGCAGCTGTACATAACATATCTCGAGCAATATCCCGCACTGCCTTCGTTATGTTTTCCTTTAGAAAAGACAAATTTGATACTCCACCAACATAAACGCACATTCCGGTAATGTGAGAGATATGGTCACTGGAGCTCATTTATTTCAGCTGAGATTATTTGTCGGAGCTTTCTACTATTTACTTTTATAGCCCCTTTTGCTGGCACTGTTATTGCACAACATTTGAATTTTTCTTTGAAGCCCATTTTTGTATGCTAATTCTGGTTATTATAAGCTAAAGCAGTGCCACAAAATATCCTAGCGGCGACTTTCGGGACTAAATTTTTTTTCACAAAATCCTTTTTCCCATGTTTTGATTAGTCTAAATACCAAGTTTGGTGTCATTTCGGCTATTGGATCGCACTACAGGGCACTCCAAACACTGTTACTTTTAAAAAGATCACCCAGTATATATAATTATTAGTAATAGGTTTAAAAAATGGGAAAAATTATAAATTTTCTTATAGCAATAAATATTTTTCAATAAAATTTTAAATTGCACTTGAAATAATAATTTTAAAACAATATTTTTTTTATATAATGTAGAAAAAAAACCTGGAGAACTAAGAATGTTGTTAAACGAATAATGCGCATATTGTCTACAATTCAATTTAAAAATTTGGAAACAAAATTTTTATTAAATTTTTTAATATACAGAAAATTATGTACATAAGTTTTTTTTTTATAATTCATCATATACAGATATACAGTTATTAATTAAAAAAGTCAAGTATTACTTAAGAAATGTACTTACATTCAAGTGATGTTTGACTTAATGTTTATAGATTTTATCTAAAATGAAAAGCATTTTGTAAATGTATTTACCTGGTTTAGAAATTCCTAATTCTTGCAACTGTTTATGTGCATGCAACTGCAAATAAAAAATAATGTTAAATAACTAATTTTACTTTTTTCAATAATTATATTTATTTCTTCTAGAAAAAGTACAGACAGTTTGTTCATTATTTCATGAAAAAATTAAAATTTGTTTTTTGTATAACAGTATACAATAAGCATTTTATGAGCAATATACTTTTTAAGGTATTTTAAAACTGTGATGATGGGTATATTTAGACTAATAAAATTATTTGCAACCAATTTGTTATAATATGTGAAAATACATAGAGAGATTTAACGATAACAAAATAAATGTTATTACTAATTAAAATGTGTTTGATAAAATATTAATGACACAAAAAATTAATAGTAGTATTTTAAATATAGATTGTAAATCCTTTTTAGTTTATTTAATTACAAAAATTCTTTGATTTATATGTGAAGTAACTTATCATACTTTACAATAATCTTTGTATAGCAAAATTACTTCAGAATCTACAATATATCAAAATAGCACAGCAATATTTAACTTGTAAACAAAATATACTTAGCTTGTTAGCAGAATTAGCAAAATTAATCAAATAGTTAAAAAATATGTTGATTAATTACATAAAAATAATTCAAAATGAAATTAGAAATAATGTGTTTATATGAAATATAGAATAAAACATTACAAAATATTATATCATTAATCTAGAACAAAATTTTTGAAGCTTTTTACTTGGAAACCATAAAAGACCAATTTTCTAATATAGGACAAATAGTACTAAAACAACTAGTTTTGTGAAAGCATTACACCTTATATTAAGCATTATTATATAGTGAAATTTTTGATATTTTAATTAACTTTCTGAAATATGAAAGTGCAATACAGAAGTTTATCTAAATAACATTTATAATATCAGAATAATTTCAATGTTTTATTTTAAAACTAAAATCTCAACAATTTTGATAACAAAAATTTTGAATGTTTATACACAACATTATTATTTACTTATACGAAAATTCTTTAATTTTTAAATTTACCTTCCAATCTAAAGTGGGTTCCTTTATAAATATATCCATAATGTTCAAAAGAAGATCTTGACTATTACAAAGAGCTGAGAGTGCATGTACCATCGTAGCTTCATAAACTCCTTTTATTCGTAGTGGTTCCATAAGTTGAAGGTATTGAGGTGATAATCGAAATGGTACTAATTCAGGCACAGGTAAAAACTAAAAAACAATTATTGCATGGTTGAATAAATAAATAACTATATATATCACAAAATATCACTACATATACCATATCACTATATATATATATCATAAATAACTATATTGTCTCATCTCAAGAGGAATGGCAAGCAGCCTTGTGGTTAAAGCACTAGACTGCTGACTGACAGGTCATTGGTTCAACACTGACTAAAACGTTCTGATCTTTTGTTTCTTCTAATTTATGTCTTAAGTTTTGTAAACATTTTTGTTTATGTAAATTTTTCTAATTTCCATATTTTTTTAAAAAGTTTCTAATATTGTATATAAAAGCCTTCCTTCAGATTGAGAACATTTCGAGAGTAGAATTTGCTTCCTACTTGCATTATGCTAATAAATTTCGTTAAAGTAAATACATTGTAGTTATGCTGTTTACCAAACATTTCTACATGACAATATAAATATACATAATTACAAGAATTTCCTATTTGAATGTGATTAAAGTTTGATAAATTCTTTGAAAAAATATTACTAGTTTTCTCACTGTCAATGGATTTGAATATCATTTAAACTACTATTTTAATATATATATATATATATATATATATATATATATATATATATATATATATATATATATATATATATATATATATATATCATTCATGATTATATATACAGAGATGCCAACCTCTGAGCATCCCAATCAGTACTAATCGGACATACTTTCAGTAACCTTTTCAAAAAATTTCAGTAACTTTTTCAGTAACACGTGGTTTACATTAACAATACACTTACGTGCATAAAATTAATACTTTTAAGGTAACCTATGTTAAAAAAATAAAAGTAAAATGATCATCTAATAATAAATATAAAAAGAAATAATAATTAAGAAAGTAAACCATTCTTTTAAATTTAAATGCCTTACCTGAGAGATCCTTACAGCACAGATTTTTACATAATTACAGGAAAAAGAAAACACTGATATTGAAAAGAAAAATTCTTTTTATTTAAAACTAACATAGCATACTGATCTGTTAACTGAGAATAAATAAATAAATGACATGATAAATAGAAATAAATGACAATCAATCACAAATTTTGTGTTATAGCTTTCTTAGCCATACTGATTTCTGTTTGAGAAAATTCTCTCTGATAACACAATTTTGAGTCTAGAATATTTTTTATTTTCTCAATTAAGAGTGAATTTAAACACTCTGTACTGAGATTTGGCATAAATTCAGTCATATTTTTTTTATCACACTGAAGATTCTTTCAGTTCCAGCATTGCTATGAGGAACAGTTAAAATGCTACTCATCAGTTTGCTTCAAATTTCATACTTCTGTTTTCCATTATCTGTTTTCATTAAAGAAATTCTGTGCCAAACTTCATCCATTCTTTCACCATTTCCAATTGTAAAAACTTCATTTTGATAGAGGAAAAATTCAGCATCTAATTTGTCCAGCTCTTCCCCACTAAATTTCAGCAAGGATGATAAATATTGAATAGATATAAATCTAACATCTTTTTGTAATTTAATATCAAACAGCTGCCTGAACGTGTTTTAAAAATTCATCACTTAGAACAAACTTTTTAATGATATACGAATATGCAGTGGAATAAAAGTGCCTCACTGATTCATAAAAAGAAGAAGTCTCAGTTTCACTTAAATTTAGTGATTTCAAAAATACTCTGGTTTTACCACCAATCGCTAAATCACAATCCTCCTTTTGATTTTTCTTTTTTTCCACTTCGAACCATTAAATTACTGGTATCACTAATAGTGGATGGTTTTATAAATCTAGAAACAATAACTAATAACAGACTGCTAAATTTTTAATATGTTATCACAATTGGATATAATTTTTTAATTGTTAAAATCGTTGCTTCCGTCGGTCGCTAATGAAAAATAATTTTCTCGAATATCTGTCAACATTTCTCTGCTAGTATTCTGTGCTAGAGCTGTTGCTTTTGTTCTAGCACAAGAAAAATGTTTCGCAATTTTAGAATCGGGAAACATTGTTTGGAATTGTTTTGCATGATCTGTTGTTGATATAGGTAAATTATGTTCGATGAGAAACGATACGAAGAGAAGTGAAGCATTCATTGGATCATCTGATGCATTACTTGTAGAGAAGAATTTATCTAAACTCGAACACCCCTGATTTTTTCTTTAACTATATGTTTCTTAGAATCGCAATGGTGACGGCAATCATCTCGTCCACCATGCGAAATCACAATATTTGACGAACAAATCTTGCAGAATGCCGAATATTCTGAAACATTAGAACGAGTCAGACATGGCCATACTTTGGCGCATGATGACTAAAAGACTTATGCAAAGGAAACTACGAGATGTTTAAGTTCACTTTTAGTCGATGATCACCTGTACGCGTGCTCTTAGCAGTTCTACTTTTTAATATACCAGGCATATTTTTCTTAATCCAATTTCAACACTAAATTAGTAATTTATTTGTAACCTTCACAAATTTTAATCGCTATAATACTATAATAATAATATAATCGTATATGACAAAAAAGGATTATTATTAGAGATCGAGAGAGAAATCTATTTTCCTTAATTTCGTTAAGACCATCGTAACTTCGTTACGAAGAGTAGAAATCCGTACTAAATACGGAAAAATCGTAACAAACGGCATCTCTGTACATATATATTTCTTTGAAAAAATGTACACTTTTAATTTATACATGAAATTTTCATAATTAATGAAAGTAGTTTAAAAGTTTTTTGTTTTTTATTTGAGTATTAATTTAAAGTATTAATTATTTTTAAAATTTTCTTTTACATTTTTAATCAATATATATTGGGATCTTCTAACGGAACATACCACTCAAGCAATAATAGTTTTGTCTAATTTTATTTATTTCCTTTCTTTATTTCCTTGGGAAATTTAATATAATTTATCCTTGATATCTTTCATTTTTCATTTTAGTTTTAATAATACTACCATTAATAACATTAAGTGCAATTAAAGTACCAAAATATAAAATTTATTTAGAAATATTTTGTTAAAATTTTATAAATCTGACAGTTTATAATTTAACTATCAAATAGACAAATAATCTTAGATAAATATAATATCAAAATTATAATTTGCATGATTTATATAAAAAAAAGAGAAAAAAATCCAGGCAGAAGTTAACATTTTAAATAAGGTTCAGTCATTTTTAAGATAATGTACCTGCTTGTGAAATAGTGGATTTAATATCAAATTTAACAAAAATATTTAGTATAATTTTTATCTACAGTCTGTTACATATAAATATTTTATCAAAACTTTTATTCTGTTAATAACTTTCAGATGGTTCAAATTCCAGTTGTCTGTAAACTGATACATCTTAATATTCTTCAAAATTTTCAAATAAAGTCAGTAAAAAATGCTTTTACAATGATAATAAATTCTACTGACTTAAATATCACTGAATATGTTTGCAGAACATTGACTAATAAAATTTATTAAAACAAAATACATGCTAATAGACAAGGTAAATTGAAATTATTTTCTATGGTATTTTTTAAGCTTATATTATTATAAAGTGTTTAAAATTATATAAAACTGCTAGCACAAAATATCTACAAATAGAGAGCTAAATAAATTATTGATGTCGTTTTGAAAATTTGGATTTATTTCTGTAAGTTGACAATCATAATGAGAACATTTTGTATCTACTCCACCTGACTGTTTCTATCTAACTGATAGAACCCATTTCAGGGCTAGGTGCAGGAAAGCCTATTTTGTTCATTTAATTGCATAGATATAATAAGATTTCAGAACTATGTTTTGATATTTTAACTACCATCATGAAAGAAAAAGAACGTGTATAATTCCTCAGTTATTTGTTAAACTGTCTAAATAATTAAAATTTGAATTAAAGAAATTGTCAAAAAGAAATTCACAATTTTTCCTGAATGAATCATGATAAACATAAATATATGAAATAAAGAATTCTAGGTCAACTAATATAATAGATTTTATTAATAATAATTATAAGAATAAAAATCTGAATTTTCTCTATAATTTTGTCATTGTTCGTCTCTGATAATAAATTTATTTATGAAATAAAGGATTTTATTTTATTACATAGATGGTTTTAGTATTTTAAAGTTTACAGATAGAATAAAATCATTATTATTTTTTTTTGAGTATTTTCTTCTTCATAGTTAGACATCATTAGATATTCTAAACTTTTTCAAAAAATTTATAACCAAGTAAGCCTTTATTTTATTACATCTATTGTTTAACATTTTTAATTTTATAAACACGAATATAAAGATGTAATAGATATTTTACTTTATACTTCAATGATACTTTTAATGTTCAACTTTTAGCATTTTTTAAATTTTCTTTTTGATAGAATACAAAAAGATATGTCCTCAAATATTAGATCAAATAATAACAAAACTTTGAATTTAGGTACAACATGCATTTATCCTAATTGTACCTTCTTAATGACTTTATCAATCCCAAAATAGCTTGTTATATTTGAATTAACAAATATTAACATTATTGCATCATATTTAAATAACACACCAAAGTTGAACCAACCCACCTGAAGGTATACGTTGATAATATTTCAATGTGTTATTATTCAAAAGATGAAGTTAAGCTAATAACAAATGTAAAACTGTAGATAAAATAAAAAAAATTAAAATATTTGTTTTTCAGTGAAATTTTGCATTTTATGCTTTTCAAACATAAATGCATTTTATACTATTGTATATAACATACATTATAATAAGAAATCACTACATAATATAATTATGGCACAATTTTCTTCCATAATATTCCTGATATATAGGAGGCAAACAGGAGTAAATGCTTTTTTCTAAAAAATTAAGTTGAATAAAATTACTCATTTACTTCCTGTAGGGTTGAGATCCATGGACAACTCTCTAGAGACTTTCTTGTTGATAAGGGAGTAAGACAGGGGGATGCTCTTTCTTGCCTTTTGTTTAAAATCGTTCTTGAAAGAGTCATCAGGAAATCTGGTATCAATACCAGGGGCAGTATCTTCGGAAAATCTGTTCAAGTGTAGGCATTTGCAGATGACATTGCACTGGTAGACAGAAGTAAAAAATACTTAATAGAAGCCTTTGAGGCTATTGAGAGGGAGCAGGGCTTGTTGTTAATCAAGTTAAAACTAAATATTTCCCTGTAACTAGAACCCAATTTACCCCAACTCATCTACTCATTGGTGATTATAAATTTGAAACAGTTGATGAATTTATCTATCTTGGCTCAATGGTTAACAAAAATAATGACATTCTCCCAGAGGTAAGAAGACGTTTAACTGTAGCTAACAAAGCCTTTTTTGGCCTAAGACATGTATTAAAAACTAAATTTTTATCACAAAAAACTAAATTACAGATCTATAGAACGCTTATCTATCCCGTTTTGACTTATGCCTCAGAAACGGACTTTGAGTGTAAGAGAGGAGAGGCTGTTGGGCCTATTTGAAAGCAGGATTTTAAGAAGCATCTTTGTAGGTACAAAGGAAAACGGTGTCTGGTGCAGAAGATACAATACAGAAATCTATCGAATGTTCAAAGAGCCAGGCGTTATACATCACATTAAAGAAAGCCGTCTCAATTGGGTTGGACATGTTATTAGAATGAAGGACAATAAAACACTAAGGGAAATTTTTTTTGCAAAACCCATCAGCATAAGAAGAGGAAGACCAAAGCTGAGATGGATGGATGCAGTCAAAGACTGTAGGGTCCTTGGAACAAAAAATTGGAGGAGTTTGGCTGCCAGTAGAGATGGCTGAAAGAAACTTGTTCAGAAGGCCTTGGCCCATCCTGGGCTGGCGCACCATGAATGATGATGAAAATTACTCATTTAACTTCTATAAGTTTCTTGCACATTCATTTTTTTTAAATATCAGTTTTCGAAGATAAGTTTCTATTTTCATCTTTCTTTAATACAATTTGGTTTTGCAGTAAAAAAATTGATAATGAGCAAAAATAGACAATTCTTGCTCCGGTGTGTCTAAATTTATTCTTCGAAGCTTGATAAATTATAACATGTTATCTGTAAAAATAATATACTACTAAATTAAATTTTTTATGCTTCTCATTTTTATTGCATCAAAAGTATTTTTTAAAAGATTTTCAAATTTTTCTATTTTAAATAAAGTTTTAAATAGAATTCATTTTTTAATGTACATTTAACATGTATATGATAATATAGATCTCAGAATATTATCATATTATAAGGATTTTATCATCATTTCAAACACTTTTGATTTCAGTCACCTTCAGATTTAATAAAATTATATTTTTTGTAGGAAAATTTTTTAAAATTTTTTGTATGACATTATATTATTATAATTTAGGTTGAAATATATAGTTGAGATGTGATTTCTCACTTCAAACTTTAAACCTATAATTAATAATTTATCATAGATACAGGCAATTTAAAAATGAACTGATATTTCTTTTCTAATTAAATATGGTGTAAGATAGTCTTTTATTGCATATTATTAATTATTTTTATTTTATACAGATCATTTCATATAACTACTGCTGGTAAAAGAATGCATATATATATTATATACATATATATTTATATATGTATATATATATTTTATATTATATATATATATATATATATATATATATATATATATATATATATATATATATATATTGGGTATTCAAAATTCAATGCTGTCAAACTTATCAAACACAATAACATCAATAACGATTTTTTTTTTTAAAATAAGTTTTGAAAAAATGAGGAACTATTTCTTACTTGAGTTGCTGAGCCAAATGCATGTCCAAAATCAATACCTATTTCACAACCTGAAGATCTATTTATAAGGAAGTTATTGAGATGCCGATCTCCTATACCAAGGATCCATTGAGAAATACAAATTAAAGCATGAGATTTTGCAAACTTTGTTCTTAAGACAATAAAAGCTTCTGATGAAGAGCATAATTTCAAAAAAGATTTCCTAAAAAATGTACATATAAATGAAACATAATCCAAATGATACTATTTACAAAGTTAATATTAACTCATAAATAGTCAAAATAATTCAGATATACATTATTATTTTTAACACATGAATAATAATCTGAAACAGTGTTTAAGCAAAAAGTTATGAAACAAGCAATTTTAAAAGAATATTTTTATACAGGATCAATAAATTAATTAAGAAATCTTATAAGAAATATAAAGCAAATAATGAGATAAAATATTAATATTTTTCTAAGTATGAGAAAGGAAAAAATAATGCTCTACTGATATAAAAATATAAAACATTAGTTTTAATATTTCTTGTTATTGTCTAATCGCACTGAAATAGAATAAAATCTACAAAAAATTTCAATAGGTATAGAGTAAAAATAGTTCTTGATAGCATTTTGCATTTAATTTTAGAATGCAATAATCAAAAACAAATCTGTAAAACATTACAATCTTTAAATAAAATTATTTTTATTACTTACATTAAAAATTAGCATGAAATTTCATTTTAAATTGAAATTAGTTCATCAATTTGACTTTTTCTTAAGATTTTGAAAACACATGAAATATATCATTTATGTTTAAAATTAAGAGATTGTGTAAGCTCATATAATACATATTAAAAAGGATATACCGTCTTTGTTAAAATATTGTACAATAAACAAAAAAGTTACGGTATTATAAAAACATATAAAATTAAATAAATAGTAAGAATAGGATTAATGTGAAACAAATTTTATGGAGAACCCTGATTATTTTCCATAATACATAAATAAAATAAAAATTCACCTTTCAAAAAGCAACAATTTTATTGCTTGTTATTACTACAATTCAAAAAGATTATCTGATATCAATTAAAAAGCAAAGATAATTTACCAAGTTATAACTTTAAATCAAACATAAATATGAATATTATTGGATGAAGAGTACCAGTCCTTACCTTAACACATAGTTATAAGATATTCTTCAAACAGAAATAATAGATCTCAAATATATACACACAAACAAATTATTTTAGGATATACTAGACTTTGAGAATATTTAATCACTGTAATATAAAAATTTCCCTTACGTGAGAAGATTCTTTGGCACCATGTTGACAATTTCTTCAAATTTTTGTACACATTCTTCACGACTTTTGTTCATATATAATGAAAAGTATGTTGTAGGTGAGAAATCTTTTTTATTACCCCACTGAATCAATTTAAATTGTCCAATATTTCCACCACTAAATTCAATTTTAAAATTATTAAGTATAAACATAAAATATATATCAAAATATATTGATCAATATAAATTAAAATACATCGACAAAAATATTAAAGTCTATTCACCAATACATTTATGTTTAGTTAAAACATTAGATGTGATTACTTTTAGTATTATTTTATTAAATATAAATTGAAATGAATGCATTGATTTATTGAAAAATACAATTTACAGATATTGTTAGAAATGGTAACAGCAATAAATTTTGGAAGTATATATTGAAATGAAAAATTTTCATTTTTAAATAAGTATAACAGTATTGTTTGGTTAATATTGAAATCATTTAGAATCCAGATGGGACCCATTATGAAATTGGTACTTATAAATATATAATAGTTCAAGCTGAATATCATGCACAATTGTCTTCCAAATGTAAGCCTTATTTAGATCTGCCATCATGTTAAAAAAAGGACCATAAAATAACAAGTAAACCAAATAAAATTTTTGTTACTTATTTATTTTTTTTTTGAATACACAAAAATTAAAAGAAAAAATCACTAAGTTTTGAAAGATGTTTCTGAGTTATTCACCAAATAAAAACACGTTTATTAAAGAAACAAAATAAAACGATCGTTTTGCCAAGGGTAATAATGAATATTTGAAAGTTACTCTTCAATCTCAAATCTGATTCAATAACAAATGAATAAAGTACAAAAAGAGAATTTAAATTACTTTTAAAATAAGGAATTTATATTGTTTAAAAATAGCTAATTTCGTAATTCATAACATTTTTAAGAAAATTAAAATTTTCTCTTTAAAGCATGAATTATGTTAAAGTGCAGATTTTATAACATAATTGTCTAATTACACTGGAATATTATAAAATGCCACAGATAATTTCAATAAGAATTGAGCAAAAGTACAGCATACTCTCCTGTACATAGCCCCATCCATAGCAGCCCTAGTGCTAGGCTTTACCCCATCCATAACATAATAGCAAAATACAATAAATATTAATGAAATAAAATATGCTTAAAAGTTGAGCCTGTACATAATTTTTTTTTAAGTTATTGCATATTTATGAAATTAATATAAAATAACAATGTTTGGTGTATAATTTTTATAAGTTTAATTTTTGACTCTAATATTTCCCCCATATTATATCAAGATGAACATAATAAAGTAAGCATAAAAAATTTAATGATTAAACGATACTTAAAAACTTATATTAAGGTTATTTTTAAGTTCAGCCAAAAAATAACAACAAGGTTACACATCAATAAAATAGTTAATTTTCTTCAACATAGCAATATGATTTCTTTAAATTTTATAAGTTATTAGAATATTAAGTAACACACAGCAATATTAAAAAATTAATTATTAATTTCTAAGAAATTTATATGTAAGGAACAATAATGTAGTAATCACTTTCATGTTTCATACTCAAAGAAATGTAGTTACTATGCAGTATAATAAAAAATAAATTTGATTATTACAGTATATTTAAGAATTATTTAAAGTTAGACTCTCAAGAAGAATGCAAATTCTAGCAACATTTTTATCTTTAATGTTGCTAGAATTTGCATTCTTAAAATGAATTTTCTGTTTTGACCTTCAAATAGAAAATCCTCTTCTCTTTAAATAGGCAATTTAATAGC
Organism: Latrodectus hesperus; assembly: GCA_037975125.1. Taxonomy (NCBI): domain Eukaryota; kingdom Metazoa; phylum Arthropoda; class Arachnida; order Araneae; family Theridiidae; genus Latrodectus; species Latrodectus hesperus. Next base: position 85,529,000 of record CM075853.1, read on the forward strand.
ACTTTTAAACATAAGCTATGGAAGGTGTTCAATTAATATTACCATTGGTATTATGATACATCAATAAATATTGCTGCCTGGAATTCAATGTAATACACAAAAAGTGAAAATTTTTCACTTGTATACATGAAATTTGTCCTTTCAACATTTGTAATAAATAATAACTTGTAATAAATAATAACTATTTTCATGTAATTTTAATGCCAATAAAAATGTATTCTACAAAATGAAACAAATTTTAAAAGCAAATAAAAATATTTCTACAGTATGATATTAATGAAAATTAGCGACATAAAAAGAAAATATTGCAAGTGAAAAACTTTCATATTAAAGAGTACTTACATCAGAAAACTAAACAAGAAGGCTCTATATACACTGCAAAAAGTACATATCTATAGAACACATATCTATATAAAAGTTTCTATAAGTTGAAAATATTCTATATAATGCACATATTTATAGAAAATTTTCGATTTCTAGAAATTTATTATCTCTCTTTACTTCCTGGCTCAATATAAGTTTTTCCCCTTCTATTACCAATGCAAATAATTAAAAGTTATTTTTTTATTAATTCGCATATTTAAAATATTCATTGACAAATTAGCAAATTTTTAATTAATTCATATGGTTGTGGCAAAATAGGTGAAAAAAATTCTTAAGTTTTTATATTATTTTGAAATTTATGTTTTGAATTAATTATTCTTAATAATTTCCAAATGATATAAACTGCTTGATGTGGATTTTCAATTGGAATAACCTAATTAATAAATTATCTCTTTTCAAGCATAAAAAACTCAAAAAATCAATTAAGGTGAAACAACTTATAGCATATAATTCATTCAGTAAAGTTGTGGGCAAAAAGAGGTTTGAATTTAGAACAATTACTGTTTGATTTCTTGCATACAATGCTAGTTTTACTATTACTTATTATCAATAATGCAAAAGCAAATGTTATCTAATACAATTCCACTTGAGAAATATCTTACAAGAAAAAAGTTTTAATAACCATAATAAATCTTATACAATATAAACTCATTTTTATGAACCAAATTTACAAGCAATCATGATTTTATGAAAAAGTCCTAATAAAGTTCCAAATAAACAATGATAATTTTAACATTCGTTTTGAAATTAAAATTAGAAAAATCTTTTTTGTGAGCTCATTTTAATGCAACTTATATAGGCATATACCTTTTCATCATCTTATTTTTGTTTTAATTTTTTCTATTTTATTTATGGATGATAAATTATGTTTTTTTTTGGAGAATGGTAAATCTTTCAAATAGTGTGGATTACCAACTGCGATTTAGAAGTAGAAATTATTAATTTTACACAATTTATATGGAACTTATCTTGCTTAATCTAACTTCCATGTTATAACGTATGTATTAGAATATAATTAAAAGTTTTAAATACAAATATTGCAGGGTACTTTTGTAAGGAGTCATAATGCAACTTATCAATATATTGATTAAATATCTATCTAAAGTCAATCGGCTATAATTTACTAAATAGAAATTTCTAATATAATGTCTAAAAATACATTTACAACTAAATACAAAAAAATGAAATGTAGCACAAGAAAAATATTTATAAAATGCAAATTATTTACTATTTTTAAGATATATACGTATGTATGTGATATTCAGTTACACTGTCAACTTAAAATTTTTAGTTGGTGTAGTAATTAAAAGAAACTTATGTTTCACTCTTTTATTTACAAACAATTTAACATAGTATTCATTTATACACATGAGAGAAAAAGATAATCTCTACTTGAAATAATATTTAAAAAATAAATTTATAAATACTGACCGGGTGATAAACTGTTTTCTTTCTGCTTCTGAAAGTCCATCACATAGAAATTCATAAAGAATAGAGGTATTATCTATCCATTCTATTAATCCAAGTCTGAAATCATTTAGCAATACAGACAACATTAAAATGACATTTTTTATTCCATTTGCTAACAAAAAAGAAATAATTCCATTCACTTATTAAAATATTTAATGAATTGTATTGATTAGAAGAAAATAGATGTTTGTCTCTGAATAAATATAATATTTTATTACCTAGTACTTATTGGAACTATTTTATATGTTTTAAGGCGAAGATGACGTTGATTACATTTTATGTCTTTGGTATATATTTCATTCATCACAGAAAACAACTGCTGAATTCGAGAATCTTGCCTTAAATCTTCACCAGATTTAACTAGAATTTTATATTCCTTCTCATCATTGCCACGAATGGTTATTCGGCGAGGAGAAGTGAGAGATGTTAAAACTAAGACCTGAATTTAAAAATGAAACTATGTTACATATAAATATTACCAATAAATAATTAGTATTTCAACATTTCATCTGGAACTGTAAATGTAATTGTGGAATTCAGTACAGTCATACCATATGAAATAAATATAATACTTTTTTCCAAGCTAAAAATAAAAATGGGATTTTATATATTGTAAAATAATCAATGAATAACAGAAAATAAGAATTGCAATTTTCTTCATGGAATAAATTTTACATAAAATATAATATAATTTTTTCAGCATGAAAATTGTGAAGTGTTTTGAACTGATATTAAAGAAAATAACTTTCAAAATGTTTATTATTATGATTAATTTAATAAAGCATAAATTACAAAAGAATGCATAAACTGGAGTTTAATAAACTTTTGTAAAATAATAAAAATTACTAAACAATATCATTTTTTAAGAGAAAATTGAAAAGATCTAGAAAAGCATTGAAAATATAACAAAATACCTTGGAATCGAAACCTGCTATTTTGACATGATATTCTGGTAAAGGCTTATTTTTTCCAGTGTACTGCCCTGGTAAATAAAAATATAAAAATGCATATAAATGGGAAGATATCAATAAAAGAAAGAAGTCACAATAATTAGTATATTTATCAATACAAAAGAATATTTTTGGTAATATATACAAATAAAAAACTAAATACTTACATATAGAGAATAAAAAAAATTATTTTTATGATTTCAAAGTACAATTTTTTTTAAAAAATAAATATGATTTCAACCAGACAAACTTCAGGAAAAATCATTGATTAGTAAGATTTCATTTTTTGGAATAGAAGTAAATTTTAAAAATTCTCAGAAATAATTTATAAATATTTGAAAGACTAAACATTTTATATTATTAACAAAACTATTAAACAATTATGAGCAAGCAAGAGTAATATATTAAAAAATAACTTTTTATAACATTGTATATTTTAAGTTGAATTATAACTTGAAATTCCTGCAAAGAAAAAAGACCTATACAATATTTACACTGATTATAGCGCTTTTAATTCACAAAGCTTTAAAAATTCTAAAATTCTCATTGTTTTAATTTGCTTTCAAGGTATACCAGTATCCAGCATTAGAAAGAAATTCATTTATTATTTATTATATGTCACATGAATAATTATGTTTTATTCCAAAATCTTTTTCTTTAACATAAAAATTAAATAAATTAAAATCATACACTTTATCATACTATTTACAGAAATTATATTTACCTATTCAAGTGAATTTTATTTACATGTTCACTTGGCTTCTTAACTTCCCTTACATATATGTTGATGAAATTTAATATACCTAGATATATTCAATTCTTAACATCATGAGATTACATCCAGATTGATTCTATCTTATCATACTTATTAATAGTAATAAAAATGACAAACCTATCTGCATACATATATTAACTAAGTACTTTTGAAGCATTTAGTAATAAAATTTTTAATCCCTTTTGCTGGTTCATAGTAATTTACTTAAGCACAATTGATAGCACTGAACTGTTATATTTTAAAATATTTTGCAGCTATTTATTGTATTCTCGAATAAAATTAGTGCTCAGCATTTTTCAATGTTTTAAAATTTAATCATCTTAGTATATGATAGTTTTTTAAGAGTATTTTCAATATATTAATCATAAAACACACGATTCATTATTAAAAGTCTTGATCAGCCACTAATATGCAATAGACACATTAAAAATTAAAGAAAGAAATTCAACATTTCTGCATTTTTAAGCAAATATTTAAGCAATTATTATAACTAAACACATGCCAGTAACATTAAAATGTTTGGATAAAATAACTTAATAAGAGAACATATATAATATTATTTTTAATCTCTAAAACCATTAAATTGTATAAGAAAATCAAAACCAGTAAAAGTGACAATGTTTTCAATATATTTAAATTTACATTTTCTCAGTGTACCATACTTCAAACTTAAACACAAAATTCAAAATTTAAATTAATAAATTGTAAATTTTGAGAATTTTAAGAATTCATTGTTTATGTTCAGTACTACATAAACATTTTGAAAACTTTATTTATGTTGTTAAATATTGAAAATTTTAATTAACTTTCTTAACATTCAATACATAAATTATTTAAGTTAAGTAGTGTATATAAATTCAGGTTAGTCCCTCCCAAAGGTAAGTATTTTAAAACTTGTTTACAATTTCTTGAAACTTAAAAATTTCAGATTAAAATTCAATTAGTTTGTACAACTTATAAATACATATACACATTTTCATCTCTTAAAATTACTTTTTAACAGAAAAAATGTCTTTATTGGAAAAATAACTTATTACAAAATAAATAAATCATAATAAAACACAAGTTTAAAAATATTTTTCCTTAAATTGTTGCATGCTAAATTCCTATGCAATAAACAAAGAAATGGTTTAATTTATAAAAGAATCTGATTATTGTACTATGTTTTTCAGTTTTTAAGCCTGATTTTTAAGTCAAACACATTAACATTGAACACTTTTCTTTAAAACTGAATTTGTTATGATAGATTTGATTTTTTTCCTGCCAATTGTGTTTTTACTTATTTTTACTTTTGCAAGAGTCCTAACCATACAGCTGGCAACTCAGCCATCTTTACTTAAGTAAAGATGATCAAATTGCACAAATTAAAATACTTCCCTTTTAATTCAATAAATTTTCCTTAATTTCAAGATAACCCACCAAATTCCAAGCTTGATAAATCCAAACTTTTCTGGTTGAAGGGCTTATTTGGTTTGGTTTGTTTGTCGCTCAACGGTCATTTTTTGCACACGAGGGCTAATTAGACCGGGACTTACGGTTTAAAGTGGATTCCGAACCACTACAAACATCCATGCCCAAGGTGGGATTCGAACCCACGAACTGTTGAACCGAAGGCAAGAGCGCTAACCATTCGGCTGCCAGCTCGGCTCTGGTTGAAGGGCAGCTTGTCAATATATATATATATATATATATATAAAATCAAATCGATTTATATTTTAACCAAAAAATTCAAGATAATAGAATATTAATTCAAGTTAAAGATATTTTTGAACTACAAACAAGTGATCAGACAAACAGAATGCACTTACATATATATAAACTGTAAAATTAATCTCTACACAAATTAAGGGCCTTTATTTTTAAAGGTCATAAAGGGCAATCCCTACAACTGTTTGCACATGCCTCATAACATTACAAAGAATTCATTAGCTTGAAAAATATTATGCTGATATGTAGAGTACATAGATTCTGTACTCTTATACATCTATTCGCAAATTAAAGAAATAACACTTATCAGATAAGGCACTATGTCACCAGTCATCACCAATCTAATGGCAATCCCCACTACTGACATGCAAATATACACAAAATAGAAAGTTTCGTATCATGCAGTCAACAACATGACGCATGTTGATCTAAAGTTCTAAAGGTTGGTTGGCTAGTTTTAATCGCGCAAGGTCCAAGTAAGGACAAGCTGCGCCAGACACAAAGTCATATTTATCTACTGTCTCTGCTCAAACTAATAAAATGTTAATATATTAAAATATTAAAATAAAATATAAATATGTATATCATCTAAAATTTATTGGTTTTAAAATTAAATTAATTTTGATTTAAAATTTCTAAATTTATATAAAATTCATAAAACTAATTGCTTTTAAAAACGCAAAGAGATTGCGATGTGGTGGTTCACCTAGCAAATCTTGCACAAATCAGGACTTGTGCAAATATTACTATTAAAAATGTGAAACAATAATGGTTAAAATCTGGACACACAATTAAAATATGTCGTACTGTGTATGGTTCATCACATGTCTCACACATAGGATTTAAGTCACTTAAAAATAAATGCCTATGAATAAAACTTGTGTGACCAATACAAAGGTGAGTCAATTTAACATCTGGATTTCGCAGCGTGAAAATTGATAATGGGATTATTAATGGAGAGATGGAAAATAGTTTGTTGCAAATTCCAGGATTCCTGCCAAAAGAGACTTTATGAAATGTTTAATTCTCTTTCTCACATCCATTGATGGAACTGAAGAAAGAGTATGATAAGGTGCAAACCTAGCTGCTGCATCAGTTTTCTCATTGCCATCTATTCCCATGTGACCTGGTATATAGTAAAACCGAATTTCCAATCCTTTGCTAGTTAAAGAATCCATCAGTTTGAAAATCTTGGACACAACAGGGTGACAATTAAAGTTACTATTTCTCAAAGCTTCCAATACACTATTATTTTCAGTGTAAGCACAGAATTTACATTCATTTCTAGTACTCACCGGCTGAAGTGCACGATAGACAGCCGTAGCCTCCGCAATGAAGATGGAGCAGGACTTGTGCAGGTTGTAACTAAAGGAGGTATTATCAAAATAAATTCCACAGCCAACGTGGCCGGCTGTTTTGGATCCATCTGTTAATACAGGAGTGTACTGTTCATACTGACAGCGATGGAATGCAAAAAGCTGTTGATAAATAGTCACAGTTGTGTCCGACTTTTTGTAACTTTCAAAGGGATTGATAACATGATATTAGGATCATACCAAGGCGGATGTGCAAAGAAGTCTGTGAACTCAATTCGAACATCAAATAGGTCAGAAAGCAAAACACTAGATTTAATGCGAGAGAGAAAAGGTTGAATGCATGATGGCATAGCAATTTATAATCTCTTGAGAGAAGCATTAGAAATTGTGGAATACAAGGGATGATGAGGTGAGGACATTATTTTCAAATAATAATTAAGAGATAGCTGCATCTGCGGCAGGTCTAGAGGTAACTGTTGACAGATTACTAATTTTTTTCTCAAAAATAATTAAAGGAACTATAGTTTAATGTGGAATCTGAACTACTACAATAATCCAAGACTGAATTAGGAATCAAGTCTACAAACAGTTAAAATAAAAGTCAAATGCTAATCTTTAATTGCTACCTCAGCCACCACTATCTCAGAAATGCAGTGTCTCTATTCTCATGCATTGAATAATGCCATCACTCACATCTTAACCATTCATATTTTAACTAGCCATTGCAGCACCAAGAAATGTCCTAACTGCATTGCCAGATACATGTTGTCTGATATCAGTGCTGTCTATGATATCATATTCTTGATTAGGTGCATACTTTCACTATTTGCATATACATACTTGTAACAGTTCTTAGGACTTTGTTTAAGTTAATTAAAATTTTACTACAAATCTTCCAAAACACTATAAAATAACAAGAATCTCAACACCATGACTAATTTAAAATTAGCATACACTCAATTGTGTTAAATATTGAATTTAGCATAATGGCTTACAATTAAAAAATACTGATATTCAAAATTTGTAATCACAGAATTAAAAATTTAATATTAACCAGTATAATTTTGCTTTGGAATTATGAAAGATTATTTTATCTGCCCAAATGACAAAATGAGAAAGAAGTTATTAAATTATAAAGAAAATTATGTAAGATTTCTTCAGAAATGTTTTTTTTAAATTTTTTAATTTTTATGAAAGATGTAATTTACAAAAAAATAATCACAAGATATTTTTAAACAGTTACAAGGTTATTAAAAAAAATCAAGTTTTCAACAAGTTATATATATATATATATATATATATATATATATATATATATATATATATATATATATAAGTAGTAAAAATTTAATTTACCAGGAATTTCTATGTTAGAAGCATATTTCCACTGTTTGAATTCACTTAACCATGGAGAAACATCTTTCAAGCTGGATATACTTTTATTTTTTTGTTGGCTGATTTCTTTCTTCAAGTCTGATATGTCTTTTAAAATAGTCTATAAGAAATAAATCAAAAAATTACCAAATATAAGGTAAATGTAACTTAAATTTATAAATGTTGGGAGTAATTTTAAGTTCTGGTTAAAACTTAGAATATTATATTATGTACATATATAAATATTCAGAAATCAATACTGTCTATAGAAATTTGAAAATGCATCATAATTAAGATTTCCCTTACAAAAAGTAAAAGAGTGATTTACTAATAAAAAGAATCCAGATGTTTTAATCTATCACAATATTAAATACATTACAAACATGATACTGAATTTTGATATTTCATAATAATTAGAACTAAGAAATATTTGTTATAAAATCATTTTATTTCTGCATTTATTTTTAATTTAAAAAAATCATGTCTATATTTGTAAAATAGAATGGCAAAAAAATTAACATAAAAAAGTATTTTTAATTGATAGAAAAATCAGAAAAAAATACCTACATAAATACCAGAGAACAATTAAACATAACTTTAGAGAACATTGTTATATTTTTCTTAATATTCTTCAAGAAATAAAGACAACGAATGGTTATATAATGATTAATCATTGTATGGAGTAAATGAAATTGTAACTTATGTAATAAATAGTAGATAAGTATAATGATTAATGATAATCATGCTGGTCTAAGTAAAAATTTAAAATCTAGCTAATTATGTAGCACCATGTTACTGAAATAAGCTCTCAAAATAGACAAATTGGAAAATATTAAAGGGTACAGTTTCCATTAAATGTTGCATTGTAAAAAACATTGCATATCAAAAATAAAAACAGCAGTTCTCCAAAACAGTAACATTGTTTTTAAAAAATTTAAAACAATTGGTGATACTCTTATTTTTTATGGAATTATCAAATAAAATCATTTTATTAAGTAATATATAATGACTTTTAGAAATATCTGTCGATATATGGATCAATAAATTAGCTTAATAATAAATTTAGTACTATATTTAAATTTATTCATTGCAAGGTAAGAATTATTATACAGAATACATTCAATGATAACATATGATTTTATAACATATGATTATATAAATTTATTTATACACAGATGATTTTATAAATAACAGACTATAGCATTATTAATTTCTAAATATATTTCTTCAAAATAATAGCAAAACTTTTTTATATTTAATTGAAATGTGTAAATTTATAAAAATTTCAAATATTGAATTCATAGTTTTTAATAAATACATAAATTGCTTTTAAATTAACAATTTCATCTAAATTTCATCTCAAGCAGTACCAGAGTTACAAAGGAAACAAATATAAATTAATTTAAAATTTTCATAAGTAAATATTTAAAAGATTCATCTATTTATAATGTCAATTATTTCAATCTTACTTTATGCTCTTCCTTCCTTAAAAGTTTACTCCCATTAACTCCACAAATTGATAGAAATTTTTCTTTAAAATCCTAGAAAAATAATTTCATAAGCACAAAGAAACTAATATTTTTTTATTTACAAATTAGTACTAGAGAACATAGTGCATAAAACCATATTATAGAGATACTTTTTCATGCAAGAACAAAATAACTCAGTAAAATATGTAAATAACATATACAGGAAACTAGTAGACGAATGTGCGACAGACAAACATATTGAAAAATTATACAGATCCTAGCATTAGTTGTTCCAATTAAAAATAATTCAAAGGAACATATTTATTTAAGTTTACCCATAAACCTGAATTGCAGTTTATAATGCTGTTGATGTTGATTTCTAAGTCATTAAATTTGGGTAAAAATTTTAATGTTAACACATTAAAATTCTATCATTATTTACAAAAAATCAATTTTATAATGTTTATCACCTGCTTGATTATTTTTAAATATTATACGGAAATATAAAAATTGGCAGTGATTTGTTAATTTTATTTAATTAATCTAACAATTTTAATGGCCATATTTTAATTAAAAATAAAAAGCTTTGATGTGTTTTTACTTTTTCTGCACTAAAACTTTTCAATATTTTCAGAATTCTGAAATAAAAGTTTTTTTCAGAGTAAAAAGATTTAATTAAAAATAAATGTATGAGCATAAATAACCTTTAAAATTGGACGACACCAACCAAGAATGGTCTCAACTTTAAAAATAATGAAAATGATAACATAGGCTTCAAAAGGACCAATAACTTTTACAATATAAAACAGTATTTCTAACAGTATAATTATGCAATAGAAGATTTTAATCAAACATTCTACATCATCATTGTCATTCTTCACCATCACCATCAATGCCAATGAGCCTTGAGTTTCTTTATATTCTTCTTAAATATTTGACCAGTATTACTTGCCAGCTATTTCCTTTCAATTAATAATACACACAAACATATTTAAGTCCTCTTCATTTTTTTCCACCAAGTTCTTGGTTTTACCAAAAATGTAGGCTCTCTTTTGGGGTTTTATTAAATAATCTTTCCACATTTTTTTTATCCATCAGTTTGGATATCTATTGAGGAAGGACGTCCAAACTGATGGATTCTTTTTTCCCTTAGAAATGTAAAAATGTACAATTCTATACTAAATTCAAATACTTCTATATTTTTCAATGACCTTCTTCACAAATTGTTGAAAAATATTCCATAGAATTTTCTTTTCTAATATTCTTAATAATTTTAAGCTATGTAAATATTAATAAGTTTAATATTTACATAGTTAAACATTTTTTTTTTTTTTTTTTTTTTTGCAGAGCAATGTAATCTTTGTTTTTAGCAGAGATTATTGCTCTAATTTCAGTTCCATTATTTTCAATAATATATTGATCTCAAATTTTCAAGCTTTTCAAATCTTACACAGCAACTTCTTTCATAAATTTATCATATACTTTGTTTTCATTTTATAAATACATATGTAGTTTCTTTGGAGAAAGAAAGGAGATTAGTAAAATACTCTCAGAGTTTCTTGGTTCTTGCTCAGCAGTGTCAAGTCATCTGAAAAAGGAAAATATTGACAAAATTCATAAAAATTAATTCCTCTCAGCTAAGATTTTTGATTTTTACTTTTGAATTACACATACTAGACAGATAAGTTATGTCTAGTATGTGCAAGAAAAAAGCAATGGAATGCTTTTTTTTCTGAGGCCCCTTTTAATTTGAAAATATTTTGCTAAAAAATTCTAAATTTTTATTTTTGCTTTAATTATTGGAGAGAGTTATTCTAATAATTTTGTACTGTACAACCATTTCTTTTAAAAGAGAAAGCTAATTCATAATTATTAATATTGAATGTATAATATTTCCAGTATTCTTTTAGAGGAGAAAATTTAATCAGTTATAGATTGGTTTTTTCTAAAACCACTAATTAAACTTTCAGCAGTTTTTTCATCCCTGAATTCTAATTGCTAGCTAAATACAGTAGATGCTCGTTTTTAAAAATATAAAGGAATCAGTAAAATAGTGCTTAAATCGATAGTTCATTAAATAGAAAAATAACTTAGATTTTAAAACTATTACACCTATTTTAAAACTATTTTTTAACTGCTCTTTCTTTAAGAATAAAGCACTATCAATTTATTAGCAAATATTATAAAATACTAAGAATTATTTAGTATGCATTATATAAAAAAATATATGGAAAGCAAAATCTATAATTAAAGAGAATTCTTACTTTCTTTTTATTGAAGAAAAATCAGCTAAAGCAATCATTTTAATCTATTTTAAAATTTTATTTTTAGAAACACGTTTCTTTGGGTGTAGAAAAGAACTTTACTACAGTTTTTTCAAAAAATATTGTAATCTTGTTAGTCATCTATCTATTTGTTTTGCAAATAGTCACAGCACGTAGTCATTTTCTTTATGATTGATACTTGAAAGTTCTTTTTCGTTCCCATTTTTATTATGCTCTTAAATAATTAAGCATCTAATATTTTTACAACTCAATTACATTTGAAACCAGATTCATTAAGTCCCCAAGTGAAATTTCGTGAAGCAGGTTTCTTTATCAAAACTCATGGATAAATAACTTATCTTCACTCAAGTTGTCAAATAATTTTTTGTTCTTCTTCAACTACCATGGCTTATTTATTTTGGCCCTAATACATTTATTTTGGGCCTAATTTTGAATAATTTCACAGAACAATTTAAGCATAAAATTTAAAAATGCTTAAAGAAGAAAACTTATTCAAGTATGTTTTCTTGTAAAGCAATTTCCTTGACAATATTATTATATCATTTACTATGATTCTGATATTGAAATGACAAAATTTATAAATATTAAACTGAAACAAAAAACATTATCTGTAAGAGCAACTTTTAAAATTATAAAGTAATAGTTTATAAAAGCACTAATCCAATGAATATGCAATTGATGAGTTATTGTTATGTTTCATATATGCTATACAAACTATGGTTGTTAAATAAATAATGCTAATTATAATGCATTTCAATTAAATTTTTTATTTCTAAATACATTTTATGACTTTTATGATTAGTTAAAAAGTATTCATATATTTCAAAACGATATTTTGTAAACTCAGTTTGAAAATATACTTCTTTTTTTAATACACAAAAACGACTATTTTTCTGAATTTTTTGCAAAATAGAATTAACATTTGGAATTTAAATAAATATTCATAAAAAAACTCCAATAATTTTTTTAAGAATAAAAAATATATTTAAAATTTTTAGATTCATAACCCATATATATATTCATGTATATAATATATGGGTTATGAAATTTCATATTCTTCTCCAAAACATGATTAAAACAGTCTGACAACTGTGAATCAGGAAATTATCACCCTGAGAGGTGCAATTTTAAAAAAGATTTAATGTTTGTATCATAAAACACAGTTGGTTAAATAAAGAATGACATAGTCAATGTGATTGTGTGTGAGTTCTTAATTCCACACCACAAGAGAACGATCCAAATCCTTATGGAGTCATTTTCATTCTTCACTCTAAAGGGACTGGTTTTGGGCTTGTGCTGCAGTTTTTCACAAATAAACTCTTCCCAAGATGGGGAGTAGGAGGAGACTGCATTCATTAGAAAACAAGATATGTTTACCTTTAATTTTTACTCCAGGTTTTATGCTTAAGTATCACTCTGTATTCTTGATTTCCAATTTACATCTGTCACAAGGGATTTTGTAATCAAGGCTCTGCCTAAAATGTTTTGCTTATGCAATTCTTTTTAAATAGTATGAGTCGATAATTTCTATAGATATTCCTTCAGCTCAGCAGTCAATCTTTTTTTTTTTTTTTTGGTAGTTGAAATTTTCCTTAACCCCTTAACTTTCTGGGGTTCTGTGAACAAAGTGCTTCATTTTTGCTTTGCGGTGGCAACATAGTTTTGGCTTTCACTGCAATACAAGTTTTTTCCCCTTTAGCACTTGTCAAGAATACAAAAGCCACTAATTCTTGATGAGACGTATTTCCGCTGTACCCTGCACCACCTCACAATAATCATATTTTAATGACTTACAGCAGGGAAGTTCATCAATCACTGTCAGCTGAAGAAACCAACATGTGTTTGCATTTAGTTTTGTGAATGTTCTGCTCGAAAATTTCTTCAAGTTGGTATTATAATTTTTTTATTACACTAAATATGAATTTTTTTAATTATTTTGTAAATTATTATCAGGAAATTTAATTTATTTCAAAGCAGTTTTTGTATTTAAAATCTTAAATAAATAAAAAAATATAAGAGAGCTTAACAATGAATATCATATCATTATTATTTTAAAATATCATTTTAAAGATTAAATAATAATTTAAAATATCATTATTTAAAATATTCTGTATCAAGAAGGTAAAAGTATAATCTTTAGAGCAATGCTGTTAGATATTGATGTATATGAGAAACAAAGCTTAATACTTAATAGGTAATCATTAAATTAGTAAATGAAAATATTTCTTTTACATGACAAAGAAAATTTTATATTTTACGGAATTTGTTAGAAACTTTTACTTTTATTCCATGATTTTAAATTATATTTACAAAATATTAGCTTATAATATCTGCAATTTTACAAAAAATATTATTAAAATAATTTTGAACTTCACAATTAAGACATTAAATAATTTTACATGTTCTCCGCTGTTTTCCTTATACGGAAAAATGTTTTTGTGATTACTTAATTCTAATATTTTTTAAATATTTAAATTTGATCATAAATTTATGGTGAAATCATATTATAATGTCTCTGAAACAGATATACATTTCTTAAAAACACATTTAAGAGAATATTTTCAGCAATTTTCCTGAAATTAGCAATTCTTTATGTATTTTAATATCACGCGCCAAAATAATCCTACACCAAAATGTAAATGGAAGTTTACATTTTGGTGGAAGTTTGAATAAATAAAAGCTTCCTTGTGAAGTTATAGACCTCAGTCGTAACAAAATAATTAATTTTTATGTGGAATAAAGAGTAACACAATTCTCATTCTAAAATTTGAAAATACCCATGTAACAGGATTTATTTCCCCATTTTTTGTGAATACCTTGATTTTGGTGTTTTAAACAATGGTTGAAATATGTATACTGAAATTTTGAATAGTATGAAGCTACCAACAATATGAAAAATTTCAAAACATGTTTAGTAAAATTACGGATCAAACAGGAAATTAATGCACATGTAGTTGATTTTAAATTATTTACAAGTAGAATGAAGATAGCAAAAAGATCGATTGGTATTTCTAATTATATCAATTTGACATCAGGATTGACAGTACTGACAAATTCCTAACTAGTGGAACTTTGGAATTTTCAAATTCGATGGGAAATCGATAAATGTAAATTGGAATCAAATGTAGTATTGATATAGTGGATGCACATTTGCAATCAAGTTATCTTGAAAACATCTGTCTAATGATATATTCTTTGTGAGCATGTCAATATATAGTTTTCAACTGGACAGAAAAAATTATTGAAATGCCATATTGCCACGTCATTTACATATATGTGTGTGTTATACAAAAAAATATTAATAATTTAAAAACTTGATATAAAAAGTGAAAATAAAAAATTATGAAAATCTAAATGCGAATAAATAAATAAAAGTAAAATGTTATTAGAAAGGTGTTGCTTCCATGAAACACTTTCGATTTTCGCTTGCATTAGTTAAATCAACCATAACTCTGTTCAGTAAATAAATTCCCCAGCTACGATTTCACGGCAATCCATCAATTCTGGGGGTTGAATTTGAAGCATTGCAGTGAAGCCAGTTGCCCCTACCAAGGGGCTCGGGATAGCCGGAAAACAGACAGAATTTTTTGCCCAAGTTAACTTGTGATACACAGTTAAGAGGTTAATGTTAGTTGTTTCTCGCAATTAATTTTGTTTTCCTGCCATTGTTCGATCTTACAGATGTTTTGTCATGATTATCTGTAGTCATGATTTTAAAATTATAAGGAACATATATATATACATGCTCAAACTCTAATAGGGCATATATATATATATATATATATATATATATATATATATATATATATATATATATATATATATATATATATATATATGCCCTATTAGAGTTTCATTAAAAATATTTTTTTAATTTATTTGATAATATGTTATAAGGTATTTTAAAATATTAAAAATTTCATGTCAAACATCAATGAGTAAAATCATATAAATGCAAAATATAAAAAAAGTAATATATTTTTAAACTTTATAAGCATTTAAGAACTAAAAATAATCAGACATCTTAAGTATTCTAAATAGAAGGAACTAAATATATATTTTACTTTAGAAAATTTTTCTTGTAACGGTCCAACACTGACACTTTTATTTTCATTTTTGCATTCAAAATTAAAAAACTTGTCATATATTCGAGTAAAACATAATTTTAGTTCTTCATTAGAAGCTTTGGATCTCAATATTTGAGTCATTTCATCAATACATTCCTGTAAAAAGCAAAAAAGATGTTTGGAATATAGTAGCATAATTTTTTAAAAATAATAATAAAAAAATCTTTTGGAACTAAATTTTTTAAATATATATTTTAAATAATTACGTATTAAAATATTTTATTAACATGCAATAAATAGTTTATATCAAAAAACCATTCAGACAAAATTTTAAAACTAAACAAAGATAAAATAAATAATTTGTCAACAATTTTAAAACATATTTTACAAATTTTACTTAAGAGGTTTAATATAAATTTAACGTCTTATGTATAGTTATATGTTATATGTTTTATAATACAATATTTAATTTAATTTGAATAACTGAGATAATATTTACTTATACCTTCAATCTTCAATTTTATTAATTTTTTTACAAATGAATGGAATTCACAATGACAGAAAATGCATTTAAAGTGATACTGTATAAAGTACAGTTATACTCCATATTATGACACAGATGAAAATGCAAGGAAATAAAAATAAGAAGTAAATATTTGATAACAAAAAGTAAATACTTGAATGGAAAATGATGATGCATTTTCCATAAAATCAATGTAATTGTTCTTCATAAATATTGTTGTTGATATTCCTATGATTAATTATACTGTTGTGTAAATTTTTTTAGTTAAAGGTTACCTAAAACCTCACATATGGTAAATTAAATGTATACCTAATTACAAAATTCTGGTTTTCATTTCCGCTTCAGTATATTTTATGGCAAATCACAAATTCTACATTAAATTATTTATAAAATTTATAAACAGAAAAATATTACCTTGAAAACAACTGTAGGTACAGTTAAGTGATCAAGAGCAGTAATAAAGTTTCCAATCAAAATATTTTTATCCAATAAGTTTTTTATTCTATAAAACATGAAAAATGATAAATAAGTGATTTCAAAAGTTCCAAATATATCTTAATTTCTTTATATTTAATTAAGATATATTTGGCACTTTTGAATTATCACATATGATATTATATATAAAAATTTATAAACTTATAAATATATATAAACTTATACATATATACACCTATGAATTATAAAAATGAAAGAAAAAGGAAAAAATACACTTTTCAATAAAAGTACTGCAATTTTATTCTTATACACAATCAAAATATTATATCATTTTAAGGCAGTATTCATACATATAATAAAAAAATACAATATATGGTGACTTAATTTTCCTAGTTTTAAGTAAAAATGTGTTCCGATAACATAAACTGTAAGACACAAATAACATATTCTACTTTACATTATATTATGTAAAGTGCTTAAATATACATGGAAATAAAATTAAATAATTGAATTGTATTTAAAGCAATTTTGTGCTTTGATTATAAATGTCCTATTACAAGTTCTTTTTCCAAAATTTTAAATACAAATTTATTTAAAATTTAAGATGTCATAAAAACATATTATTTTTTAAAAAATTTATGAAAGAGAAAAATTTTTAATTGAAAAAAAAACTTAACAATGTAAGCATCAATAAACAAGACATTAGAATGTAAAAAATTTCAACTTTTTTTAAAAGTATCTTACAGTATTTTGCAATTTAATTTTAAATAAATATTTTTTCCTAATATAATTATGTACATTGATATACAAAATTTAATTATTATGTTGATAAATGTACATATATGTACACATATTTTTCAAATATTTAACATTTTAATATGGAAAAAATATTCTCATAATAATACTTTAAATAAAAACCTTTTTTGTTTAAAAAATTCTTTTGAAAAATAGAAAGAAAATACATTGTTAATATTTATAATTTTATATAAAGAGAATGGTTTTGAGGGAAAAAAAGCCACACACACATACTGAACTATTAATTTAAAACCACTGGAATTTCCATTTTATACCTGTCAACCTTGGAGAATAAAAAATCAGCAGATTCTATTGATTTTGAGGGGAAAAAATCAGGTGACACTACGAGTGACATTTTTGCTTGAAACAGAATGTTTAAAATGGTAGTACCGCAAAAAGACTATTTTACTCTTTAGATTATACATTCTGAGAATGATTTATGTTAAAGATATTTTGTGTTAATCTTAATATTTTAATAAAATATTCATCTATGTTATACAGGAACTATGAAAAATAAAAATATATACTATATGAAAACAAATGAAATTCAATGTTTATGTCCCAATATTTATTTTATAGGGCAAATTTTACTGCTCTAGTGTAATTTATAAATATTAAACTCATAAAATTACATAAAAACATAAGATACATTACTAAATAAATTTAATTTAGTGACAAATACTTCATTTGACAGAAATGTTTTTCTAATTTAACTACTAATGACTAGTAATATTCCTTCTAATTGAACTGCTTATATAAACAGGCACCTGGTGTTTGCTCTGAATGTTAGTTGTATGACTGCCAATTCACAGGATTTTTGTCAGCTTAGTTTGGTTAGAGTGTCATCCTCCCATGGTTGACAGACGGGGTTCGAAATTCAGAAGAACATATTTTAAGAAATAAGTGTGCAATCTGTTGACTGTTCAAGCTACTAAAACAATTCAATAGACTTTTTTCCTTCAAAATTTTGGGTTTTTTTAAGTTTTTCACTGAAACTGCCAAAAATCAGTAGATTTTCATACATTATCAGGAAATCGAGAGAAATAATGAAAAATCAGGAGTTTCCCGATAAAATCAGTATAGTTGGCAGCTATGTCATTTAAATTTTTGCTACACACACTTTTTATAATATGTATTACCTTTTGTTAGAATTCTAGCTTAAATAAGATGTAAGAAGCCATTTCATGTAGGAAGAAAAATGAGAAAAATGATAGATCTTTCACCATTTGAAAATGGGATTATAGTTTGCAACTGTTTTACAGGCACCTCAATTTTGAAGATAGCAGATTTCACTGAGTTTTTAAGAGTAGCCATACCAAAGATTTTTGAAAATTTTTAACCAGGACTTGGTCCTTATCTAAAAAACATAACAGCAGTTTGAATAGTTTTCCAAGAAAGTGATTGGTGTATCTCCAATAAATTGTTCAGCAGAACAGGAACTCTACTGTGATTCAAATTTATATATTGAACAAAATAATAAATGGGCGATTCTAGACTGTAATAAGCAAATGGATTAAGATTTTGAAGACTAGATTTTGTGGAATTGGCATGTTGACCTCACTACATATTACATATGAGATATTTTTCTATGCAGCAATTTGATATGATACTGTATAACAATCACAACTGTTAAATAAAATATTTTTGCCAATGCAAAGATAATTCCATTCTTTAATGTGTATATAGGACTGTGTTTATGCTGAAAATATGATCTTCTAAACCCTGTATTTTCTTAAAGAAAAACAATTAGATTTGAATTGATGGAGATTTATATGAATTAGTTTTTCTTCTCATGTATTATGTTATCTTCTGTAGTTCAAGGTCTTGAAAATCTGAATTTGAATAGAGTGAGAATAGATAGAATTTAATAAATAAATGTGTGAAATAGGTTTCACTTAGCACAGTAAATAGTTTTTATTATTGAACCCTTATATATATATATATATATATATATATATATATATATATATATATATATATATATATATATATATATATATATATATAAGGGTCACTCTAAAATTTTTGAGATACAACTATGTTTTTAAAGTTATACTTACAAAATTTTAGGTGTGTTCAAAGTAGTCTCCTCCAGCATCAATGCACTTTTGTAGACGAATTTTCCACAGATTAAATGCCTCAAGCCATTCATTTCTTCGAATGGATGAAAAAATGCATTTATAGCCACATCAATCTCTTCTTCTGAATGAAAACGACGTTCACGTAAGTTCTTTTTTAGATTAAAGAATAACCAAAAGTCGCACATAGCTAGATCAGGTGAATACGGCGGATGTTCGATCACTTTAATTTGTTTTTGTTTAAGAAAGTTAACTGTTAATCTGGCTGTAGTGAAGATGCATTGTCATGGTGAAGCATTAGTTCCCTAACATTCAGTTCTTGTAGAATTTCTGGAAGACATTTAGTGGTATACCAATTTGCTGTTACTGTCTTCTGTCCTTCCAACTTGATGGTTTTGACCAATCCTGTACTTCTGAAGAAAATGGCATACATCATTTTTTTCAGTGCGCATTGTTTTTTCACCATTGTCTGCGTGGGATCATCTTCAAAGACCCATACTTTACTTTCTTGACGTGTTGGAATGTCAAAAAACGGTATGTATGTTTCCTCACCTATTACAATTTTAGAAATGATGCAGTAGCCACCATCGTTCAGTATATTAAGAGTTTCTTTACTCATTCTGACACGCTCCTCTTTTTGATCCTCAGTTAGATTATGGGGAACCCAACGGCAAACTACTTTTTTCATGTGTAATTCTTCATGAATGATTTTGTGTATGGCTGCGGATCCAATGTTAAGTTCCTTCTGTATCATTTGGTAGGTACAGCGATTCATCCATTAACATTTTTCGTATGGCAGACACATTATTCGGGATTACTGCCGACAGCGGCCTTACTGTGTGTTCTTCATCCTGAAGAAAATTGGGACCTCTTCTAAATTCTCTAAGCCATCTGAATGCAGTATGACAAGCTGGAGATTCATCACCGAATGCTAATTGCAACCATTGAACGCATTCTTCTTGATTTAATCCTGCTCGAAATCGTAGAAAATCATAGTGCGAAAATGTTCTTGCATCAACTCCATTTTCTCTTCTGTTTAAAATTTATTGCAAGCTAAACAAGTTGAAGTAAGTCTGTAAAAATTCGTCTTCTGTGTTAAAATACTTTGTACTTTAAAATTAAACCGTTATTTTTATTTTGTAAATTCTCGTCAGCGTGTATCTCAAAAATTTCAGAGTAATCCTCGTATATATATATATATATATATATATATATATATATATATATATATATATAGAGAGAGAGAGAGAGAGAGAGAGAGAAGTTAAACTTTTTACTGTCACAGAACTGAGAAGCACAGCTATTGCAGATAATCAATGATAGCTATGCATCTAAACACAATCAAGAAAAAAGGAAAAAGTGTGCATTTAAACAATTTGTACACTCTATAAGTAACATAAACATGATTTATTACTTAAGAAATGATAAAATCATTCACTTACAAATTTGCATGCTTACAGCTTTTAAAAAAAATGTCCTAAAATTTCAGTTCCTTGGAATTAATTTTTTTTCTTTATTAGGGACTGAATCCTTCTTTTACTTTCCTTTTAATTATTTGTTTAATCATTTCCTTCTTGAGCTTAGACACTTCAGATAATTTCAAAAACAGATAGTAAATAATATTAAATATTTTAAATGAAATCTTACTTCTCAATAAAATTTTTGTTGTTTTGATCAGTTTTAGAATTTTTGAAATTGTAATTTTCATAACTCAGATGGAAAGCATAAACAATGGCCTGAAATAACAATTTTATTGTTACAAAATATATTAAAATCAATAATACAATTAATAATGCATATAAAGATGTACAATAATTTGAATTAAACTATTTAGAATAAAATTTACTGATTTTCTGTTACTGAAAAGTAAAATGAAATTTAAAACATGGATTTATTAATGTTTAAACATTATAAACAATCATTTTCAAATATTTTGAAAATAATGTTAAATTATAAAGAGTTTCTACATTTTAAAATAAAAAAGTAATTTATAAACTAGAAAAAAAAAAACTTGTTTTCAAAATCAGGGGAGGAAATTGGTAGATTCCAGTTCTTAATAAACATTCGCAAAAACAAGATAATTGATATTTTATTCTTAAATAAACTATCATGTGAAAACATGATACAGTAACTATTTAATTAAAGGGACATATGTTTAAATTGATTGTAAATGCATTACAATCATTTGTCATAGAAAGGAAACTTAACATATTAAAATTAATTTGCTTTATTGAAATATTTCCAAAGGTATCTAATGCACTGGAAATTTTAATGAGTTAAATGTTCATTTATAGTAAAAACCAAAATATAAATTTTTCAAACTATAAATTCTTTTTAATTTGTGTATATATAAGAAATATATTGATAAAAATAATTTTTACTTGTAAATATGGATGCTTTGTTATGAATATCCAACAATTTGATGATTTGAATATTATTATGGATATTTATGGCAACAATGAAGATACCTTTCATTGTACGAATTAATGAAATGGTAGAGCAACTAATACTTAATTCATTTTTCACATAACACATTAAACTGAAATAAAATTTTATTCATAATGCAAACATTTTCTCCTCACTGTTTAAAGTGGTTTGGAAAATTTTCAGTATTAAGTTTTCATTCATAATTAAGAAGCTAGAAATAAAAAATTGCAACTTCATATTTATATTTATTGCATTTTATATGGTTTAAAAGCCTCTTTAACATAAAAATTTAATATGTAAAATGTGATAAAAACCAATTACAATTTTTTGTCTTACTTTCAAAGAATTCTTATGCTTTAAAAATAGATCACATAAAAATTTTACAAGTGCATATAAGACAATTTTTTTGAATTACTGTAAATGTTTTGGAAATCCTGTAAATAATCTGTGTCAATATTTTCAGAGAATAGTCAAAAATACATATACTACTGATGATGTGGTGTGTGTCACACAAAATAAAAAATACACAGTATAATTAAACATATAATAAATTGTACAAAAAAATAATTTATTATGAAAAACATGTGATTGGATCCTATTTAGATTGAAATTGCAATCAATGGAACTTGCAATAAATTGAAATGAAAGAACCAGATCAATCAAAAGCAATAATTCCAAGAAGCTTTTAAGAAAACCTTTTGATTTTTAGATTTTAATAATTTTAAAATGAAGTTACAAATTTTAAAAATAAAATTTATTTGTTTCATTTATGATTAAATGAAAGAAATGAATTACTTTTGAATTATGCATTGGATACATTTTTTTATTATATCATGAATGCTTTGTTTTTTACCTTACATTAACACTGTTGCAATTTTTCTATTTGCTTTCTCTATGCTTTTAGTATAAAATCTGTTGTATATCTTGTATACTTCCACAGGACAAGATACAAATATAACATGAATATTTTCAGAATGAAAGAGCTCAGGTCAAGACAAAATGTGAAATTACGATAGCCAATAGCAACTGTAATATTTTACTGAGTAACACAATTAGTTCTTGAACAAAATAAGACAAAACTGGTTATAGCTCAAATAAGTCAGCTGAATCATGATGCCATTTGTTATTTATCTCATTAAACATAAATGACATTTCTTTCATAACTTTATTGTAAACTTTTCTGATGATGAATGCATTTATGCATTTTATCAGATCATCTGCAGCAGCGTATAATACGCACAACGAATTTTGAAAAATGTTTAACACATAATTCACTAATTATACACGAGAAAGTATGGTACTTAGTTTTAATAAAGTAAATCATTGCAGTGAAATATAACTTATATTTCTAATTGTAATGAAGATAATAATACATAATTTATTTCAAGCTTATTTTGCTTTCCTTTTAAAATCTTATATTAATAAAAATAGCCTAAAAATTATCATATTGATACATTCTAAATCAAAATAGTTGACTCATATCCTGAAATGTATCAAAAATTATTACATTTTTTAATTGTATATTTTCTAGTAGTATTGTTGGTTTTATTGCATGCAACAGGAAAATATTACATGATTTACAGATTGGTGAACAGAAAGCTAAAGTACTAATTGCTCACATATCACCTTGGGTTTCTAATTTACAAAATTAGCTTACAAACAAATTTTTACAGATAACTTTTAATAAAAATTTAAAATATTATGTTCAGAATGAAATAATGTGTTGTTTTAAGAAAAGGGAATATTTTTTAAAAAGTTATTAATAACTTCATTTTATTGGATAAATTACATAAAAAAATGTTTATACCTTTTAAAAGCATGAAAAAAAATTTCCTGCCATATTTATAACATAACCATTCCACATGTGCAATATTATTTTTAAAAAAATACAAAATTATGGAAAATTTCTGTACACTCCTAATTTTAAATATCATTTTGTGTCGCTATCATGATTGGTAATATAAATTTTATAAAGAGTCATGTTTTTATCTGGCAATTTTGATTAAATTAATATTACAAATGAAACAAAATTCCAAAAAGTAAGCAATATTGATGTGCATGCATTATTTGCAAAAACCACTTTCATTACTCATTTAAAACTTTTAAGCCTCATTTGATTTGCAGACCTTAAAAATAACATAATTACATAAAATCCTTATTTTCATAAGCTAAAACTAAGCAAATGATCATCATATTAAGGACTTAGAGTAATCAGAAGAGGAATAATGATCTTAAAATCAGAAGATGATTAATAAGGAAAAATTATAAAATTTAAAAAATCTTATACTACATAAGTTTTTAAAATTTATTTTAGAGAAAATCAATGAATTATCTTAGATGTTAAATTCAATTACTATATTTTATATTGTGAGTTCAAAAGTTTTATATTTGCTGGGCAAGTGACGCACTGAGTCACTTGTTTTTTGTTAATTATTGAAGCATTTATATGCTTTTTACCATAGATAAAAAAATTTAAGTAAACTTCACTTTATACAATTAAAACAATTTGATTTTACAAGAATTTTTTCAGTAATTTAGAAAATATTTGCAAAATTATAGCTATATATTTGGATAGTCATTCTAACATCTTATAATTATAATAAAATAAAAATAACTTTTAAAACTTTCACCTCATAAAGTTACCAATTCTAATCAAAGAGTATATTTTAATAAGTAAACTAACAATAGTTACAATAAAAATTGATTAATTAATCATCAATATATCAACAAATAATTTTTAATTAGTGCAACTATTAATGTTTCATTTTAAATTATAAGCAACAAAAATATTTACATCAGGGTACATCCGAGTAATATTTTCAATAACTGTTTGAACAGCTCTGGCTTCAGGTTTATCTAATAATGTCAGCATTTGTTCAATCCATCTTATAAATAACCAACAAGGCATTTTTGAAACCTAGGTAAAAATAATACATGTATCATGAATCCCACACAGCATACATACATATACAGAATAGTGGTCTAGAATTTGAACAGAATTGCCAAAAAAATTATTTTCATAGCTATTACCTTCTCTTGAAAAATAGAAAGACAAAATTGATGGATTTCAATAATTTTAAAAAGACGAGGAAAAAGAATATGAGCATCAGATGATCCATATTTCAAAGCATCAAGTAATGATTCAACAAGAACTTTAGGAAATTCACCAAATGAATTAATCCTTTCAGGATCAAACTGATTCACTAAAAATTAAAAAAGAATATAAAATTCATAAAATGAAATCAAATTATTCTACAAATATATAAGAAATATTCAAAGTTCTTTGAAGCAAATAAGAATAACTTAGTTTTTTGTTTCACACAAATGCTTAATATACATAAGAATGCATTTTAATAAAATATTCTTAATTACTTACTTGAAACAAAATTCAAATACATCTAATAAATTATATTTGAAATAATGATTAAATAACTAAATAAGGAATTATATAAAAATTATTAATCTTAGAATCTTAGTTATCAGTGAAAGTACATTTCTATAACCACACATTTTTTAATTAATACTTTTTTAAAGAGAACTAGTTCAGTCTACAGCAGTGAATAAGATGACAGTAAGATTTCATAATATCTAATGTAATGGGATTAATTAAAAAAAGGATTTTAAATATTTTTAAATATAAATTAATAGATTTTACAATAAATAAAATAAAACATCCAATAGTTATCATTAAAATAATTTTCTGAATGTTCCTTAGCAAATGACTGTTACAAAAAAAAGCTTGAAGACTTCCACATTTCAAAATATTACTATAAATTATTAAACCAGAAATCAACTTATAATTTTTAAATGTTTCATTTACAAACTAAACATATTTATAAATAAACATTCTTAAATTATTAATATTATAAATATAAAATTTAAAAAGGTATAAAAATTGATAAAATTAATTACCATAAAAAATTCCTTGCTTTAGATTCATTTAAAAACGTTTAGAATTTTCTAAGATATGTAAGAAAATATTAATTTAATTTTTGTAATGGAATTTTTTGTATCATGTTTTAAAACGTTTTTATTTATTTTCCAAAAAATAATAATAATAATAATAGTTTAAAATTTGCAATTTTTTAAAAAATTTTGAAGAGCTAGTAAGTTATTTGATGTGCTGAAAAAATACTATCATAGTATCATAGTTTATGCTACAACAAATAAACACATGGTACAAGCCTTACAAAATAATTTCTTGGTAGTATGCACGCAATAATTATGAATAAAAGTAAAATGCAGTTGTATTAATTTTTTAAAAATGTGAAATTAAATTTTATTTAATTTATTCATGTTTGGAGATTTTTTTTTTTTTTTTTGCAATATTGTACTATGCATTCAAATATTTTCACTATCTTTGACTATTAAGGAATTCTCTGAGTTTCAAGATTTGTAAAAAATCTTGGTATATTATTAGCATACCCTTTAATATGTTTAAAATGAAAAATTTTAGCTATCAAAATGGACAGCATTTGAATTTCTTGCATTTTGCTTCCATTTTACAGACGAATTTAACAAACAGTACAAATACTTGTGACTAACACTGAGTTACATAGAATCATTGAAACAAAACAAGGATTAATTGACTGAAGTTATTTTATTTAATTAAACATCAGACTTTAAACGTTTATTTTTTCATAAGCTTATAGTAAAACTCTGACAATTTTTTGATTTTTAGAAACTAGTAAAACTATATACTAGGTAAGTAAAAATATAAAGATTACTATTATCATATCATGGCAGTCTTTGATAACAAGACAATATTTAATAAACTTTATCATAATAAAATGATTTCTCTTAGATAGTTATAATAATATCATATGGAAATAATTTTATATTAATATCAATTTATTTATATTTTCATATTGTTTTCAATGTTAAGATTTTGATAGAATGAAATTTATGATTTAAAAGATCATAATAAAATTAGACTAATAGCTAGAATTAAGAAAATTTAAAGTTAGACTAACCTTTATAAATTCTAGTTTAAGATTTTCATTATATCTTTGAACTATTAATTGTAAGATATAGTATTCTTATTCTGTATGTATTCTGATGTATTGTATCTCATTAGTTAATAAAATCAATGATGAGTTTGAATTCAAGGTAATTCCCAGAGAAATTTATTTACATCTATTCTTTCATCTATAAAAGATTTATTCAATTGTAAATCAGTCAGTGATGTTAAAACTATAATTTAACTTTTTTTTAAACATTTTTATAAAAAAAATTTTTTTGCAATTGTTTTGTTATTCATGGTTTGTACAGATTTTCAAGATTCAAATTCCAGGAGTTTTATGGAGTTTTCCAGTAGTCAAAGCAAAAATTTCCAGGAAGTATCAACATTCAGGGTAAACAATTTTTATTTTATTATTTGTTTAACAATTGTTCTTAACCAAATATGCTCAGAATTAGGTATATGTAATATTTTTCAATTATATTTGTAATAATAGAAATAAATGATTGCAAAAATTAATGAAAATATTTTTTATTTAAGTTAGAATTACATTTAATTATTTCTTCAGAAGCCTTCAATGAATTTTCAGCGACAATAGAAAATTTTTTATTAAAATAATTGATATTCTTTTCATTACTGAATCATACATTAACTAAAATAATGGGTAATTTTAGTTTTTAAACATCTTGCCACTCTTTATGAAAGATACCCTCCAAACAAATGGCTGCACATTTATACCAATGGTTCAGCTGAGAGTAGCTCTGGGAGAGCGGGAGCTGGAGTTTTCTCCAATTTTTTCCAACTCAAAGAGCCTTTGAGAAAACCCTATGACAATTTTGATGGAGAAATGTATGCAATTCTAATTGCTCTTCAAAAAACTCTGGATTTCTCAGAAATGAAATTTGTCTTTCTCGCCCATTGTCAGGCTGCAATTAATACAGTGACAAATTATAATCCCCTGCCTTCATCAATAGAATTAAAATGTAAAACCATCATTAACACTTTGCTAACTGCAGGGAAGGAAATTGCCTTTCAATAGATACCTAGCCATTGTGGTTTACCTGGTAATGAAAATGCAGATTTACTTGCCAAAGAGGCGTCTTTTTAAACCCCCCAAACACTCCAATTGGTTTAAGAAATGTCAAACACTTATTAAAACAAGCGATTCGAAACCAACGACAGGCTTATTACAAAGAAAAGGCAGTTAATGCTTGTTGGGGGAGCCTCTTGACCTCTTGCATCCCCAGGGATCTACCTAGAGCTATGGGGGTGTCCTGCTTCAGGCTTCTCACTAGGCATGATTATCTTCAGGGACACCTGCACCACATTAAACTTGTGGACTCACCTGACTGCATTTTGTGCAATGAACATTTGGAATTGAATGACGAGCACCTTTGGATGTGTTCTGCCCTCCAAGAGGCCCGCGATTCTTAACACTTCAAGACTCTCTCCTCTCCTGGAGAGGCTTCATTTCTCTATTGGATTGCAAGACTTATGATGCTCGAAAGAGCTTATATAAGGACGTAATTAAAAAAAAAGTTTTTAAACATCTTCATTTGATTTCTAACTATTAATTTATTGAGTAATTCAATATGTGTATAGCAATCTCCTTTCAAATAAATATACTTATTAAAAACTAAATAAATACAACTATTAAATAAAGTTTCCAAGATGACTTTTTCCCCCAATTATTTAATAAAAGCAATTCTAAATTTTTCTTCTGTTTACTTTCAAACTCTTTTAAAACATAAAATTTCACACTCACATTCTAGATTTTTTTTATTTTATTCATTCCATATATTTTCACATTTCTTGGTTACTCACAATACAAAATATTACTGTTAGAAAATGCTAACTTTCCTCCTCTAAAGCTTTCCCTTTCAATTCATTATTAATACTGAGTAATAAATCTTGCTTCCCCAAAGTAACACAGCAACATATGTTTGATTTTGCAATTAATGTTAATTTACCAGTTCTTTCATCTTCCTCAGCAATTCTTATTGTAGAATTTTAAGTTCATATACATCATCTTCCAAATGCTTCATTTTGATTCTCATTCATCTATTTTTTTCAATATGTGCTTTTTCCTTAGCTCCTGCTATTGGCTGCTTTTTTTAAATTTTTAATATATTTAAATATAATTTTTGCCAGGTACCAGTAGCAAAACTAAGGCGGTCTTTGCTAATTATTATATTGTTGACTTTTTTATGTTTCGGAGTGATCATCAATGATGCACTTACCCACAATTGATAATTTAAATTTTTCACCACCAAATGTTTGTTCACAGAAAACCCACAATCAACAAATGCTTGATTATGAGTGAATAGTAAAAGCAAATTATTACCTTTAAAAAGTGACAATAATTTTGTCTATTTGAGTGTAAGTTGAAATAAAAAATATTTATTCTATCTTTAATAGGATCAAATTTGTCATCAATACTATCTTGAAATCTTACACAATTAATCTTACACTTAGTAATGATTTAAACTTTTCCACATAATTATAAAGTTCTTTCTTCTTTTCTAAACCCTTGCAAAAAACAATCTTTGTATGGTTTATCCATATTATTATTGAAAACACTCTTTCCACCTGGGATATTAATTTATTATAGCCTTTATTTCATAGATAAATTCACTGATTAATTTTAGTTTATTACTAGAAATTAGATTCACTGAAATTACATATTTAAATTTTAATATTCTGTGAATTTTATATAATATAAAGAAAACTGAAACAAATATGTAAAGAATCAATTAAAATCACCTGTCTGATTGCAATACATAGCAACCTTATTGGTGATTATTCAATTCAGTTCAATTTACACAAACAAATCTTAATACTACATCTGGTCCTGACTAAAGTAGATCCTCATGAAATTTTTGTGGCTGAACTGGATCTTTTGGTACACAGTTATGAATATAACTGCAATTCTCACCAATTTCCTTCCAATGTTAATATTTTAGCAAACTGAACAGCTGCCAACCTATACTTGGCAACCCTATGGCAGTGAATTTTAAATTTGTTCTATCAAGAGAACAGTCACTAGCTTTTTCTCACCTTGCTAGCTACCTTCGTAACTTAAAAACCCTCTTCTGTAATTTATTTTTAAATTAATTTTGTGAAACTTGTTAATGTTTGAAAATAATTATCTTCACAACAATTTAATATCATTTGTGGCACCATTTAGTGGTAACATTAAAAGTTAATATTCAATTAGATTTTTGGAAAATTTTATTGAAAGTTTTAAAATAATGAAACAAAAATGCTAAAAAAATTATATTTTGTAACAAAAAGTAAATGCATCAAGGTAAGTAAAAATTCCAAGAGTTCCTAGAAGATGTATCAACTCCATACAAATTATTTCAAAATAAACACATTATAAAAGTTATTAAAATTAGTTAAAATTTTAATAATCTAATATAGAAAGAATAGCATAAAGGATTTTCAAATCTTTTACCTATTTCTTCATCTAAATAACGATTGCAAAATTTGGCTAATGCCATGTATGCACCAGCAATATCACTTGTAGAGATTTCAGTCTTGTCATTTAAATGTTCCCCAGGCATTACAATAACACTTCTTAGTGAAACAAAGCTTTCATTTAAAAATTCAGATATAATCTAAGATAAAAAAAAAAAATATAAACAAATAACTAAAAAGTTTAAGAAGAAATTCATAGGGGCAATATGTAAATTCATGAGAGAGAGTGTGAGAAGAAATATAAATTACATAAAATGAAATAGTTATCATAAGAGGCAAAAACGTTGTTTAAAACTAAAAATTTTAAATTCAAATTTGTTCCAATTGTTGAAGTTCTTAATTTTATAAAATCAATAACTTGAAAAACCATTGTTTTGGGAAAATTAAAAATAATATCCTAGAATGTTGGATTTAAATTATAAAAATGTTGAGGCTGTACAAGTATGATAAAAAAGTAGATCTCCATTAAATTAAAAATTATTAACAATAATTTAAGAAATATAAATGAAAGCAAATCAATATTTAATTACTATTAAAATTCCAAATTAGTTAAACTTTAAATGTTTGTGAAAAAAAATAAAGATAAATGGATAAACAATACCTTAATTCCAATAATTATTAACGAAAACATAATCAAATTTTTATTTTTACTAATGAAAAGATTTTATACTTTATTGTTTAAAAATTATCAAAAATATACAGTTATTCATAAAATCTAAACATTTCATTTTTAAAAACATTAATTACTTAGTTAAAGAAATGTTTAATGAGCATAGTGGAACTTCATTTGAGATAAAGAATGAATTTTGTTTTTATTTTCAAAAGAATGAACAAATTAGGAAT
This sequence comes from Latrodectus hesperus, assembly GCA_037975125.1. Lineage (NCBI taxonomy): Eukaryota > Metazoa > Arthropoda > Arachnida > Araneae > Theridiidae > Latrodectus > Latrodectus hesperus. The sequence continues at coordinate 85,560,338 of CM075853.1, forward strand.
AATTTGAAATATAACATGCAAATTTGAAACATAACAAATATAAATAAAACATTAATATCATTAGCTTATAAATTGCATTTTAGGAAAAACACAATTTATAATCTAAGTAATTAAAACTGAGAATTTACACTTAAGGAATATTTAGTTAATATAAAGTACATTAATATGTGGAAACATTGTTATAAATACAAAATAATTGAACTAAGGAAAATGTTACAAATACTATGATTAACCACAAAATAAGCCTTCAACAAAAAAATTCCTGTAGTTAAAAAATTAAATAACACTTTTTTAAACTTACCTCGATTCGACTAGATTTTTTGTTAGAAATTGACAAAATCATTTCTAAATTCTCATCTGTTAATGCATTAAGATCTATTTGGTTTTTTAATATCATTTGAGCTATAATTTCCAAAGTTTGACTTAACAGTTTCTTCTGAGCAACACTTTGACCACACCTTTTATCAAGCTCAACTAAAAAAAATGTGAAAATAATTTTTAAATAAAATATTTTAATATTTTTCAGATCAAATTAATTAAAAAAAATCTATATTAAATAACATGTATTATAAACATTCATAGCAATATTAATGTTCATAATTAATGAGGAAATTAAATTCCAATGAAATATAGTTTGAATAGTCTTAATAATAAGAATTATCTCAATAAAAGAATTATAAATTAGTAAGATTTCATCTCTATAAGAGTTAATGCACAATATATAAACTTTATTATACATTTTGTATTTCAATAAAGATAACATGGAATTTTCAAAAATATATTAGTATAAATTAATGAAAATGATAAAAAATAAATGAGTTAATTCAATTACATTCAATAATATTAAAATCAGAATAAGTTAATAGTTGATTGGTTGGTTGAGTTCAAGACAAGTTAAATAACAGAATAATGTAAATTCATGTGAAGGAAAAGTGATGTAATGATTAAACTCAGTGGCAGGACAGCCCATGTGGGGACCAAGGCCTACAGTGACTATATCTGTTATCGTGACTGGGGTCCCTAGAGCATGAAGAGTATGTCCCAGTTAGGTGATCAGCCTAACGCATAACCTCTAGTGTTTAGTTCCCAAACATACTCAGCTTTATCAACCCACTGAGAGGATGAAAGGCTTAATCAACCTTTGGTCTAAGTCATGGGAGCACAAAGCACTACCACTAAGCCACCAGGCTTTTATTCTTTAATCACCTATCACTTTAATTAATATTTTTTATAGGTTTATATATCTTCATTCTTAAATTTGTTTTAACTTGCATAGAGTTCAGAGTCTTTAACAAACTGGTATACATTCAAACATTATTGAAGTAGGCATTTACTTAAATTTTATTTATTTTTCAGATAAGTCCATAAAGTTTTTAAGAAATTTTTCTGAAATGTATTTAGCTATCATAATTTAGTTTTCTCAGCTTTAGTGAAAAGATTTAGAAATAAGAGGTGTAATTTTTAAGTACTTTGATTCATTTGAACTTAATTTACTACTGAATGGTTTATTGACAACCTTCTCAAATGAAAAAGCTTGCTAAATGAACTAAGTAGTTGTGCTTCCTTTTAATTTTAATTTCAAATTTGGTATTCATACAGGAAATATCAATTTCAAAATCCATCCATCTTCCAATCAACCAACAATCAAATAAATGTTGTTCATGTTTGCACAACAGTTGGTCTGGTATACAGGATTTACAGCTAAAGTAAGATCAACTTTGACAATAACAGGAGTTGCATATAATTTTATACTTTAACAATACATTCTAAAACATTTGATTCTATACTGAAGCATGTGGTAGAAAATATAGATAACAAGGCAGAATGCTAATAACTGGTTTTGTAATCATCCATAATTAACAAGAGGTTGCATTTTCAATCATTAGATCTTAACATGATGCATTATTTGTCAAATAAATTTTGATGAACTTTTCTCATTATATATTATTGGATGATTATTATATTATTTACTTATTAATATTTATAATTATTATTATCTTTTATTATAATATATTATTATTAATCATAATATATTATTATGATTATCTTAGATATTTTCTTATTATATTATTATATATTATAGATCTTTCTTGGTGTAGCACTTTGAGTTTCCAACAATTTAATTTTTACCTAATTTAATTTATAAGATAAAATATATATCCATATATGTTTAAAATGAATGTCAAGATTGTGTGACATACTAAATACATCAAGCTTATTTTATAATACAATGATAAATAAATAAAAAAAATTATAATTTATGTATGTAGACTTTAAAAATATGTGTAAAATCTACCTAGTTGTTTATAAGAGCCAAGAACTATATCCAAATTTTTATCAGAATGAGAAAACATGACTCTTTTATTATTTATAGAACAATAAGCTTCAATAAATTTTGACCATGTTAAACCATCTAATGAACGGGATACCTGTAAAATATAATAAATAATTAAAAAGATTTTAGATTAATATTAATAATTTAAAATAAAAAAGTTCTATAAATTAATATTAACGGGATTTAATCAAAAAATAGTTTTTAACAATAGATATGTATAATATACACACAATAGATAATTTCCACATTATATATTGTAATAATATAAATTAATTATTTCTATAATAACAATATGAAAATAAACTATATATTGTATATTTCTATAGTTTATAGAAATTTACAATACATAATATTAAATATAAGATGTTTTTCATTTATTTTCTTAACTGAATTAACATGATATTCACAAATTTTATTTAAAAATCAAAATTAAGTATTTGAAAATTTTCAAAAAATATAATACAGTTAAAAGCTTTATTTGCATTAAAGTTTACATTCTAGTCTTCAGGAAGAATTCTGTGATAAAATGAGTTCACCATAATTTTAAGCAAACTATAAAGTTTCAAGAAAAAAAATTATTACATATTGAGAAAGTTAATGCAAACAAATGAATACTTTAAAAACATATTGCAAACATGTTAAAAGAACGTTACAATAAATATATTTTTTCTACTTTACAAAGTACACCATTCTCATTTAATTCCAAATATATATAGAAAAAAATCATATTTGAAACTTATTATATTTTAAAAAAATTCTATGACAAAATAACATTCAAAATAAATTATAAACTAAAAGCTTTTACCTTGTATATATTTTTCAGAACAGAAATAGCTACTGGAAAATTCCCTCTTGCAGCACAGTTTTCAGCAAATCGTAATTTTACAAAAACTGAGGTGTCTAAAGCAATTTTTTTAAAGTCTTCTTCACTTTGAGAATTAGTATTAAAACTAGAAGTAATTGAAATTTCCATTCTTTCTGATTGGTTAGAAAATTTTTCTTCCATTTTTTTCAGATACAAATGCCTTAAAAATAATCATATTGTATCAAAAAATTTTACAAAGTATAATGTCAAAAAAATTTACTTTAAATATTATAAGTTAACATTTAAAGAGAAAAAAATATAATAATTTAAATGAAAATTTGAATAAATAAATTTATTTCATTCAAAGTGTTTTAAAATAAAGTACTATGAAAATTAAATGATAATTTTTTTATAATTTTAACAGATATGCAGTAAAATTAACTTTAAATAAATAATTTAATATTAAAAATAGAAAATTTCAATTAAATTTAAGATGTACATTCAGACATAAATCAAACAGTCTATTTAGTGTATCTGCCATTTTTGAGGAAGTTTGAAACAAAATTTAAGATGCAATGAACTACTTTTACAATTATAATAACTGAAAAAAAAACTTTTTTTGATACTGAACTTAAATCGAGGTTCTGAACATAGCTTCCATTTAAAGGAAATGAAATATAAATTTAAGACTCACAAAAATGATAAAATCTCAAGTGTGAACAAATCAACATAACACAATATATGCTTATAATTTGGTATATTACTCAATTTGTTTACATTAAGAAAATAATATTTCCCCCTCAAATCCTGCACATTGCCTCAATGTCGGCAAGGGGGTGTACCTGGAAAGAACAGGCGAAGTACGTCGGGAGAGAATTCTCCTGGCAGGATCACTCATGACGTGAAAACAGTTCCACTACGCTCAGGTAAAACGTGCAGGCAATGAAGCATAGACAGAATTCTACCTTTGGATTGTCCAAGGGTGTTTCAGACCTCAGTCCAATAGAAGCTGCACATTACCTCCTCCATATGACTTTGTTGACAAATGTAAATGATGCTGCATTTAGGCAGAGGACCCCGCATGAAAAGTGGACTACAGTCTCTAGGAAAGTTAAAAACCCTGAAAATCCTACAGTGCAATATAAATGGACTCAACCACTGCTACAAGAGTTAAACTTGACCAGATTTTAGATATTATAAATGCACACGATGTTCAAATTATTGCTATCCAAGAAACAAAATTAAGAAAGACTTGAAACCTAAAAATTAAGGGATACAATATCTATCAACTTGACCGACCCACCAGAAGAGGAGACGGTTTGTCGTTTTTGATTAACTACAAAAGCATTAACTTTGTGAACCCAAATCCTGACTTTGAAATTCAGGGCATTTTCACCTGGAGAGGAAGACCATTTCATATCTACAATGTTTACCACTTTCCAAATCAATCTCGATTTTCTGACAGCCTCTCGTTGGCTAAGCTCTTCAAGCAACATCAGAGGAGAACATTAACTTCATTTATTAGGCGACACTGGTTTCATGATACTCAACGACGGTACTCCCATCCATCCTTCTTATAACTATAATACTACACAGGCGCTTGACATTGCATTTGTCAGTTCAAACATCCATCAATTATGTAATTGGACTGTAATGGATACAAATGGGAGTGATCATCTCCCTATCTTAATAGATATACAGCACAAACAGTGCATTTACACCACCAGAGAATCCTATAAGAACTTTGCTAAAGCTAATTGGGACTCTTTCCAGCAATTCATCGACAGCCACTTCAATACTAATTATTTGACCAATGATATAAACGTAAACTGGATCAAATTCAAGGAAACTATACTAAATAGCGCAAAATTATTTATTCCCAGGGGAAACATAAAACACCATGTGCCATTCTTCACCTATAAAGATCCACTTCTGGAATCGCTTCTAATAAAGAGAAAGCAACTAATGCAAGGAACAGCCAACATTATTGATAGCAGCTTTCGGACCAAGCTAAATAAAATTACCACTAAAATAAAGATTGTCTATGCAAACTTAAAGCAGATCAAATGGACTAATAAATGCAATAAGCTTGTTGAAAGAAAGTCGGATAGTAAGCTCTGGAAAATCATCAAGGGAATAAATAGGGAACAACCACAATCTGAAACTTGAAACACTGTTAGAGACTTTTCTGGCCAAATCACTCCCGATGATAAATCTACAGCCAAAGTACTGTACTCATTTTATCAGATAGCCAGAAGACTAAGTTTCTCCCATGAAGACATACATGTTAAGAAAAAAGTAAAGAATATAATCATGTAGAAGAAGAATATAATCATAATATAATATAAACAATGGTTGTCGCAGTACAGATGTTGGTACCTCCCAACTGTCACAGATGTACACCCCTCAAGAACTACTTTCAGCCATGGCATTCATGGATATGACCAAGTCCCCTGGCCCAGATGGAAAACACTGTCAAATGTTGGAAAACCTAGGCCTTATTGGCAAACAAAGATTATTGGACATTATTAACCTTTCCTGTCATCCATTAGATATACCGTGGCAACCCTGCTTGACTTATCCAGGGCCTTTGATACTGTGTGGAAAGACAAGCTTATCTCTAAATTAAATTACTCCTTCAATATTAGGGGATCTGCTTTCATTTGGATTGCCAACCTCCTGCACCACAGGTCTATCAGAGTCAAATTCAACAAGATCTTTTCAGATGCTTTTAGACTGGGACAGGGCGTTCCTCAGGGATCAGTCTTGAGTCCTACTCACTTCTCCCCTTTTTTGCCAGGAGCTGAGAAAAAGAAACCAACACTTGTTGACATAGCAATTTTCGCTGAAGACATAGTACTCTGGAAGTCAGACTCTAATGTGAAGAACATCCAAATGGAACTCAACTGCGCTTTATCTGCAATGTGTGAGTCTGCAACAGAACACAAACTATCTTTCAATTCAGCAAAATCAATAGCAACTTCTTTCACCAGTGATAAATATTTATATTACTATAAACCAGCGTTGTTTTTCAATTTCCAGCCTCTCACTTATGAAAAACATACTAAATATCTCGGTTTTATTCTCGACCCTGAATTCAACTGTAACAAGCATATCGACCATCTAGTTTCAAAGGCTCGAAAGCACCTTAACATTCTCAGATATCTGGCTGGCAGAGATTGGGGTGCTGATGCAAACACCCTCAGAACCACATGTATTTTGTTTATAAGACCTATTCTTGAATACAGTTATTCAATTTACTCCTGTGCATCTGAAACAAATCTCTTGAAATTAGAACGAGTACAAATAAGTGCCGCTCGCATCATCTTAGGCATCAGAAATAGCTGCTCATAAGCTATAGCTTCATACGCAAGGCTAACATACAACTATTGCACTTTAGAAGAAGAGCTAACTTAGTAAAATATTTTAACAAAATCTATAGCTACGGCCCGCATCATCATACCTTCTTGTATTTACACAATTAGCACAATCAAAGATTAAAGAAATTCACCCCTTTTAGACTGGCAGAATTTCAAAACCTATTTTTGCGCAATGTTGAACGTAAATCTTTAAAACCTTGTTTAGATCTCTCAAAGGGAATTCCAAGAGTCATCTTTCACTTTGATCTGAATTCCACTGCTAACAAGCAAACTCACATCGGAGATCATCTTAGACAATTAGCACTAGAAATTGTTAATTGCATTCCCTGCGATGCAGTGCAAATGTATACCAATGGTAGTCATACAAAAGACTGTATTGGGTGCGGAGTCTATATTAGAACCCCTCAGTTTGAATTAACGCTAAAGCAGCGTAACCCTGACATGTGTTCAGTCATCAGAAGTGAGTTAATAGTGATTAAAGTGGGACTTGCTGCTATCATTTCCAGCAACTGTGATTTTGAAGAGCTTTGGATTTTGTCAGACAGCCACAGTGCACTGCAACATCTCAGTGACTGGTCCTCTATAAAGGATGAAACAAGTCTATATATTCTGAAGAAATTGAAAATGATCTTCCAAGAACATGTTGTACATCTCCAATGGATTCCATCCCATGTAAATATTAGTGGCAATGTGAGATTGCAGATCGACTGGCCAAAGAGGGCAGTGAGGAAGATACGCCCACTGGTTTTCATCACTTACCTATCAGGAACTTTACTCTAATGAAAAATTTAGACTTAATTCAGCCGAGTTGGCAGCTGAATGGTTAGCGCTCTTGCCTTCGGTTCAACAGTTCGTGGGTTCGAATCCCATCTTGGGTATGGATGTTTGTAGTGGTTCGGAATCCACTTTAAACAGTAGTTCGCAGTCTAATTAGCTTTCGTTTGCAAAATTGACCGTTGAGCGACAAACAAACTAAACCAAACTGGACTTAATTCAATCTGGCAAATTCCACCAACACACCAATGGTACTCTGGAACATCTCCTGGAACTCTTCTGGAAACAAAATGTGACCGAAAATCTCAGACTACCTTAGTCAGGTTCTTAAGTGGACATCTAAAATGTTTATTGTTTAAACGTGGTACAAAAATTTATCCCACTTGTAAAAAATGCCGTGACCCTCTAGCCTCACTGAAACATATTCTGAATTGCCCCGGACTTTCCCAAGAGGATTTATCCTCTAATCCCTTGCTAGTCACTGACTTTCTAACTGTCAACAATTTAATGGAGTTGATCTGACAAATGTCAGATCTTTAAAGAGGATAAGCCAACAACAAACAACAACGAATAATATTTACATACTTTTATTTCAGTATAGCCAAATTTTTTTTTACTCATGCAATTAGAAAAAAAAATTTTTTTAACTTGTTAAAGATTAACATGATTAAATTCACTATTATTGGCTACATTTCATTTATAATAATTAAATTAATAACAATGCTATAAGCATGTTAGATTATTTTGTCAATATTTTTATAGAGTTTATATATATACATGCTCATTAAATCTGGGAAATCGAAAGTCATCTGTTCGGTTGTAGAGGAGTTACCAAGAGTGCAAAGGTCTGGAGAAAATTTCCCCCTGCAGATCATTGTCAAAATTGAGGGAGTGGATTCTGTGGTGGTGCCTCTATCGGAGGATTTGAAGAGAAAAGTTGTACTTTCACCTTCGTGGTGCTCTGGTTAAAACGAAAGACACGCACTCTATTGACTTAAATTTGCATCCCCAAGTCATAGGGAGCATGGTTTGTCCAAGTTATTACATTAGTAACAACAATGCATTATTATAATTATATAGTATACATCTGAATTAATAAAAAACACACATAATAAACTTTTGTAAGGAAACTAAGTTAAAATTATCGATCTTTTATGTAAAAATAAAAATTTTAAACAATGTGTACAGTTCCTCGTGAGCTCTTCATAGTAAGAACTAAAAATAATAGCAGTAAATTAAAAAGTTATATTTACTGCGAAACATTTTTTAAATTACCTTTCATAATATACATTAAAATATTTTATCAGTTAAAAATTATGCATTTTTGCAATCAATAAGTTTTGAACATTCCATTGTTACAAATCTTAGTACAAATAGTTAAAAATCAGTGTCATTTTACCAATGCAAAAATTTAAGGAATTTTAACGATACAAAAACAGAAAATAATTGAATCTTTATCTATTACATAATTTTACAGCTAAATTTCCTTATAAGATTTGAAGAAAGTAATGAATCATTTTACTATGGCATATGTATTGGAAAAGCACATTTATACATATTTCCAAAATATTATTTATACGCAAATAGAAATCTACAATTTGCGAGCAGGTACAAAAAAATAAACTTTTTTATTTTATTATTGTTCGATTTGGTTTATTTGTAACTCAGCAGTAATTTTTTGCACGCAAGGGCTAACCAAGACCTACAATTCACTATATATAATGCCTAGTATTAATACTATTATCTTCAGAAACAAATATCTAAGGTGTAATACACCTAAGAGTGATTATATGAGATGGATGTTATATTTTCACCTTGTATAAAGAAAAGAGTTTGTTAACAAAATTTAATATTTGCCTTCCTTGTGAGACGAAATTGAATAACTATACATAAAAAGCAAACCAAAGAAGGCAACACTGTTTGAATGACTATAAATCTATCAGACGATTCCCTACATATTCTCATAAGGTATTTTTATTATTTGAGAATTGAAAATTATGAGTTTTGAAACTTTAAGTTTTATTGTAATTAAACTATAAAAGTAAATATTAAATGTCAAAACTTTAACAAGAAAAATAGTGATATATTAGGCTTTTTAGTAAACAAATATTTTTACTTTTTAAAACATTTTTCCAAGTTAAAACAATTAATGCTTTATTAACTTCTGTAATAAATAATACTATAAAAATAAAATTCAACAAAATAATTTGCTAATTATGAAATACTTATACAAGGAGGATAAAAAATATGCATATAAATATTTTGTATAATATATTTTGAAAACAGAACCTTTTTTATGAACAAATAGAATTATCAAGATATTACCCATTAAAATTGGACAATGTATATATTTATCCTCTTTACTAATAGCCTTGAAACAAGAGTATATTCAAAAGTAAATTGTAATTGCATTTTAATTCAAAGGAGGTGATTATATAAAGGTTTGTTATGAATTTTACAATAATTTAACTAATTAGAGCTAAATAATGGATTTTTAAAGAAATTCACCATTATCAATGAACTTTGATTTTTATCTGCAAACAACTAATTCACAAAAAATAAATAGATTTTTGCTGTACAAAGACTCTACATTATCATACAAAGGATACAGTTGAAACAATTATTTAGTTAATGGCATTTCAAATTCAGCCAAAAACTTTTCATCTTGTTTTAAAATTCTATTCCTTAATGTTTATGTTGTTATTACTCACTTGAAAAATATAATTATATTCTTGATTTAAAATTTAAATATTTCCAAAAATTTATCAGTCAAGAGAAAATTAAAAGTAGACTTAAAAATTATATGCTATATAATGTAAAACATTTCATTTTTCTTCAAAACTTTTATTTTTAAAAATATGAAAGCTAGCAGTTTAGAAGCAAAAAATTTGCAAATAAAGTATTTACAAATAATATATTAGAATATAATTTTTTTATTATTCTTTAAAACGTATACAATTAAAACTATAAGTAATGAATGAAATATACTAACCTGTTTGCTACTACATCATCCCAAATTTCAACTGGATCTGTAGCATTAGGAAATCTTTTTTGCCATAATTTTAATAAATTTATTGCAGATCCTTGGCTGAAGCAATTGACTAGAAATAAAAGAAAATTAATGTTTTTAATAAATGTAATGCCAGGGATTAGAAAGGCACCATGTCAGATTTCTGAAGAATGATTGTGTATCACTAATGAGAAAATGTTAAGGTTAAGAAACAAGATAAATACATTCAAATATTTTTACCAGGAAAAAACATGGGAAGCTAATAAATTTCTATACCTCCACTAGCAAAAATATTTACTTGCAGATAATAAGAGGACTATGTGTAACTTATTACATAGCTAAATTACATAGCTGAATATACAGTGTTTAAGCTGAAGGTTTTCAAGCATTGAGGAGAGGTAAGACAACCTAACAAAAACATGAGAAGCTAATATATTTCTATACTTCCACTAGCAAAAATATTTACTTGCAGATAATAAGAGGACAAAGTGTAACTTACCAGTTATGTAAATAGTTAAATTACATAACTGAATATACAGTATTCAAGTTGAAGGTTTTCAAACATTGAGGAGAAGTAAGACAACCTAGCCAATTTGGAATTATATAGAATTGCAGTAGCCTGCAATGTTTTTCAGAAAAAATATATAACATTAAAGAAATGAGGATGATTTAAACACATTTGCTTAGATGCTTCATCTGGCAATTGGACATAAAAATTATAGAATAGCAGATTACATGAGCACAAAAAAAGGGTAAAGCAGAGATAAAATATTGAAGAAAAATATATAAAATTGGATTATGAAAACATGTTGATAATCATAAGGATAGCAAAAATACAACTGGAATAGGAGTTCAAATAAATAATTAATAGATGTAATGTATGTTTTACACCTTATTATATGGAATTACAGACATTCTCAAACATACCATGTGTATGTCAAATTTCAATATAGCTCAAATAAGGATTGCTATAAGATCCTTAGTGTCATCAACAGGGATATCAATATTTTATATTCTATTAAAAGATAACTCCCTTATCTAATACTCTTATATGATCCTGTATCTCTTTTATGAGCCTATTTCTCTTGAAATTTTGGGCTAGGACATCTTGTTTACAATATACTTGCATATTTTCTTAAAACTTCACAAAAATTAAATAAACTCCAGTAAACTTAATCTATAATTTTGTTGAAATATTTTTCTTTATTCGCTCATGTTTATAATATAAGCAATATAACCTTGTACATATACTTTTGAAAATAAGGAGTTAATAACCGCATAAAAATTTTCATTATAAAAAATAAATAATATTATCCTTGAAGGGAAGAGAACACAAGAAAATCAAATGGAGAAATTTTAGCAGAAGAAAATAACATTTTATGCAATATTTGACTATTAAAAGTAAACTAAAATCACCAATATATGTTACTGAAATAATAGAAAGAATATTTATCAGCTTTCTTTCACTGAGTCTAAAAAAATAATCTTAAAACTGAGGAAGAAATAAAACTCGAATATGCAATCCAACAGTTGATGTATTCAATTATAATAATTGAATAAGTATAAACTGGGAATGTGTTTCACTTATGAATAAAAGAATATTTTCTAATAAAATTTATATTATATTATCCATTTACATTATGCGATAGTATAATTAAATACATTTTTCACATTTTCCAAGCCTTTAAGAATTTTATTAAAGTATAACGGTTAATATCATACATTTGGATTATGACATTATTTATATTTTAATTAAAAATTTTTTCTAAAATTATTTCCATTTTGTTTTTCTAGCAACTAATTAATATAATAAAACACTCTAAGACAATCTAATCAAGAAAATAAGGCACCTTACAAACATTGTAATAAAATAATTGGTCAAAATTTTTTAAATATTTAAAATTAAAATAAACATTTCCAAACTCTCAAAATTTTTATACTATTCCTGTATTCAAATAAATTTAAATGTATGCTTTTCTTTGGAAGTACAGTAATTATATTAAGTGCATACAATCAAAATTAATCAAAAAACTTTTTTATAAAAATAAGGAAATTCCTTTTAGAAAAATACATTATAATTTTTAACCAAATATGAAATAAAATTTAAATATTTAATACTTATTTTTATAAGAAAAATACCTCTTTTTATTAAAAATAAAAATTCATCAAGTTCAACATATTTCAATAATTTCTGTAACACAGAGCGTTTAACTTCAACTGCAATAGGGCTTAAATTTTGCCAGTCCTGAAAAACAAAAACATATAAGTAAAATAAATATAAATATATACATTTTGATTGTGATAAAATATTTCAGCATTTTTATATTGTTATTAGTCAAAATATAGACTTATATTTTTTTATTAATCCACAGTTTGGAAATTAATTTTATAATCAAAATGTGAAATAAAGAGAAAAAAAAATATTCTTACTTTCAAAAATCTATTGAAAGAAGCAGAGCAGTACTGCCTGGCAATGTCAAACTTATCTTGTAAGAGATACAATAGAGCTAATTCTTCATTAAAATAAATCTAAAAAAATTTAGTCTATATTGAAAAAAACTCTTACATTCAGTTATGATACATTATAAAAGAATATTGTAAGGAATGAATCCATGCTTGTCAATCATGCAAAATTTTAGTAACAAAAAGTTGATTATTATAATTAACTTGATTAAACTTTTTATAAGTTGACTATTGTTGATTGCAATATATATATATATATATATATATATATATATATATATATATATATATATATATATATATATATATATATATATATATATATATATATATATATATATTTATATTAATGTATTTTTTAAATATAAAGTTAATATAGTTTGGCAATTATGAACACTTACTTTGGATAATTCTATTAAATTAAAACAATAATTAAAATTTAATGGCTAGTTATTGATTGATTGATAGTACATAATGTATTTAAAATTCAAGGTATAACATAAAATATCCTGCTGGATATTAAAATTGCTACATTAAGAAGGTAAAATATTAAATGTACATGATAGGAAAATGGTGGAAAATGCTAATGATTACTTTTTCAATACACTCATGTAAAACAGCAAGCAGTAGTAACTCCAACAAAATGCTTAAATGAGGAAATTGTTTAGCAGGTTTCTCATCTGTCAGAATAACATGCTGCATCTCAGCATCAGCTGTCAATAACACCATTAATAAACATCTTATCTACATAGCCTAAATTTAAAATAAAATCAGTAACATCAGAAACCTAAGCTGAGAAATGAGATTATTTACTTGCCAACCAATGCCTGCAAAAATAGCTCAACCATATTTGTATTAGTATAAAGTGTGACCTCGACAAACACAGATTTGGCTACCTTTTTATAAACATCACAATTAAGAGCACTAACAATAGTGTGGTCAGTGACAAATTTAACTGCTGGTTTGATATGATGTAGAATTTAGATTATAGTGTTATGTTCGTTCCTTCCAGGTTTAGGCCAGAGTGAATGCAACATCATGGCCCATGACCTTCAAGATGATAATATGTGCTAACAAATTCATGTCCCAGTTTCTCTTGTTCTCAGTTTCTCAATTCTCTTGTTTTCATATGAGATGTTTGCTTGAACAATAGATGTTATATTTTTGTAGTATTAATCTCCATGGTTCTGCATTTACCTCAGCTCCAGAAAACATTCTTCAATAGAGTAATGTACAAATGCATATTACCCATATTGCCTAATCCTTTCTTGAAACAGATAATCTCTATTATACATCCTTTATTGGTAATAAATATGAAAAACATGTCCTGACCAGCATGTTCACCATATTTCCCTTCTACCAATAAAAAATTCTGATAAATAGAGCAAACCAAAAATACCAGTGGTTTGTGTTAATTATGACATTGTGTTTAATATGCATAAGCTGTTGTACCAATAAATTTCATAGTTCATTGTGTGACATATAGGCATTTAAGTAATTTTATTGGCGGCAGAAGTAGTTACTATCAATACTGATTTACAATATCAGATCAATGCTTCCAAATTTATTGAAAATATAACAACTTATTATTCTAGTATAATATATTTCTCCAATGAATATTATTGTTATTTTCATTTCTCCTAGATGTAGCAATTTTAAGGGTTTGTAGTACAATTACGTAACTTTCGAATAAACTTTGTATTCAAAACAATTCCAGTTTAATATCAAAAAAAGTAAAATTCACAAAAAATGCAACAAGGTAATACTATAAATATTTATATATGTATAACTTTCAATTATTTTATCACTTTTTAATAGTTCAAATAAAAAACAGATAAACAGACAGAACCCTTGTTTGCCTATTTATGCATTTTGTTGTAAACATTTAGTGAACTGAAGCCAGGATTTAGACTGTCACCTTTCTAATTTTTATTATTTTAAAAATTAAATTTATTTTAAAAATATTTAAATTAAAATTATTTAACTAAAATTAGATTTACTTTTAAAAAATTTTTAAATCATAATACTAAAAAAATATATTTTTATACATAAGTAACTTAAATTATTTTCCATTAAAATAATTTAATTTAAATATATCATTTTTCAATATTGATACTTTGAATAACTTCAATTCATTTTATTACTAAATTTATACTGATTAACAATCTGAATTTAAATTTATTAATCTCTGTAATTTTTCATTTCATTGAATGGTGTCAAAAAAATATAAGTAATTTTGAACTTCAATATATGTGCACAAGTATTTGATAAAAACAAAATAAACCTGTGGCACAACAGTCCATATATGGGGAAAGGCCTAAAGTGCTCATATCTGTTTTACTGATCAAGGGTAAAGGGGTCTGAAGTATGTATCCCAGTAAGGTGGTCAACCTAATTTGAAACTCCCAGTATTTAATTCCCAGTTAAGCTTGGTACTTAGTTTATCTACTCACATTGAAGCGATGAAAGGTGAGTGGACTTTGTCCAGCCTGAGGATCGAACTTTGGACCTGTACCTTGGTAGTGCAAAGTGGTACCACTAAAGCACCAGGCTTCATTTGATATTTAAAAAACTGTTAACTTACATAATTGTGATAACTAGATTATTAAATTGTTTTACACTTCTAATCATAATTGCCTTGAAAAATTGCTTAAATAACTGCAGTCATTAAAACACACAAAAGTATGACACTTTTTTTGAAGTTTAAAAGGAAAATCATTGACAAAAATTAATACTCATTTAATTCTCTTTTAAAATCATCCTATAAATTTCATTACATTATTTAATTCAAATAATTCAATTTTTATACAAAAATTTGGTTTCACTTTTTAATTTTTATTCATTATTTAAACAAAGATATAAATCTAGATGCAATGAAACAAATTTTATACTTATGTATGAGAAGTATAATATTTCCAAAAACTCAATTTTATAAAAAATGCAAAGAAATGATATTACTTTTACAAAAATGCTATAAATATTTTGTTTACATTATTTTAAATTAAAATAAAAAGTATATTACCTCCAAATGTGTTTTATTGCTTTCATCATTTCGAGATTCATCAAAAAATGTGAGTAATGATTGATCATTCTTACCATTTAGAAGCAGCTTCAATTTAGATCTCACTAAATATGGTAAATAAATTTCCTAAAGATCAAAAGGGGAAATTTTAAAAGAACTAATAATATATGAAAAGATAAAATTTAAGAATAAAGTACAAATTTCAAAGTTCAATAAAAGTTGCATTATAATGCTGGCTAAGTATCTACAACTCAATTAAATATCCTATATAATTACTATAATAAATTAGTATATTATTTTATAACGGTGAAGATCATTAGCAATCACATATAACTATATTATTTTAAAACTATAATGCATAATAAAATAAAAAGAGATAAATGTTAAAAACATTAAAAAAATGTTTAAACTCCAACAAGATGTGTTTTTAAAATTTGAATAGCAGACAATTATAATTGGTAAAATCCTCACTTTAAAAACTAAAAAATGCATATAAAATTCTTTTTTCAGGTTTGTGAAAATTGCAATAGAATTATTACGTATATCAAAGAGTGTCTGATTATAATAATATAACTTGATGATGTAGAAACTAAAAAATATACATGTATACAAAAAAACAACTGTTTCCTTTTAAGCATATTGATACAAATTAAAATAAGCAAAATTTTGCGAATTTCATAAAGTCAGCAAAAAAATTATTAGCAACAAATATACATTTATTACAATAAAGTCATTTATGTAAATTATCACATTATATTGGGAGATCATAAAATACTTATGAAAATATGAAAACAAATTTATAATCAAACAATTATAGACCATTTAAATTCATAAAAACATAAATTTATACATTTGTCAATACTTTGAAAAATCATTCAGATGAAGGACATGCAAAGTTATAACTTAATAATTTTAATAGATGGAACATCATTCATTCCTTGCATTTAATAGTTTCTCTTAAGTAATTTTTCAGCTGAGAGAAGTTTTGTGACATTAATACATTTTTCCATTTTTATAGATTTAAACAAATTTCTCCAAGTAATTAATATTATAATTACTTTAATTTCATTTGTCAAAGGACTCAAATGCCATTTTTTTAAATTCAATACATTCAAGTTTTTTTCTACAATAAATACATAATTAATTTCTGACTGATAAGTGATGTGAAACATTTACATTTTAATATTTATTGTGCTTCTATATGTTTTGTTTGCTTTAATGAAGGTATTATGATCCAAAACATACTAATGAATACATAATTTTTAAGGTAAATGCTGATATATTTTTGGAATATATTGCTCTAAAATTAAAATTGATTGTTGCAATCTACATTAACTAATAACTTATAATTAACTAATTAATATTGTAAAATAATAATTGCATAAAACATGAAAAAATTTATAAAATTTAATGTTTGATCAATTAAATTACAGGAAATGTAAAATAAATTTATTATATAATACTTTCATGTATTCATCTTCCCATATTCTCTGAAGATCAGGAGATTCTTCATCAGTGAAACGACTTATTACTGCGTTCTCCAAATTCTCCCATTTTGAAAGTTTGTTGAGACACTAAAATTTGAAAATAAAAACAAATGTTTATTACCAGCTATCAAATAAGAATAAAAATTACTAATATCAATGAAGTTATAGTAACAATTCAAATTGCATGTATAAATTGTTATAATATGAAAATGAAAAATTGTAAGATTTATTAAATTTTATAAAATATAAAGTATATTTCTGGAATGAATTCATGAATAAATAAATTATGAAGTTAAAAAAGACTGACATACAACTTTTATGAGAGAAAAAACAATTCTAAGAGCGAATGCATTGATTCCATTTCACATTTCTAGAATTCTGACATTTACAGTTAAACAATTTTAACAGTGTAATAACATGCAATTAATTTTAACACTGTAATAACAGGCAATTAATTTTAACAGTGTAATAACATGCAATTAATTTTAACTGTGTAATAGCATGCAATTAATTTTTAGCCATTCTAAATTCACAGAAGCAATTTTATGACTATTTCACTCTACTCTTACTTCTGCAACAGTGCTAGTTTGTTTCTAGAAAGGACTTCGAAATAATTAAGAATATATATTGTCTGATTCATTTTTAATGAACTTTATCTGAGATATAACACATAAATTCTAAAAAATTTTATTAGATAAAATTAATGCAGCAATTCCAAGCTTCTCACACTTCAGCAGTCCTTAACTATATCAAATGAAATTTCTTTCAAACATCCAATTTTTAGTTCATTTCTTATCAATTTAATAATCTTAACAAAGATTACTATAAATCTTATCTTAACAAATATGAAATATTTACAATATAACAATAAATAATATATTAGGAAATTGTGCCATTCTTTTTTTCGTGTCATGATCATAATATAAGATTTTAAACTAAATGAAAAAATTTTTGTTATTGCTTTTGCATTTTATCTTTTTTTTCAACATTGTTTACATGGTTTTAAAATTAGACATACTTTCATTGAAAATATTGAGAAATATATACATAAAAGTTGATTAACAAGTTTCAGCTGCATATATTTATAAATTGTGAAATGTTGAGAATAAAATAAAATCAGCATTTTATAATTTTACTAGACCTTGAAAATTTTTTCAAACTTAGAATTAAAATTTCATTCAAAGATTTATTTTTAATATTTTAAGAAACTAACTTTAACACTTAAATTTATCAATATTTTGAGAGTATCTTCATATTGACTTCAAATTTAGTTTCAATTCATGGAAGAAACAGTTATGCTTCTGTAGCCTAACAAAGAAACTAATAAATCTCCATAAAATGTTAACTGTGTTAATTAATCAATAAATATAAACCAGTTTTTGTATTATTTAATAACATTTAAAAAGCAATATTACATTCCACTTATATATGTGAATATTGTTATCTTTGTTATATGTGAATATTGTTAGTACAGTAATATTACTAGACCCTAATTGAATCTTCTATTGAAAAAAAGTTTTAGCATCTAATTTCAGTCATACATATAAAATTTTATTTATTTTTCAAAAAATTTCAAACAGAAACTATTTTTAAATTTATTTTTTGAATATTAACCTAATAAAATTTCAATAAAAACCAGGCACTTCCAAAACAAATAATTTAAAGTACCTTAATTTTAAAAAATTCATTGAATGAATTCTTATGAAATATTTTTTATCGATTAATAACTATAATTTTACTATAAATCATATCTCTATATTTTAAAAAAAATTATATATATATAGCTATTGTGGCTTATTTTATTTAACTATCAATCTTTCAGTATAATTAAGCAGCTTGCTTATAAACTTGGAATGATTTATTTCCAACCTACTTAGATAAAGAAAAAAGCTATTCAAATAAAATGAAATCCAGTACTTAATCCCCTTCAAAGTACTAATGATCATCCATTTTGTGTGATGCTTTGTATGAAGCTAATAATGTCAATTTTGTTAAATATTAAAGTAATGACAATGTTATATTTAATGCTTAGGTAAATTAAATCAAAGTGCAATCTCTTAAACTAGAAAAAATCAAATATTAATTTCTGATGTAAATATACCACTATTTGAATAACAAAACATAATTTGTGAGAGTTCGCATTTTTTCTAAGTCTTCACTAACAGTCTAATTAAAAATAACTATATAACCTATTTCAAAATATTAAAACGAAAGACTTATATAACTTTATTACAATATAATCTAACCATTAAAATGTATTATTTAAAGTACATTTAATTATTAATCCATGAAAATTCATTTATTTTTAATACTAAGTCACCATAAGCAAATACCTAGAAAGTTTTGATTAGCTATTTGAATTGTATACATACTGATAAAACAGATTTATCCCAAAAGTCTTTTTCAGCCTGGTCATATTCATCAGATGTACTGTCATATAACTAACAAAATGAATGAAAAAATTTAATATACATAAGCAAAAAAATTTGGGAAAAATAAATGTAAATCATATTCTGAATAGTAAAAACACATTACTTCATTATAGAGCACACATGCGTCATAATATTGGCCAGAGCATTCATATTGAAGAGCTTTTTTGTTGTCCTCTCTTTGGCCCATTGTTAAAGAAAATATACCATTTACAACATCATAATCATCTATTGATCGATACAACCTAGGAATTGTAAAGGAAGAAGTGTTAAATTTCAATAAGTTGAATACAAATGTTTCTTATTCAGAAATGTTTAATTACTCAGAAATTAACATTTGTTTCTTTATTTATTGTTGCAAATATGTAATTTATAACCTAATTTTTTATAGACATTAAGAAGTATAGACTTTATACATTAGATAATTGATAATAACTATGTAATAGACATGACTACACAATGTGCCTCGGTCATGAAAACAATTATAGGCAATGTATGGGCCTTGGTCCCCTTATGAGCTGTCATGCCACTGTGTTCATTTTAATTTATATTATAGATATGACTTCCATTTTTTATCATATCCTTCAATCAAACTGAAAACTGAACAGTCAAATGTATTTGAAAACCTCTAAAAAATTTGAACACAAATTAAAATCAAAATTCAATTGATAATAAATTGTACAAAATTTCAAGATTTTACTTAAAAGCATATGAAGCGGAATAATAATAAAATATATTAGGAAATGAATATGGGACATTTTTATTTTCAAAATTAGAAAAATTATATAACTGTTAGAATAACAAAAATAATGTTAATAAACTCATTAGAAATAAAATATTACAAAACATCAATAATATTAAGTTTAGAAGCCAACTACTTAAGCTACACTACTTTAAAATCATTTAGTTAATATAAAGAAAAATTACACAGTATCCATAAAAAATCTTAATTTTTTAATAATGAAAATTTTTAGTAAATCAACTGTACATAAATTGATACAAATAATATTGTATGCAATGAAAATATGGTATAAAAATTGCAAAATTTTAATATTTTTAAAACTATCAAAAAAATTGGAAAAACTAAAACAATGACAAAAAGAGTTAATAACTATGTAATTTAAAATTACAAAATAGATAGGATAAAAATAAAAATTCAATTAATAAATGTTAAAATCCCTTAATTTACGCCAGTAAAAAGTAGCATCCTTCACAACTATTAAAAGTGTCTCATTACGAAGAACCCATTATAATTCTAATGGCTAATTTATTAACATGTTTGTTTGGTACACGATGATAGTTCATACTTAAATATAAAAATTACACTATTATTTAATAACACAGTAGCAACAGTAGTTTTCTATCAAAACTCTATGTTCACCATTTGTTTAAAAAATACATGAAATTTCAAAATCAATCAAGAAAAAATTATAGACTCAAACCTCAATCTAAAAATTGGAGAAAGAGGATAGAGGAAAATAAAAAAAAATGCTCCATACACATAGTTTTGAAAATAATATAAATTTCTTTAAAATCTATTTTTTCGAAATTACAAAATTAATTTTAAATACTTGTAGCATTAAAAAAATAAAATTTTGCAAAATAGTAAACTGATTTTTAAATGGAGAGTCATTTTATTTACATTTGTGAAAATCATTCTATGATTTAATTATTTTTTATAACATATGTACTAATGAAAAATAACTCATGATTTATAACAGTAATGTAAAAATTCTACATTTAAATTAAATTTACATAAATTATATAAATTATTTAAAAATTATAATATTTTTGAAAAATTGTTTTTTGGAAATTTCTGGTTAGATGTTTATAGCAAATAACAATTAATCATTCAACAAAGAAAACTGCAAAAATTTTTTAACATTCCAAAATAAGAAAGATTAATAAACTAGGAAATATCCTTAAATGCAAAGCATAACAGTAAAGTTTTAGAAATATATTGCAAAATAGGTTATAAATATTTAAATAGTATTAAGTTTTCAAAAAGTTAATATACTATTACATATGATATATGTTAAATAATATTTTTATAAAAACTTGGTTATAAAAGAAATATTTTTTAGAAACTGTCACAAAAATCCAACCTTAACATCAAACAAAGATTTATTTTATAATATTAAAAGAACTCTAAAATTAAATATTACACAATACACATTAAATTTTTACAAGAAGATTTAGTACATAGTATAATTTACATTTTATATATAACTTATTTACTTCAATAAGGTACAGCATAATTGTAAACATGGAGAAATTAATTTGAGACAAGACTTACTCAGCCAGTTTCATCCAATAATTTGATTTTTCAGTTAAACTATGCTTTTCTGTGCGAATTTTCTTTAATTTAGGTTCTGATAAAAAGCCTTCTAGCAATTTACCTTCAAGTAACAATATTCCTAAATAGAAATTCATTATCATATGTTTATGAGTTTTTATGAACCAAAAATATAAATGATGAATTTAAACATTTGTTAATCATACAATATATTTGTTTATGATTTATACTAACAAGATAATTATACCCTATTGGTCTAAATGCATTATTTGTGTATTTCTATATTTTAAAATCAACGAAAACATTTCACACAGAAATGTTATATTAAAAGGAATCTTCATTAAATTTCTCAAAAATTATACATCAACAATGAAATTAAACTAGAAATATTTTAAAAGTAATTTTTAAAAATCTGATACAGTTTAAAATTCTGAAAACTTAAAATAACAAGTAATAATAATATAGCATATTACTAGTATTATTAATATTGGAAAGATAGCAAAATTATTTAATATAAAGATTCTATTGGCTGATGTTATAAAGCCCATTATTATTTTCTAATCTACATTTTCTCTTGGTTTAGTTTATTCAACAGTAAATGTGATGTTTTATTTATGAATGTCTGCATTTTATTTTGTAAAAATTTCATTAATTCTTATTTTTTTAGATATTAAAGTATATGAAAGTAAATAGTAAATACGAATTTAAATAATAATTGTGTAAATTATTTTTAGATTAAGTAATTTACAAATAAGGTAAAATTTAATAACATTACTTTAGAGACAAATTAATAATTTACGTTTACGAGATACACAATGGAACAATGCATAACTGTAATCAATACATTTCTTGAATATAATTTTAAAGAATGACTCCATATCTTCTACAATTGGCAGTTTTCATACATATTTTTCAACTGATTTCATTCTTAAAGAAGAATTATTATATTTAGTAGCACTTCAAAAGTCAACCTGTGGTGTTGATATTAAAAATACATTAGATTCCGTAATGAAAAATTTTGACATGTTCTTAATAAACTTGTAAGGATTGCAACTAATGGAGCTCTGGCAATACTGGGTAAAAAAAATCGGCCTTATTAGGCTTTTAAGAGATGATTCTCAAATTCCACAATTCATACTGATTCACTGCATAATTAACCTTGAAAATTTCGTTACAGAATATTTAAAATACCCAAATGTTATAAAAACAGTGTTACATATTGTAAATTACATCTGCACCAATGCAAAAAAGATCAACAGTTGAAATTTTTCCTTAAAGAAATAATGATGAAAAACTTTCAAATGACATTAATTTCTTTCACATTGTTAGATGGTTATATAGTCATGACATATTAAATCAATTTGTAGATTTGTTTGATCCAATAACTGCATTTCTAAAAGAAAAGGAAATAACCTTTTCAGAATTAGAGGATGAGTGGTTACAAGACTCAATGTTTTTAACTGATGTCATGGAACATTTGCAAACATTGAATTTACAATTGCTGGGGAAAGATAAAATAATCACAATGTAAATTTAGTTTTCAAACTAAATTATAACTTTTTCAAAAGGGTATTAAAAATAAAATATTTTACTCAAATTAAATTTTTTTCACTATTAACACTATTAAATAAGAAAAACTCAATGACTATATAAAAAAATAGAAGGAATATTGGCAAAATTCCAAAATAAATTTAAAGACTTGAAAATTTTTAAATCCTCTCTTGGTTTCTTTCTGAATCCATTTGAAATTAACACAATTCAAGGTGAGTTTTCCATTTCCAAACTAATAATGACCCAAAAAGTATCTGGAGAATTAGAATTAAAAGAGATGTAAGACCAATTTCTACAATTAAAATATAAGTCAATGCTGATTACTGAATTTTGGGAAATTTTTTCCAGAATCAAAGTATTCTGAATTTAAAAATGCTGCTTGTCGAATTATTTAAATATTTGGGACAACATACTCATGCGAATCATTTTATTACACTTTAAAATTCATGTAATCTAGATACTGATCACTAATAACTAAATAGCATCTGAAAGAATTACTGAGAAGTGTTGCCACTAAGTCACCAAATTTTAAAAAATTATCAAGAAAAGTAAAATAAATATTTAATTTTTAGTATTTAAATTCAATATACATATTTTGTATTCTTATTTATGTTTTCAATAAATATAATTTCTGTAAAAAATTTTTAATACCTTTTTGCATACTTTTTATATACGTATTTAATTGCGGCTCACAAAATATTTCAAATTTTGAAAAATGGCTCGGTCTATCAAGAAGCTTGGCTACCCTTGATATAATACATTTAAAAACCAAAATAGAAGACTACTGATACAGCTGATTTTTAATCTGTTTATTTCATTTATCATTGTTATCTTTCACAAATGACTTTTACAAATGAGTACACTCTGAAGGTCATTACATTTTAAACTATTTATCCTTAATCCTGAACCCATATTTTTGTTTGATTACAATATAATTTTTTTTAATTTTATAGAAAATGTATTTTAAAAATTGTCATGTTCATAGATTCATTGAAGATTATTCTTTAAGAGCATGAACATGAGAGATTTTTTAAAATTTCTACAGTTAAATACATTTAAACATACCAATGTCAACAATATACTAACAGGTATTTGTTGGTGAATTAAGATCATGCAATATTTAAGTAAATCCTCATGTTTAAAACTCTCTTTCATTTAAGAATGAACACTTTACATTTTATCAAAAATATAATAGGTACTCATATGTAGTATCCGATTATCTGGAATGTTTCTTTCAATCTAAATTACGCTGATACATTGATAAATGACTCTGTGATGAAGTATATATAACAAAAATCATACCTATGCTTTGATGATTGCTTCCAATACTAGCATTAAATACTAAATCAACATCAAACTTGATATTAGGAAATAAGTATAAAGTTTCCTGTAATAACAAAAAATACATCTTAAGACTATATTTTGAAATAATTTTAATTTTGTTGCAAATAAATATTTCAAATGAGCCAAGCTCAAGAATTTTCTTAAAATAGATATTACTGTAGAATAACACTTTGAGAAAAACCTTCTATCATTTTTAAGTGTTTCAATGACAAAAAGAATGGAGACCATGTACAAAAAATTGGAATAATTCACTTTTTGATACATGAATGTTTTTATATAATAACAGAAAATACAGATCTAACAGTTTTACATGCTATTCTTTTTTGGCTGAAATTTTATATTCTCACTGAAACCATAAAAGTCTAGATTTGAGACGCTTTATCTCTCTATATTTTAGTAAACTAATTTTATAAATCATGATTAATATTTTAACTATTAAATAATTATAACAATAATAAATAATTAAATAATAGATATTTTAACAATAGAATACCTTGCACATTATCAATATTCTCTAATGAAAACTGTAACATTTGTTAACAGGGTAACAAAAGCAATGGTAAGAGTAAAGAATAATTACAAAACTATTAATAACTAGAAAAGGTAAGTGGTAATGCATTATAAATGATTCTTGTATCTCATGTAAGATAAGCATTAACTTAAGAATATCAAAATTTTCAAAAGTAGTACATTGAGAGTTTTATAGGAATGACAAAGCTCAAAAATAATTAGATATGTATAGCATGATGCAACTTTAAAAATTTAGTTTCTTTAATCAAATATAAGTATATTAATCAAAAATATAAAAACAAAAAATATTCTCCATTTATATTTTCATTGCTTAAACTCTAAGTAGGATAGGCACATATGGAGAAACCAATTTTTTCCCAAGTTTCATGATTAAATTATTTTAAGCATTGTAAGAAGAATTTAATGACAATGTAAAATAGGATGCTAAGAAATATTCTACATAATTAAAATCTCTCAAACAATTCAAATGAAAATAGTAATTTAATATACCTGAATCAATAAAATTACTAGCTTTTAATGAAGTATAAAAATTTGGAAAGTCTAATTAGTTTTTCATTAATGAAACATTTTTTTATTATATAAGTGTTCAATTAAATACAATTAACAAAAACTTATTCTATGCTTTATTATTAGTCACTAAATAATTTGAAATTTTATAATAATACCAAGTCCAGGAAGAAGAGAAAAATCAATTAAAAAAGTTTATAAATAAAAGAATTCATTTATAAATAAAATTAATTGAAGAATTCTTTTTAAACCATAGATTGATTGATTTTGTGAGCTTTACTGATGCAAGGTCCAATATTGGACATTTCTGCACCGTACAATATTTAAAACTGTAGGTAAAATTTCTGTGTTAAAATACTAGTCAGATGTATACAATGGGATGCATTAAAAGTTCAAGAAAAGCATATGTAAAAGATTATTTTGGCTAAAAATCTTAACTAGAATTCAAGAAACCTATTGCACATAAAAATGCAAACAAATTTCTATGTGGTTTAAACCCAAGCAAGTCTGATAAAATTAAATTTGTGGTATTAAAAAACACTATGCGTAAATCTTTGAAATTAGGACAGACAATTAAAATGTGATGTACTGTATATGGTACATTACACATGCCACAAACTGGAGCACTACGAGACAAGAATAAGTGCTTGTGTGTAAATCTAGTATGTCCAATACGAAGCCGTGTGAGTTTTACATCTACTCTTCGCATGGGAGCAACTGGGAATGGAAGAATGTGGGAGGATATACTATATAATTTATTGTTCTTCTGCAAATCCCATGTATTTTGCCAGTGGGATGAAATGAAATCTTTGATAATTTGTTTAATGTCAAAAAATGTTAATAATTTATGCAAAATGTCAGAGGCATTTTTAGCAGCATTATCTGCAAGTTCATTCCCAGCTAAGCCAACATGACTTGGAATCCAACAAAACAAGATGTCAAATCCTTTATTCTTCAATATATTTAACATATCCAATATTTCCACTATAATTGGATGACATTTATTCTTAAAATTGTCTAATTGCATGAGCACACTCATGCTATCTGCATATATACAGTATTTTCGATAAGAGCTGGATTGTATTATTTCTAGAGCACGTTTAATAGCAACAGCTTCAGCTGTATACACAGAATATGATGCATGCAGTTTATAGCTGTAAACTGTATTCCCAACAACTATACCACAATCAACATGACCACTTGATTTTGAGCCATCTGTATATACAGAGATGTGGGAGGAATAATGAGAATGAATGTGTGAAAACATTTGTTGCAAAATAAGGGAAGATGTAACTGATTTATTGTATCCAGTAAAGGGTTTGATTATAATGAAAACAGGAATATTCCAAGGAGGAAATCTTAGAGCATCTGTGATTTGATTATGTAAATCAGGGAACTCAGATGAAGACAGGAATGAATTAGTACGCTCATAAAATGGTAATATGTTATGTGGCCGTGTATTATATAGCCTTCTTAAAGAGGGACAAATAATAATCGATTTCAAAGGGTGTTGTGATACTGATAGCATTTTAAAATAATAATGCAGAGAGAGTTTCTTATGTCTCAGATCTAGAGGTAACTGGTTGCAAATTGCATAAAGGTTCTGGACGGGAGAAGTGCGGAATGCTCCAGAACAGATTCGTAAAGCTGAGTGATGAACAGGGTCTAATTTGCGCAAAACTGATGATCTGGCTGATCCATAAACTACGCTACCATAGTCAATTCGAGATGGAATAAGTGACTGATACACTCGGAGTAATGCTTTACAATCTGCACCTCAAGAGGTATTAGAGAGAACTTTCAGAATGTTTATTGATTTTTGGCATCTTTTGTGCAAATCTAATATATGTGGTAGGAAGATTAACTTTTTATCAAATATAAGCCCAAGAAATGATATCTGATTAACTACGGGAATAGTTGTGCCTGATATCTTAATTTCTGGATCAGGATGAGGTCCAGTTTTTCTACAAAAATTGATACAATCGCTTTTACAAGGGGACAAAGTATGCCCATTTTCATTACACCAAGCAACTAGATTATTGACAGCAGTTTGTAATTGCCGTTCAATCAGTCGCATATTGGAACCTTGGCAAGAAATTTGGAGATCGTCAACATATAATGTTCCATGGACAGATGGTTGCAATACATGAAGAATGTTGCTGATGCAAATATTAAAAACAGTAACACTTAAGACACTTCCCTGAAGGAACCCCCTCACATTGGATAAATGGATTAGATAAAACAGATCCTATACGGACATTAAAAATGCGAGAATTTAAAAAACTCTGAATAAAAATTGGTAAATTTCCTCTGAAATTAAAATTATACAAAGTTCGAAGAGTTCCATAATGCCATGTCTTATCATAAGCTTTTTCTATGTCAAAAAATATAGACACCAAATGATGTCTCCGTTCAAAAGCATTCCTAATTTGTGTTTCTAGGTATGCAATATTGTCCAGAGTAGATCGACCTTTCCGAAATCCACTTTGATAAAGGGATATGTACTGATTGTCTTCAAGTACATAAACAAGATAGGCAGTGACCATACACTCCAAAGTTTTAGCAAGGCAACTTGTGAGAGCAATTGGATGATAGTTTTGAGGATTAGTTGGATCTTTCCCAGGTTTAAGAATTGGAATAATAATTGCTTTGCTCCAGAGACTGGTATAGGCATGTTCATTCCATATTCTATTGAATAGAAAAAGAATGTTTATTAAAGATTCATGATTAAGATGACAAAACATCTTATATGAGATACCATCTGGTCCCAGACTAGTATTTTTAGTTTGGGACAAGGCTCTCTGCAGTTCCAGCAAAGAGAAATTGCAATTATATGGATGTATGGCTTTTTCATGAAACTTTATAGGTTTTTTTTCAACTTGCTCTTTGGTTTTGAGAAATTTAGGATCATAAGAGGCTGGACTAGATACCCTTGCAAAGGTTTCACCTAAAAGATTGGCAATAACATATTGAGAAGACATTTTGTCAGCTCCTGTGCATAGTATTAGGATAGAGAAGTCTTGATATAAACCACTGGAAGCTTTAACTTTCTTCCACAACTCCTTGCTGGAAGTTGATGATGTGATTGAGGAAACATATCTTAACCAAGATTCTTTTTGACTATTTCTCCGTACTCAATGAGCAAAAGCTTTAGCTTTTTTGAAAGCCATGAGGTTTTCCATGGTAAGGCACCTGCAAAAAACAGTCCACAACATTTTTTGTTTTTTGTATGACACTTGGCACTCATCGTTTCACCATGGTTTATGATATTTGTGTGGAATTGGGGAGCGCTTGGGAATTGTGTTTTTGGCAGCATCTAGAAGTGTATCAGTTACTTTTTGCACAGCATCATTGATATTATCAATTCTAACCATGGTGTCAGTAATCACAGCTAATTGAGTGTAGAGAGACCAGTCTGCATGATGATAAGAATAAGAGGAGAGGAAGACTTGTGGTCTGCTTATACCAGTTTGATTTATAATTAAAGGAAAATGATCGCTGTTATATAAGTCCTTATCAACATTAAGATTTAATGAAGGTAGAATTGATGGAGAGCAAATAGCTAAATCTATTGAGTGATAAGTTCTTGATGGCTGATGGAAATAGGTTATTTTCGTGGAATTTAGAAGGCAGATATTGTTATTATAAATGAAATGTTCAATTGTCTTGCCCCGAGGATTCATATTATCACTACCCCATAAGGTGTTATGACCATTGAAGTCACCAAGTAAAATAAAGGGTGTGGTAGTTGGTCCAGCAAACTGTTTATATCGCTTTCATGGATGATCGCATGGGGAGGTAAGTAAAGGCTACAAATAGTAATGAGAGATGTTGTGTGTATGCGTACAGCAACAGCCTGTAATGAAGTGTTAAGGGATTGTATAGTGCTAGGAAGATTACAAGACACAAGAATCCATACACCTCCAGAAACTGAATCATGATTAACATCTTTCCTCACACAATTATATCCACGCAATTTTAAACTGTACTGAGGTTTTAAGAATGTTTCTTGGATGGCAAAACAAACTGGATTATGCAGGTTTATAATTGTTTTTATATCTTCTGTATGAGTGCGAAAACCTCGACAATTCCAAGAAATGAAGGTTCCCATTAAGCTAAGCTGAATGCTCCGGCATTGGAGCAAGCCATCTGGGATTCAGATGAATCTCGGCTTAGGAGTGTTTCATCATCTGATGGGTCTGCATTTTTTATACCTGTCTTAGGGGCAGTTGAGCTTCTCTTACTCTTTAAATATGATTTATGGAACCCTTCTTTTGCATTCTTTAATTTTAGGGATCTTTGGGACTTAGATTTTGCAGAAGACAGTGGAGAAATTCCTTTCGGATTAGGTGGGACATTTATACTAGGAATATTTGAGGATAAGTTTGGAAAATTTAAGAAGTCTGTTTGAGTACTACAAGATTTCATGACTTTTTTAATTGCTTTTGAATAACTAATACCTTGATTAGGATTACGAGATGATACTGTATGCCTGGCTTCAGGGTAAGATAAGTTTTGTTTTATTTTCACAGTAATAATTTCTTTTTCTAATATACAGGTTGGGCATGACCGGGAGTACGATGGATGTTCACCACTGCAGTTTACACATTTTTCTTGTAATTGACATTCACTACTATCATGTCCAACAGATGCACATCGAGCACAAGTCAAATGTCCCCTACAAATAGCTTTTGCATGGCCGAAACGCTGACATTTAAAGCAATGTAATGGATTTGGAATATAGGAGCGAACACTACAATTTAGGTAGCCAGCTTAAATAGATTGAGGTAGTATAGGAGTAGCAAATGTGAATATAAGGTGCTTAGTTTTTATAATTTTGCCCTCTCTCCTGATTGTAATGCGCTGCACATGTTGTACTTTTTGGTCAACGAGATTATTCAAAATTTCCTCCTCTGAAACATTAAATAGATCATCTGCTGAAATTACTCCCTGTGTAGAATTTAACCTACTATGACGAAATACTATAACATCTATATTACCAAGGCATTTTAGTTTTAGGGTGGCTTTGGCCTGTTCAATTGATAAGACTTCAACTAAGAGATCACCAGATTTCATCTTGCGAACATTTTTGTCATTTTCAACTGTACCAATAAGACTCTTACTAATTAAGAAAGGAGAAACATTATCAAAATTGCCCTCAGTTCTTTTAAGAACAAAATATCTCTGATCCTGTATCATTTGATGCTCCATAGGTAGTAAAGAATTAGAAGTATATTACATAGAAATAGGTTAATTACTTCAAGGCCCGACTGCACCACCCACCACGAAGCCCAACAAGGGGATGCAGTATAACTGCATCAGTGCTAGCCAGACTTTATACGCTTTCAATATATCTCTGACGTGGCCTCCATCCTTATCGAGTCACACAGCAGATATATGATCGCTCGATCCATGGAAGCCGATTGGTATGCTGAGGACCACAACACACCTCCCGTTTGCCTGAAGCAGAGGCCAAAGTAATGTGTTGGTCTCTGAGAGCCTCAATCACCAGGATCCTCCTTTCCAGGGACACGGGTATCCACGCATGGCAAACACGCGGGTGATTTAGTCCCCAAGAGAAGCTAATAGTAACAGGGCTACAATAGCTAATCAAGGGGAGCCCTCAACCTCTTACAAGGCAACCACAATATGGGAGAAGAGGAAGAAAAAGCAGAAGAGGAGAGAAGAAAATAAAGAGGAGAAACATATCACTAGGGTACCACAGGATTGTGACACCCGTTTTTACATAAAGAAGGTAAACCCCCTGAGGGTTTTTAAACCATAAAATTTTACAAATAAAAATACTATGACCTAAACTCTACAATATCTTTTGAATACTAAACAATGAGGACATATTTTTCCAATAAATAAAACCCTTAATGCTGAAAACAGTCCTCAAAAATAATATTCTTTTATCAAACAAAAGGCAAAAATCTGTTAATGAACCAAATGTTTTGAATAATTGATTGATGAAAGACTAATAATTTACATTATATAGATATAATATATATATAATGACTACATTTAATTATGTATTACTTAACACTTCATACACCTTGAAAGTTAAAATTGTTAAAAATATAGATATAACCATAAGTATAAAATTGAAAATAAAATACAAAAAATCAATCAAAATTGAAGAAAATTTATAATTTTATTTTTTGAAAATTTCCTACGTATTAATTTATAAAGTCATAACTATATGAATCTTAGTATATCTTTACATAATACAATGGTAAGCTTATAATTGCACCCATTTAATGCAAATTTTACTTACAATATTACTCTAGTTCTCACAATTTTTAAAGCAATTCTGTAGTGGTACAAATAACAAACTTTATGGAATTATTATACATTACTTTTATGTAAATGCTGATTAAAATATTTATCATTACTACTTTAATTTCCTGAAACAATATTTTTCTTATTTGTTTTAAATAAACAGCGCATACCATTTTTTTAATGAAATTTTATAATTAGTATAAAAATATTTAGATTTTCCAATTTTTAAAATTATTAATTTCGTACACTACAATTAAATGCTTGTTTTTTGTACAAAAAATAATTCTTGTAAGCAGTCTTTAGTTACAAATATTAATAATGTAGCATAAAGTAACCTTAATATATTATTAAAGGAATAATGTCCACAACAGTAACATACATACTTAAGATTTATACAAATTTAAAGTAAAAAGGATTAGATTTGATAAAAAAAGAGATAAAATTGGTCTAATTTTACATGGCTAAAATTTATATGGTTTTCAGTTTATCAACTTTTTTTTCCAACAGTATATACTGATTGTTTTGTAACTTATTTAAGTCTATTTCTTTTGTTAAAATGCTTCATCATCCTATAGGTTAAAAGGCATTTAAAAGTTTATTCCATAAACCTTGGGATATAAATTAAATTATTTAGGAAGAAATTAAGACATAGAACCCATCAATTTAAGGAATAAAAAAGTGAATACAAGAATTAAAATAGATATAAAGTGAATTTCTTTTCTAAGGAAAAAATTTGATTAATTTAGGATGTGAGTATTTGCATTGCATTATACATACTTATATAAAAATAGTACAGTGAGGAATTATTCTAACTTTTAATAGATTTTTGTTTCCAGCTTTAATTTTTTATTATTATTATTATTTATATTATCATGCAATTTTCCAAATATAATTCCACTTTTTTGAAAAAATTTTTATTCTTTGATTTGATATTTTTAATTACTCCAGATCTTTTTAAGATTTTCCATTTATGTCTTATAAAAAGGAAAGATGCCAGTTTTGTCAGTAACAAAAATATTGAAAGATATTACAAAAATAAATTTTACTGTTTAATAAACAAACTTACCAAACAGAATGACATTACAGGTGGAGTATTTAAAAGACTTTTTTTCAAAATTTCTTCAAAACAAGAAGATATATCTTTTGTAAATGCCTCGTATCCCTCAGGAAAATCTTCTTTAATTGTTGTACATACAGCACATAAAAGTGATTTAAATAGAAGTTTCGCAATAGTGACATCATTCTGTTAAAATTAAAGCAATTAAAATAGCCAAAAAACTATACAAAAAAACTGCATTACAGTAAAATGCCTTGAAACTGAAAATATAATATTAGTAAGTAATGAGAGACAATGTATATTATTTTAATTAATTAAATGAAAATCTTTGAATTTTGACTACGTAGTTACTTAGTTATTAATCAATAATTAATATTAAAATAATACGATTGTTATGCTAATATTAATTGAAAATTTAAAATTACCAAATACATAACTCTAAAATTTTCAAACAGATGAAATGTAAAAATTTGTAGGACTTTTGTAATAAATAAAAAAATTTAATTAACATAACTTATAACATACTATTCACTTATTTTTAAATAAAAATATAAAACATAAAAAACTGTTTATAATATATAAATTTCTTTAGATTATAAAAAAATTTTAAATGATTGTCTAGAAATAATTTAAAAGAAAATCAATCATTTTTATATGTTCTTAAATCACAAAATTTCTTAAGTTAACAAGCATTTGAAAAATAAAGATTTTTTAACATACGTTTGCATATAAAATATCAAAATTATAAAATTGGCTTGAATTTAGAAGAAAATTTTATGATCACCTTATAAAACCTGGAGGAGATCTTGGTATTTAATGCACACAATAAAAAATTTAAAAGGAAGTTTAAGACAGCCATATAATATTTTTGCTATTTCTGAGCAAAATATAAAAGCCTTAACTATACATACTATTAATAATAAGATTTAAAAAAGTCCAAAAGACATTGAGCATTATATATTTTAGTTATTTAAGAAAAAAGTGTTGTCTTTGTTTACATATATACATAGATAATCAAATTACCTCAGAATACATATTTCATTTTCACAAGAGTAGTGAAGAAAGGAGATAAAGATATGAACAACTATAGTTTTATTTGTGATTTCTAGTTTTACACTCTTCCTAAATAAAACATTTATAGGGCAGAAACAATTAAATAACATTTAAAAGAATATATAAAATAAAAATAAAACAATTGGGTAATAATTTGGTATGAGCACCAATTTTTATATAATTCCTAATGGAAATACTAATATATAAATAAGTAGGATCATGTATTTAACAATGCAGTCTTTAGTTTAAAAACTTCAAATTTTAGGTGAAGAGGAGTTTTATTCAGAAAACAAAAATAAAACATTAAATAAAAACAAAGTAGAAGCCCAAAATTGAAATATGATTTGGCAAAACTAACAAAAATTAAATATCAATATGTAATTATAACTAAGCATGAAATTTTGTAGTTCACTTAATAAATATAAATAAACTAACACATCTTAATTAATACAATTATATACATCTTAATAAATCTTACAAAATTATTCCCTTTGAAAGCAAAATATTTCTTTAGATGTTGGTTAATGATCCCACAATGAAACACAAAATAACTGACATTCATGAAAAATTTTAAAATCCAAATGAATAATCAACAACTATAATTTGAGAAGTTAATTAAAAAGTAAATTATATATTTAATACATTTTATGTAATGAAATCTATAAACATCTATATTGAAAACCCTTAAACAGAATTAGTAGAATATATTGTTCAACATTTTATGCAACACTGGTAAACAAATTTAAAACATGCTCTTCAAAAGCATACTACTTTAATTTGAATACATTAAAAAAATGAATGTATTAATTTAAAAATAATAATAAATAAGGGTTATTTTGGAATATTCTGTTGACTTTAATATCTGTATGCATAATATTAACATCTGGCATAAAATATGCAGCTTTTGTTAGAGTTCATGAAAGCCATAAAATTTATTCAGTCTCCTTGATTGTTGATTATAAAGAGCTACAGAAGGGAACATTTGATTACAATTAATTTGAGAACAAGAAATTTGATTTCAAAATATTTGTTTATTAAGTTAAAATAGTTCATTTTAGACCAATTTTTCAGCTTTAAAAAATTAGATCGATATAATGACAGATGAGATAAATTACAATATACAGAATGATTAAAATATTGAATGATTCTTACAAAAAAATTTTCATTTTAAATTCATAAGTTTTATTTCATGAAATTACAATTTTTTGCATGCTCATGGCTAATAATCAATACTAATAATGCTGTATGAAACTCAGAATTAAAGTTAAAATGTTAGTTCTGTATTCCAAAAATAAAAGCACCATTTATGTAGTAATGATTCAGCATCTTTACATTTTAAATTAATAGTTTGTAAAACCAGACATTTTCTCTAAGTTGAATGTAATATTTTGCAGTCACTAGAGCTTAAGGTGTTATTTGTTTAGTAAACAACAATAGGCAATTAGAAACATTTACTATCAATTAAAGTATAAAAGAAATGGTGACATAGGGTGACAGCCTCTACTACAAACTGGATTAACTATTTCCTAACAGCTTCTGAATGTAAAGATTGCACATTTACTTAATACATTGCTTCTTTTTTTACAAAAAAACTAAAAAATGTTTCACATATAAAAAGAATAAAAAGTCAAATTGGTTTCTCATATAATGGATATATATTTCAGATAAATTTATACCTACTTTATATTATAATATTATATGTTATAAATTTGTATCAATTGTAGCCATGAAAAAATTCTAATTTATATACATGATTACAATGATTAAATTACATACATACGAAATATTAATTATTATCCTTACAAATTCAGAAAGTTCTCATAATATAAATTAAAATACACAAAATGATTAATAAATTAAATATAAAAATTTCTGGACTATATTTGTGCAAACCTTTGATAAATTCTGCATATTTTTAAAACAAGTTTCAATTTGAAAATCAGAAACCATAAAAATTTCTCACTCTCAATTGTTGATTGCATAAAACACAATTCTCAAAAGTATGATAGGAACCCTTCAAAACTATAACAAAGTATTATCAGCAAGATATTTTTAAATTTTTAAGTAAAAACTGTTATGTTTATTACCATTGCCAAGGCCTGCACAGGTTGAATTATTGCTGAGTTGTTAATTTCAATATCTGGTAATTCACCAATTCGATACTGACGATACATAACAATTTGAGCATCTCGGTGAGCTCTCTGATCTTTTAAAATAGCCTATAAAATATTTTAAAAAAGGTTTGTAAATTTATTTTCCATATTAATACAAAATATTCTTGATATTTTTAATGAAATTTTCTAAAAGATAATTTGGAAAATTTCAGATGAATTTACTATGAAATCTGTAATTAAATAACATGATTAATTTAAAATTAAATAACATGCATGGGTAGTGTTGAAATAATTTGTAAGATATACTTATTTTATAAGAAAAACAATTTATTTAAGAATTTCAAACAAAAAATTATAGACATTCTAAAACCTAATACTTTAAGGAACCTTACATTTTTAAAATAATTCAACTAATTACAACTTTAAATTGTATTTTCATCTTTGCTGAATAAATTAAACTGTCCCATCAAGTTATTATATCAAATTTATAAATTTCATTACTTGACAATTCTATTTTTATAGAATACACAACAGAACATAAATAAATGTTTCACTTATAATATCTGAAATATAAATTATAACTGAGACTTGCTATTAGTTAAAATTTATCATTAAATATCTCACAAACATGATAAAAACAATTAAAAAGTTCATTGATATTTTTTCTTTAAATGATGTTTAAAAATATCATTTGTTATATGATATTATGCAAAAAATAAATTAAACAGTGCAAAAATGAATAAAATAAAATAAACATTATTACAAAATCTAGTTGTCATATTTCTATCCCAATTATAATTGTATAAATTTAAATAGATAAAAAAATAATTATTAATGAAAAAATTATAATTATACAATTTAATAATAATAATACATAAAATTATATAAAAAAAATAGTACAAAAAAGAAAACAATTTACTTTGCGTCGATCTTGACGTTTTAGCTCTTGCCTAGCGAACACCTCAGAGCTTGCTTTATCTTTTAAAAATCTTTTTTTTAACATCCATGACAGTGATTTTCGACCCTCTATTTATGAAATAGAAATGAAAAATACCTATTTAGATGACAATAATAATATCTCATCATAAAAATATACTTAATAATTTATTATTTTATAATTCAACATTTTTAAAGATAATAAATATTACTATTAAAAATTCACAATTTTTTTCATTAAAACCATTGTGAATATTTATTAAATATTCACAATAGTTTTAATAAAAAAGTGCCTACAATAAATGCAACTTACTTTTTTTATATTTCTCAGCATTTTCAGTGTTAAATGATAAATTTTTGTTTGCCATTGTCCCCTCATTTTTTAATGCAAAGAGATATGCCTTTGATGGGGAGTTAAGGTAGCTATTATAACCAGAATCATCAGAAGAACCTTGAATAGCAAAAGAGTCTAAACTTCTTTCAGTTAACCAATTATATGTATCTTTTTTCTTAACATCTGAAAAAAATAAAAATTCTCATTTATGATAAGGAAGCTTCTTACGAAGATATCTTATGGAAATAAATTAATATCAAATAATAATCAAAATATATTATCAGGAAATAATTTTGAATTTTAATTAGTCTATATGCAAATTGTCAGATATTTTATATTAAAGCTATACAATATTTCAACAAAATATTTAGAAAACTAAAGAAAAATTTAAGAAAAAAAATCCCTAAAAATTCAACGCAAATACATTTATAGTATCCAATTGATTTATAAAAGATTACATTTTTGTGATGAATGTAAGAGAAATCTAATAATGTAAATAAAAAATATAAGCACAGAAATCTATCAATTAGAAAATTAAAAGAACTCAGCAAAAGTATAATACTAAAGTTTAAAATGAGAAAAAATTATTATTGATAATAAATTGAAATAATTAAAAAGGTTATGCAAAGAAGATAATTTATAGAATATGTATCTAAAATAAGAAAATGAGTAGCTGTCACGAAAGAGTTCAAAGAAAATATTGGTGTAAAGCCTATCGTTTAAGTATTTTAAATTAAAATATTGCCCTGATGATTAAATCTGAACTTCATTTATACATAGTGAATAGTTTTTAAATTATGTATTGAGGTATCACTTTTCAAATATTTAAAACTAGAATATAAACATTGAAATAAAAAAATAGACATCAGAACTCTCAATCCTCATGAAATGTAGAAAATTTGTTTTATCAATAAACTGAATAAAAATGAAATTAATACTCAAATCTCTTAACCCTTTGCAGTTCAGTGTTACAGGTGATGGAACATCAAACTTTAATTTGTTATCAAATTGTGGTATTTAGCAATAAATGGATGAAATTTAGCTTAACATGTTCTTCAAATTTTTATTTTAGATAATAGATGGCAGCAGTACATAAGATGATCGATAATTTTCAATTATAGCAGATTATTTAAGTCCCTTTATTTTGAAGGAATATTTCCTCATTTTTTTCACATACAAAAATAATTGTTTGAAAAGATATTTCTGTGTTATTTTGTTGCCTATACCTTGAATTTTTTATTCTACATTACTTTAAATTTTTACGCATATAGTATAGGCAGGATTATATGATAAAACAAGGTGTTCCATCCCCTGGAACACTGCACTTTAACAGCTCTTTTCCTTTATGTGATTCAGAGCATGATTAGCCTTGAACTCAATGACGAGGAAAACAGCTGTGCTTATCTTTTACTATTTTTCTCTTTTGGGGTAGAATGAGCTAATGTTGAGGAATTTACAAGGAAGGATTATTTGTATGGGTAATATTTCTACATCCCCAAGTGGTGACCGGTGTGCCCCAGCGGTGACTATGTGGTAACCAAGGGGTAAGAATAATCCCACTGTATCTTAATGCATGTTGAAAGAGGCAACTAAAATAGGGTTGGGCTTAGGGTTAACTGCCCTACCTTGTAAAAACAACTCTTGTTATGAAGCCAATACAGAACGCTAAAACCAGCATGAACTTACCCAGACAACTCGGAACACAAAAGGACTTGAGTAATGGAACCTGGAATGTTAGCGCCCTGTATAAAGGTGGTACTTCGGAAAACCTACTTGATTCATTTGTCAAATATCGGATTGATATCCTATATATCCAGGTAATCAGAGGGCTGGGAAAAGGAATTCTAGATAAAAAAAGACAGTAGAATGTATTACAGCTGCCAAGACAAAGCTCACCATTTCGGAGTAGGTTTCATTGTATATAAAAGACTAAGAAGTGCTGTCATTGACTTTCAGAGTTTTAGTATGAGACTTTGTAAAATCAGACTGAAGAGAAAGCAATAATACTATTTTAAGCTGTGCGCACACACTGACTGATGAAAAAGATGACACCGAAAAAGATTTATTCTATGACCTACTCATGAAGTGTTATAATACATGTCCAGCACAAGATATGAAGATCGTTATTGCAGACTAATGCTAAAATCAGTCGAGAGCAATGTGTTGCCTCATATGCTGGAGCTTATAGTTTGCATAACAACAATGAGAACAGATAAAGACTTGTGGATTTTGCTGTCTCGGCGAACATGTTTATTGCTAGTACAGCATTCCCACATAAAAATATACACAAGTACACTTGGATATCCCCAGATGGCCTAACAACTAATCAGATTGAACATGTGGTTGTGGATAGGAAACATCGAAACAACATAGTAGATGTAAGAAGCTATAGGGGTGAAAATATCGATACTAACCACAAACTTATTAGATCAAAAGTCAGATTTAGACTCTGTAAGTTTTTTCAAAAGCAGAAGAACACTTTCAAACCCGATACTTCTAAGTTGAGGGAGCAAAACATTCTCAATAAATACAAACTGAAACTGTCTAATAGCATTAACTTAGAAAAGACAAAGCTAAACTATGACTTCAAGTGGAAATCGATAAAAGAAAATAATTCTGAAATCTGCTGCTAAAGCTGTTCCTAGTTTGGGATGTCGCAACAGAAATGAGTGGTTTGACAACGATTGCAGAAAGGCCACAGTAGAAAAGAATAAGGCCTACAAGTTGATGTTACAAAAACACCACACAAGAATCTACAAAGAAAAATATAAAGATTTGAGAAAGATGGAAAAAAAACTATATAAAAAGAAAGCCATCCTTGAAAATTTTTTAAAAAAATTTGAGAGTTTGGACAATCAGAATGAATGTTGTAAGTTCTACAAATCAATCAATAAAATAAAAAGTGAATTCAAGCCAAGAACCATCACATGTAGAAACAAGAGAAGTGAACTTGTTAGCGAGCCCCATGAAGTATCTGAAGTATGGAAAGAATACTTTCAAGATCTGCTTCAAGGGAGAGATGATACTACCACTTTTCAGGATGATCCTGTCTCCCTGGATGTCTTCAAAGACTAGGAAAACCCCTCACCTTACCTTGACAAAGTTATTCTGGCCATTAAAAAACTGAAAAATAATATATCGCTTGGCCCTGATAATATACCTTCTGAACTCTTAAAGGTTGATGAACCAGAGTTTGTTAATGCTATTGAATGGGAAGAAAATACCTATTGAATGGGAAGAAGGCTCCATTTGCCCTATATTTAAAAAAGGAAACCAGCTCAATTGTTAAAATTATAGAGGAATCACACTCCTCAATACGGCATATAAAATCTTCTCAAACCTGCTCTTTGCAAGACTTCAACCTTACGCTGACAAAGTAGTTCGAAATTACCAAACTGGATTCAGACCACAAAGATCTACTATAGATCAAATCCACACTTTGAGACAAATCTTAGAAAAAAACCAAAGAGTACAACATTAAGACTTTTTATTTATTTATAGACTTCAAAGCTGCTTATGACAGCATTAAGAGAGATAAGCTGCTTGAAACAATGATGGAATTTGGTATACCTACAAAGCTTATTAACCTCACTAAAACCACCTTAGTCAATGTATGATACAGGGTTAAAATTCAAGAAAATCTATCTGCACTCTTTACAACTGAATGAGGTCTGCATCAAGGTGAATCGCTTGCATGTCTGCTCTTCAATCTAGCACTAAAGAAATGCATCCGAGATAGTGGTTTAGACCAAAGAGGCACTCTTAGGAATAGAACAACACAAATTTTGGCATATGCAGATGATATAAACATCACTGGAAGATCTGAAAGGGAAGTGAAAGAGGCCTTTCAAGCCCTAGAAATAGCTGCCACAAATATAAGACTAGCCATAAATGAAGATAAAACAAAGTTTATGGAGGTCTCATCTTCAACTGTGAGCTACAACATTCCCTTTTACATAGACGGTCATACCTTTGAAAGGTATGTCAAATACCTCAGAACAATTATTAATGATTAAAACAAGCTGAAAGCTGAAATCACCAACAGAATCAAATCAGCTAATAAATGCTTTTTAGGCTGTAAAAGTAACTAAGATCTAAAATTATCAGCAGAAATACAAAACTGAGAATTTACAATACACTCATACTACCCATGCTGCTATGTGCTAGGGAAACGACGACATTAAATATTGATATACAGTGAACCCTGGAAACCTTTGAAAGGAAGGCGTTAAGAACTATCTATGGGCCTGTACAGGAACAGGGTTGTTGGTAAAACAGATGTAATTTTCAATCATATAGGCTGTATAACCAGCCCCAGATTAGCCAGGTTATCAGAAACAACAAACTAAGATGGCTTGGCCATGTCTGGAGAAGCCGAAAAAACAACCCCACTAGAATATCAACATTTAAGAACCTCGGA
This sequence comes from Latrodectus hesperus, assembly GCA_037975125.1. Taxonomy (NCBI): domain Eukaryota; kingdom Metazoa; phylum Arthropoda; class Arachnida; order Araneae; family Theridiidae; genus Latrodectus; species Latrodectus hesperus. The sequence continues at coordinate 85,602,468 of CM075853.1, forward strand.
GGGTCCTGTGCCCAAGGAAGACCATCAACAAGATGGCTTGTTGACACTAAAATGACCTCGAGATACTAAAAGTTAGGAACTGGCAAAGTTTCGCTCTGGACAGACTGAGCTGGAAAAGGCATGCTATTGAGGCAGCTAAGACCTCTAATAGGTTGTTAACTATTAAAGAAGAATATTTCTACAACCTTTTTGGCCTCTTGAATTGGAAAGCTTCAGTGGGGTATAAGATATTATCAGTTAGTTCGAATCATCTCTAGTTACAGAAGCATTATTTTTATGCACTTGATTTTCCTTTTCGCTACTATTCAATTTATAATATTGTATTTATATTTTCTTAAATTTATATATTTTTTGTTTACTTTTTTGCAAACATAATTTTAATTTCTAGTTACTTTTTTTAATTTATTAATTGCAAATATATGGCATATAGAGATCTTAGTCCTTCTGAAGCAATAAAAATGCTTCAAAAATTGTCCTCTGTTAAGGAATTAGAACATGTGGATAGTGATAGTGACACAGAGAAATGTGTTCCTAAACTATTTGATCAATCTCTGTCAGATAACGTTGTGTTGGATCCCAATGATAATGAGGGCAATTATTTATCTCAATCAGACTCCTCTATGCAGCCCCAAAACCTTAGTTGGAAAATTAAAATGATTATACAGATTTTTTTTTGTGTGTGTGTAAGATAACGTTGTCAGATAACATCTCCGTCAAATAACGTTGTGTTGGATCCCAATGATAATGAGGGCAATTATTTATCTCAATCAGACTCCTCTATGCAGCCCCAAAACCTTAGTTGGAAAATTAAAATGATTATACAGATTTTTTGTGTGTGTGTGTTAAGTAGCAGGCCTTCTTGTGGTGCACCTTGGACCATGCTAAAACTGTAACACAGGTGTAATGCATTGTTTTTTCGTTCCTGTGCAAAAACATTTACATGTTTGCATGCATCACTCCAATGCTTGCTTTTTACAACCCTAGCAGCGCAGTGTTCTATGTGATGGAACACCCACAAAATCGAAATGGTAAGTTCAATCTTTACCAAATTTTCACTGAATACTCTTTAGGGCCTAGACAACCTACACATTTTTTGTTAATATTTCAACTTTAAAGGGTAGTGTGTCTAAAAAGGTTAAATCAATCAAATATTTTAAAAAAAATTATCAAAATATTTGTACCTTCATTTATATCCAATGTTTCAGGAAATTCTGTATTCATTTGAGTTGCTTTGACTTTAAATTCCTGAGCAAATGAAGAAAAATCCTGCATATCTAGAGTCATTAGACTTGATAAAGTAGAACTTAAAGCAGTTTCAGTAAAAAGAGGAGACATTGCCATGTGTCTCTTCCTAGCTGATGTTTGAATTTTATAAGCCTATATCATCAAAAATAAATTAAAGGCTGGAAATAAAGTTAAGAAAATTTTTCTAGAAATAAGAGAATAAAATTTTTGTAGTTTCAATGGAAGACTAAGTTCACAATACAAAAATTACATATAAGTATATTTACTTAAATATGATTAAAACTAAAAAGTTCATTTATTTAAACTCTTAAGAACTTTAAGGAAGGTCTTCTAGATCTTATTTTTTAAGTTTATTTTAAATTTCTTTTATAATCTGACTTTTTTTAAATTAATGAAAAATGAATTAAATAATTATTTTATTCAATTATTATATTTAATATATACCAGCATTTCAAATCTAGCCCATTTAACAAAATAACCAATAATAAGATTTTATAAATTATTCATTTAAAAACTTTTTAAGTGAAAAATGTAGAATAAGCATTAAATAAATAATAGAACCATAAAATTAATAAAAAATAATTAGCATTGATAATGACATAAATAAATACAGTTTTATACCTGGAAATTACATTCTGATAGAGGATGCTCAAATATTTTTCTTTTGTAATCTGGACTATGAGATGTTCTTTCCAATAAAAGAAAAGTTGCATATTGCAAAAAGGATTCCTCTGTCATGGGTGAAAACATTTTTTTCATGAGTGCAACTAATCTTTCTCTAGTGCCAAGAGGCAATCTTTTCTCATTACTCCAGAAGTTGTCAACTATTAGGCTAAAAAGAACGTCAAATATATATACAATGATTTTAAAAATATTTAAACTTTCTTTTATACTTGCAAATATTTTGAGTATAAATTATTACCATAAAATTAGAAAGGTAAATTTGAGAAAAATAAACAAAACAATTTTACATGAAAGGTAAGAGCTCAAAATCATGGATTAAGTGCACATCAAAAAATACAATATAAAGCTTTGATTTTACTTCCAAATCTGAACACCTCAGAACATATAGTGTGAAACTTAAATAAAATAAACCATATAAGCAGGCATAAAAGAAGCACTATTTTTAAAAAATAGGTATGATAAATGGAGTGCATCTTATATGCTGATACTGCATCTATCTATAATGCATCTTATACAGAATCAGGAAGAGGATCTAAAAATAGCAACTCACAGTAAACATAATCTATAACATGGGGACTATATAAAACAAAGATAGAGGTTAAATTATTTGGGTATGCTAATTTAGATTAGTGAATTGCCAGTTAGTTCTGGAGATGAGTGTCTGGGTTGTGGTGAAGAAGATCCAAAGAGATTATAAATCTACAGAAAATATTAGTTTTTATTAGTATTACTTAGTATATAGTACATTCATTATACATTGTACAGTTAAAATACAGTAAATTCATTATATTAAACTACAATAAAGTTGTATTTTTCAAAAATATGTATAAGAAAGGGGGAGCATTTATCAACCGAAGTATCTCATACCACAGCAAATGTAGTATTTAACATATTGCAGTTTTGTTTCAAATTAGCTTGATTTCCATGATAATAATGTGGAAATTTAAATTAGATTAAAAATATTATTAAAATGTATACAGAATAAAATTTTATAAATAAATCTTTGATGCATATTAAATGTAATATGCATTGTATAAATTTAACAAAAAAATATTTGGTTATTAAATATAATAGTAAAATTCAAAATTATATAACACATATAAAGTTTTTATAATAAATTTATACCAAATACATCCCAAAATTTTATATTATTTTTCCTATATTAAATCTTTTTAAAAGGCTCAATATTACTGTCAGTATTTATATAAACTATTATAGAAATGAGTTTAAATTAAATTTCGTTTTTTCACCTTAATTTTACCCGTTTACAAAAGCTGTGCACATATATTAATTTAAATATAAAAATGTATGGTTTTCCTTTAAAAAAAAACTATAAAAAAATTAATTTTTCATAATTTATTATAATAATATTAGCGTAAATGTTAGGTGTTAAATATGTTTTGAATTAATAAGCTATTAAGCATCCTAATAAGCAAATGAACTAGTTAATACGATTTTGACTTTTCATATATAAAGTTTAACAACTTAAATAATAAATCAGCAAATAATGTATTAACAAAAGAATATTGTTAACATTTTACATGATAAGCTTAGTAAAAATCTCTATTTTAAATATTTTAGAAATCCTATATTATGAACAAGATATTTAGAGTTATTTCAAATTATTTTAATTAATTAGGAGAGATGATAGTATACATCCAGATGAGCAATTATTATCATAGAACATTAGATTGCATTCCATTCTGAAGTTGGTTGGTTGGGTTTTATGGCGCTAGGTCCAAACTTGGACATGCTGCGCCTCATTCCACTTTGAAAGGCAGGAAAGAGGACATTAGAAATGCATCAAGCAAAAATTTCCATGGTCTAGGCAGATTATGTGCACTTTCTGCTCGCCACTAAACAATGGGTTCAATTCTCATCAGACCCTAAATGTTCAATGTCTTTGCACTTGTCAAGGGATTTTGCCACCTTGTCTGGGCTTACAGTCTCTGCATTATCAAGTAATGACATTTATCACTTTTGATGTCATTTTGTACTTGCCTACATAAGAAATCTCCTAGGATTATCAAGAATTTTTCATGAAAATTTCCACTGGGAAGAAGCATCATTTTACTTTAATACAAGAGAAAACCTATCAGAGTATAAACATTGTCTTTTAAAAATATCACACAATTTCATTGATTCCATTATTACCTTAAAAATATCATACAAAAACTTTTGTGAATACTACGGTGAAGAAAACACATACAAGGAATTGGTAGATGTGTACCTCACATATGGTGAAGCAAAAGGCAATGGATGACAGGCACAAAGATTGTACATGTAATAGTACAAAGATTGTACATGTAATAGGTTATGTAATAATTAATACCTCATTGTATTCCTAGTCATCCCACCTTTTCCAGTGTTGCCTGATGGCTGTGAGAAATCAGTTCATTTGCCATTTCAAATAGCAATGCATGAGTTTTGGAAAATGCATGAAACTTAAAACTGTAAAAGACTACATTTGAATCAGTATTCATAAATATGCAAACAATGAATATTTCTCAAGCAGTGGTATGGTGCATTCAATCTGAGTGACAGATGTGATCTTTACTCATAATTTTCACACACAGTTGATTATCCCTGCTGGACAGACTTTGTGCAGTAGATTCTTGGGATAAAAAATAATGATCCACAATTTCTTGCAATATTATATAGTAATGAGGCAACATTCAGAAGAGAAGGCATTTTAAAAATGTGCACTCAACAAGTTTTGTCTGACAGCAAGACTCACTGCATTATTCCTCAAAAGCAGAAGAAATTTTCTCCGAACATCTGGGTAGATATCCGTGGTGATTACTTGTAAGTCTCTTACATCATGTAGACTGGTAAACATTATTGCACTTTCTTGGAATAAGTGTTTTCGAATTTATTACAAGCTATATTGCTTTCCATGCAGAGGGATCCATGGTTAAAGTACAATGGATTCCCAGAATATTTGTACTTCTTTGTCCATAAATTTTTAAATGGCACATATCCAGCACAATAAATCAATTGTGGCGGGTGGCGACTTCGCCTCCTCTCTCACTGGACGTTTTCTTCAGGGGTTACATGAAATCTTTAATGTAGAATATGGCTATGGACTTAGCTGAAAATCTCTTGGTGAGAACTGTTGTTGTCATGGACATAATTAACATGAGACCATTAATCTTCATGAGGGGTGCACCATTTGTTCCATTGCAAGTGTCAATTGTGCAAGGATCAGTGTAGTTGGTATTTTGAGCTCTTGCTGTGTGATTTCCCTAAGCAATACATTGCATGTTAAATAATACATGCTTGCATAATACATATATATAATAATTGCACAACTTTTGTTATCGTTCATTCTCTTTCCTAACACTGTTGTAAGTTCAGGTTGAAATTGTGATTCCTCTTTTCTGCCTTTTAGAGAGGAATGTAACTCTATGATCCCATGAAATTATTGCTTGGCTGGATAGTACTATCACTCCTCTCAGTTTGTAAAAACAATTTAAAACCATCCTATATACACAACTAAAGATAAAGTGTTTTAAAATTCAAATATTATTTATTTATTTAATGTTATTATAAATATATGTGCATTTCTGGTAAAAATAATGTTATAAATATTAAAAAATTATCATTAGAGCATACTAATATAATAAAAACAAACATTAGCAATTTATTAGAATAATAAATTAATTCTTTTTAAATATAAATATCAGTAAATTTTAAAATGTCTACATATTTTTTTATAAAAATTCTGTCTTAACTATTTAAGAAAACTATCACTGGCAAAAATATTTTGCAATATTCTGACAAAGTAAATGTTTATTCAACGTGATGAATGTGTCAAATATACATTACACACTTATGATTAAATTTTGAACATAAATTATTTATAAATATTCATTACATATTTATGAATGAATTATTTCATTTAGAGAATCATACATTTAAATGAAATTCTATACCATAATTGCAAATGAAATCTTTGAAACTAGATCCAAAAACTTCTTAAAATAACATAGAACAATTTGTTGGTTACAAAATTAAGTCATAATCAATGACAAATAATAAATTATAAATGCATTGGTATATTGTATTAATAAACTAAAAAGATTAATTACTTTTATTTATCTAATTGTTGAAACTAATTATGAATGAGTGGCAAAATATAACATTTATTATCTACAAGTAAGATTTAACATTTTCAGCATTCCTAGTCCAATTCTTTTACAATAAGTATGAAATAGGTGGAAAAGTTATATGTATGTGAGCATTATTTAATTCAATTCCATGAAAGAAAAGGAAAAAAGTTAATGCTCCATGCAATACTGTCATTTCAAGATATATTAAACATCAAATAATTCTTTCTTGCACATAAATTTTATTTGAAATGTTTAAATCAAACATTTGACGTCTTTTACCACAACGATAACTGATAATATTAAAAATATAAAAATCTTTATAGCATTAATTTCTTAACGTAAGAGATGGCTATGGACTTAGCTGAGGATCTTCTGGTGAGAATAGTTGTTGTCATGGACACAATTAACACAAGATCAGGAATCTTTGAGAGCTCTCATACAAATGCAGAAAACATTCATTGTAAAATTTTAGGAATGAAACAAATCTTTGGCATTTTGTTGATAATAAATAAAGCATAAAGCACAAAGCTTATGCAAATACAAATTAGTTTTTTATGACTCTGAAAAACAAATATTTACTTTATTTAATAAATCACTGCATAAAACATATAACATCCATATTTAAAAAATTTAACAACAAAAATTTTTTGAAAATAAAAATTATAATACACAAAAAAATGTTTCCTGTATTCATTTAAGGAACTTAAAGCAAGCTTTGTAAATGTAAAAAGAAATTTTTTTATAATATACAAGAAAAACTACTGAATACTGATTTAGACACTATAAATTTTTTTTTCAAATACTAATTCCTAGAATTATCATTTCTCAATGCTTTTAGTTAAGATAATATTTTTAAATTTGAATATATACATAGCTACAAAATTAAGTTCAAATATTAAACATCCAGTAAATGATATCACATTTTACAATTAATTACTGATCAATGTTCAAATACTCCTACTGTTCCTGAATTAATCATTAATTGATTGCCTTTATAAAATAGTACTGATAACTTGAAAATTATTGACTCTATTTCTGAAATTAAAATCTATAAAAGAGTTTAATTTTACAAGGTTTACTGAATGTAGTTCTTTATTTGTAAAATGATAACTGATTTAAAATTAGGTAATTGTTGTAAAATCTATGAGTTTCTATAGTGTAAGATTTTCTATACATTATCAAGCAAAATTATTATACTTTTATTTTATTTTTAAAAATGAAAAATAGAATACAGTGAAAGTTCCAAATTACAATCAGGTACCTAAAATAATGCTGATTGTAATTTATAAAAGATGTATATATTATATAGGATATTTCTAAAGATAATTCTTTTCATAGCTACTTCACACACACACACACACATTTGGCACATAATAAATAAGTAATAAATAATATTTACTTTAAATAATCATTTATTAATCACAATTAAACTTACTCAATAGCTTAATAATCATTATAAGCCATATTTAAGAGGATGGAAAAATTTTAAAAATCAAAAAATCTCAATCTATATACAATATGGCCAAAACTCTATATGGTACATAAAAATCCTACTTCCTTATTTCAAACTGGAACATAAATCTTTTGAATAGATTATATTAAAATTATGTGTGTGCTTATACAACCGAAATGCTTAAGTAAACAATACCTGTGGCTGATATGGTACCATTTGTTTTTAAAATATTGAAAAAAAAAAAAAAACTCAGCTTTGTAAAAAGACTCAGATATTGTACAAAAAATCAGTATTTAGGATATTGTAAAATAATTGTCATCTTACAGCTGTATTTTCAAAGGAATCATCTTGTTTCAGTAAAAGTTTAAAGAAATTTAATAGAAGACTGTACTCTCCATTATATTTTAAATATCAAATTAAAAGAGTTTACAAGCACTTTGGGTACAAAATTATAATCATACTTTTTTGTTTGTAAAATTTAACAAAATTAAACAGTCATTAAATTCCTTGTAATCAAATTAAATTCCTTGTAATCAATCAAAAATAAATATAAAAGAAATATGCTTTAAATTGAATTACATAAGCTTTCAAATATGTTTTCGCATTAGTAAAAGAATATTTTGTAAATGAAAAATATTTTAAAATATTTAATACTCAATAAATACTATAAACTGCCAGATCTTTTAGTAGTCCTTAAAACTTTGAAAACATATAAAACAATTAACATTTCTTTTCATACCGAATTGAAAGATCAGGATCTGCAAGACCAATTAAAAGAATTTCCTGTGAATCGCTTGTAATTCGTTTTTCTTTGGCGCCATCATTTTCACTAAAAATAATATCAAACATTGTATTGACAAAACAATATAATATTTAAACAAATATTTTTTTTAATTCCTCAGATATTTAAAAAAGATAAAATACAATTATTAAGTTTAAAAAATGCTAATATATTAAATACTACTTAATGAAAGAAATTTCATTCTGTTATTAATTCTGAAATTAATAAAACGATTTTTCTTTCTTTTCAAAACAAACAGTAGTTCAGTAAGCTAAAATCAAAATAAGGTATTTTTAAAACAGAATAGCAGAAAAAATTGTAATGAAATATTGCTAAATACAATGAAATTAATATCGATGTTTTTTTTTTTAAAAAAAAAAGCTAAAATTATATACATACTATGCTAAAAAATATGGTTTTGAAATAGTATTCAAAGAGTAAATAACTTGAAAAACTTCATTCACAGGAGGAAAAACTCTAACTTACTTAAATTAATGACTACAATATATTGGAAACAACATTGAATAAAATAAACATAATTACATTTTTATATATATTCAATAAAATAAGAGATAAAAATTTTTCTAAATAGATTAATTCAAAAAATTTAAGCACTTCAAATATCATTCATAAAAACAAAGCTGAACACAGACAGAAATATTATATGAAAATTTCAATTTAATAAATTAGTTTAACATACATATAAATCATATATAGTGGTTAAGTTTAGTTAACATTGTTTTTCTCTATGTTTCTTGTTGAAATTTTACACATTAATCACATTATTTACAAAAAACAAATCAAAGATGTGGCATGCTTGAAACTTAATTTTAGTTATGAAGTTATTAAATACTGAAGTACTTTTATTTGCATTTTAAAGTTGACCCAATCATCATTGTAATGGAAAATGTGTAAACACATTGATTGCAATGGGGATGATAATTTTTAATAAATGGGAAAATATGATAAACATTAGCTTTTTGGAAGAAAACTTATAGATGGAAGAGTAAGAAGATAAAGAGATCCTTGCATCTTTTTCTACCATCAGCAATTATGCATAAATGAGAATTCTAAAAGGCAATAAAGAACCACATGCTTCAATTCTTCAAGACAGCAGAGTTCTGGAATGGTTAAATTAATTACATCACAGTATAAACAGTTTTACAGTTAATTCAAATCAGCTGTATTTTCAATCTTAATTAAAAATGCTGCACTCAATTTTTTTTAAATGAAACAGTATGTATCTTAATTTAATTAAAGATCAACAATCCATTAGTTTCATTTCATTCATTTTACTTATATAGATTTGATGGCAATGATAAGCTATTAGATGCTTATTTATCTTTCCAAACCAAGGTAGTTTCAGCTGAAGGCAATCGTAAATCAGACACTCTCATACCCAAGGCATTGTTGTGTAAGCACCATTCAAATGCCATCCTTCAGCTTTTAAATATTCTAAAAATAACAACTTACTGGATTTGAATGTAGGTTTGAGGCCAAGTAACAATCGCATTAAGACATTCTTTGCCTTTAAGCTATCTTGTCTACCTTGATTTTACTTACATCACAATCAATGACCATCTGATTTTAGACATTTGCCAATAGTAAAATGGAAACTTATCATACAAAGCAGAATCATTATTATCATGCAAAGCAGATCATACAATAGAAACTTATACAAAGCACTATTAAATTCTTGATTTATCTATCATAACATAATCAAATCTGAGATAGATTTTAGTTTTAAAACAAACTTAACAGGCCAGACAAGATATAAGTATTTTAACTAATTCAAATAATTTACAATCTAATTTTTTAATTTTTGTTTCAATATGCAAATTTAATAAATTCAAATTAAATTTAATTAATTCAATATGCAATATGCAAATTATATTATACTGCACCCAATTATGCACACAAGAACAATGTGCAAAATTAAAATGAATAATGAATAAAAGAAAAAATGCTATTTTATTATAAATCTCAACTTGTGGATGAAAAAAAAAATTAGACATGATACAGTAAAAAATTTATTATTTATGAGCAATAATTTATAAAGGCTAATAAATGAAATATTAACATAACAAAACTTAATATCATCTATAAAATATTTTACTTCCTTTGTAAGATATGAGATATAAATAATTTAGTTTGTTAAACACATCATATTTCAAAACACAAAATCTAAATCTTAGATTTTAAAACATGATTATAGTAGTAAATAATTTATTAAGAATATATTAAAATACTTTTTATTTCATATTTAATTTCATTTAAAATATAAGTACTAAATATTGATACATTCACATTTGCATATAAACAACAGGAAATGTCATGAAATATTCCCAATCTTTATTAATAAAGTTAAAGAGTTGCCACATAAAGTTTTGAAAATGTTCTTCAAAAACAAGCATTACAGTCATATATTGCTTTAAAGTAAATATCCGAGAGCATTATTTATAGGATATAACACTTTAGCCACAGGGAATCACACAAATTGCCAAATATTTTTAACTACACTTGAAGCTTATGTATAAGACCTTTTATTCTTTTCTTAACAAAATTTTAATTTTTAAGCTTTTATTAATCATTATTTCTAAATAATTTTGCTTTAAAGTAAGAATATAATTTTAAAAAACTGTACATTATACACATATACATATATAAAGTTAATATATTATTTAGGATTACAATGAAAGAGTTAAAAGTTCAAATATATAAGATTTCAAATATTTTTCATTTATGGTAAATGGAATATGAAAATATAAATACACATTTGAGCAAGTTAGCAATAATTTTTCAAATTATTCCACAAAAGTTAAGGGAAAATTTATTTAATAAATAGTTATTAAATAATTTAGGAATCATTTTTCATATAAGAATACAAACAAATTTAATTTAACTAGCATTTTAAATAAATTTAAATGGAAATGTATATTAATCAAATGCCTTAATTATATTTTATATGATTTTCATGAAGAGAAACTAAAAAAACTTTAAAGTTCAGTATGTCATAAATTTCAATAAAATAATATAATTAAGTCTTTATAATAAATTAATTAAATCTTAAATTTACTGAAAATTGAGAAAGATGCTACAACATTTTTTTAAGGAGCATTTATATTGAGTTTAAATGAGAAGGAAAACATTCGGGGGTGTGCGTGAAATAAACATACTTCAGAAACTATACATTAACATTAAACATATTTCCAATCTAAGTTGACTCTAAGGTAATATTTAAACATTCTCACAATTGTTGCAGAAAAAAATAAACAAGTACTTTTTGTTCAAAATTAAAATTAAAACTTTAGAAATAGAATAATTAATCTTCATATTTAAATGGGTATATTTAAGTAAAACCGAAGAAATTTTCTAAACTATCAATAAGTTCTCTTACATTTTAATGAAAATGAATAAATAAATGTAATTGAAACAAAATCTTTTGCTTCAACTTTCAAAATAATTTTATTACATTGCTCTAAAACTTTATTGTTAACAGTAAAATCTCTTTTAAATCCTATCACTTATCACTAATAAAAAAAGCAATTATCTGACAAAATTTTTTACTTTAACTCTACAATAAATAAAGTAATATTTCAAAAAAATGAATTATAAAAGGAAAAAGACAATAATGCATATAAATTTAAGTTGTTCAAAATATTTTGAACATTATAAACTATTAAATGATTGAATTAATTTGTTATTAATATAAAATGGATAAAAATTCATGACAGAAGTAAATTGTAAACTCTAAAAAAGCAATTTGATTGAATTCAAGGCAATTTTTTAAAACTGAATATTAAATAGCAATTTCTTTTGACTTTCTTAATATCCTATTTCACTATCACAATTCAATATATTAAAATGCTTCCTTCTGAACATAACAAATTTATATTGAATTTTGAGAAAATTAAAAAATATATATCTGAAATTAGGAAATTTGATAAAAATGTCAGAAAAATAGCATCAAAATAGCGCTCTAATGATAGACCAAAATATATAAAAAAAAAAACATAAAATTACTTCAGTAAAAGTTTTATACCACAAAATATCAAAATATGGCAAGCATTTTCATAAAAATTTTTAAAAATTACTTAATCTTAAAGTATATTAATATTTGAATAAGTTTTAATAGTACAATTTAATCTTATTTTATTCATATTTATTAAATATACATATATATAGCTTTTTAATCTTTTTATGGCTGGTCATAGAAGCACCTACCTAAATTTTTCAAATAAAATAAATAGAATCTTATACAAGGCAAGACGATTCTGAACAGATGATTGAGCATGAATTCCAGTAATACTTGATAAAATGTACAAAATATCATCACATGATAAACTGGGAACAACTTTTTCTAAAATTTGCAATGACAAATGCTGAGTAATTTCATCCCTAAAGAAAAAATAATAGATAATCAATACTAACAAATGCTGCTTCTCATCATCACATTAGTCAAAACCCTCATCAGAAAAAAAATTTATCATATAATTTTTTTGTAAAGTATAGTAAAATAAAAAATATGATAGACAAGTATTTCAAGGAAAAAATTTTTAATTTAAAAAATATAACTGAAACACACAAAATCATGAATAAACTATTTGTGAGCAATTTTTTTTCCTTTAAAAAAACTATATTTAAATTTTAACTATTATTATCATAAATTACAAATAGTATTTTTTTAATTTCAATTAATTACTAATTATTCTTAAATAAAAATAAAACAAATTATCATTAAAATAACATTCTAATGATACTTACCCCATTTTATTTTGGATAAATATAGTTTAGTACAAATTTCCTCTAAATTTAATTATGAAAATTTTTTTAAAATTTAAAAAAATTATTATACATCACTAATTTATCAATCTCATGTATCCATTTTGTAACAATCATGAAATATATGTCTTTATTAGTGGCTATATTTTGATTTACACATATTTTACTTTAGTTTGATTATAATATAATTATCTATGCTTAGCAAACTGAAATCACAATAATTAACACTCAAATTAGAGGGAGAAAAGAATAAGAAGTTCACACCATAAAAATTTTGTTTATTTCAGGATCTTGGCAGCATCACTAACCACAGAGCCCTATTTAGTCATGCAGGATAACTGCACTAGTATTTACCAAGCCCTACACTTAAATTCATTAAAATTTTACTTGCATTTGAAAGGAAATAAGCCATTAGATTGAAAATTTTTAAAGAGAAAATATATTAAATATTAAAATGTAAGAAAGGACAGTGTTGAAATATTTGAATGATGAAAATAAAACAGTTCTTTGATAGCAAGAGTTTAAGTGGTATTTCAATAGTTCTTAACACAAAATGTAATATAGAATAAAATAGGTGTAGAAGAATATATTGGTTATACTCAGTAAAAGAAAACAGATGAAAGGGAAGTTTCTTAAATTCATATTGGCTTTAAATGACGGTAAAAATAATGAAAAAATCGTAGTTATTTAAATTAAGAGTTTAGACATTAAGAGTTGTAATACATTCTTATTTAATAAAATTTTAAAATATAACAAACACTCTACAATTTTAATTTAAATTTAATAAAATTTTCTTCATGAAATCTTTAAATCAACACGTTTTTTTAAATAATTTTGAAGCCAAATACTTTAAACTAAAAACTAAGAATTTAAGTAAGAAGAACCAGATTTATCTTGAAAGCAAATTTACCCGGAATAAATTTTAGTAACTATATTTATAAAAGCTTTTTTAAATATAAAATTGTTATAAAAAATATAAAGCCTATCAGACAACATACATTACTAATTAAATAACTTCAAATATTTTGAAAGAAAAATACAAATTACAAATTTATACTAAAATGTTAACATTTTATTAGACATATTAATTATTCTCAGCTCATACCAATTAGAACTTATTAGACAAGCCTATGATATATAAAAGATATAAAAGTAAATGTTTTGAGTTCTGAGTAAAGATATATGTAATGTAAACTTTAACATTTATAAAAGAGAATGAAAATTGAGTAAGTAAAAAAAAAATTATTTACTTTTTCTCCATGTTTTCAAATAAACCAATGTGCTTTAACTCCTGATAACTATTTTCAAAGTTCAAAACTCTAGAGAGAAAGATTTCCAAGATGTAAGTTTTATAAATCCCATGTACTCGTGGATATAGATATTTTAGGTATGGAATAAATCTATAAAGAAAAGTAAAATAAATAAATTTTTGATAACATGATTTTAAATATCTATAATTATATGTATCAAATTTTACTGACTTGTCAGCGATTTCTGGACAGCAAACATGGATTTTGTTTAAGCAATAAAGGAATTTACTATCTTCTTTGTGTTTCAGAGAATTTAGATGCTCAGTCACTTTAGAAAAGAATAGATTCTGATAAACATCTAATTCTTCTTTCAATATATATCTTAAAGTTAAGCCAACAACTTCAGATGCTGCACCGTATACTTCTTTAAACTTATGAGACAAATTCTTCAGAAGGATAATAAAATAACTAAATAGAAAAATCTCTTTAAAATATTTAAAGGAGCACAAATAAGTATTAACTTTATTAGAAATGAATTAAAAATGCATTTCATATATATAATTCAACTTGAAATCTTATTCATATACATTCAATGTAATACAAATTAATTATATTATTAAAAAAATAATATTAATTTTTAATAAAAAAGCAATATCAAAATTAAATATTTATTTAAAAAGAAGTATTAAAGATTTCACATAATTAATATTAACATATTAAACATTTGCTAAACCTTTGTAACACTACACAGTTAAGATAACTGAAACATTAAAAAAATCTTTTTTAAGTTTACATCTGAAAATATAAAACTAATCTTTTCATCAAATTACATTTTTAATACTCTGGTTTAATTTTAATTGTCATTAAAAGAGATAATGTAATAAATAATTTTAAAATATCTATGCATATAATGAACAGAGTAAAGAGAAAATAATTTACACTAATGAACATACCTCTGACTTTCAGAGTCTTGAGTTTCAAAAGGAGGAAAGTTACTGGACAGAATTACACCAAGTAACTGGATTCCAAAAACATTCTGTTTACTTTCAGAGTTAAAATCACTCATTTTATCATAAACTAAGCTGTAATGAGATTAGTTCATTTTAAATATTCCAATAAATTATTATATGAATATTCTTTAAAAATTTACAAACTTTTAATTCATCATCATAATTATTTTTCTGGATTAAATTAACACTATATTTAAAAATTCAACATATAATTTATATTAACACCACAATTTTTTGTAAGGTAAACTTTATTTTTCATATTAAAATTAATAAAAGAAAATATGCATTTAGTAATATGAATAAGTTACATAAATAATTTACATCATGCAGGTAAAGTAGTATTCTTTAACAATAAAATGTAGACATTAACAGCTATTGCTCTGCCCTACATTGAAAATGTAACACCAAGTGGCCAGAACATTATGCTAATTTCAGGGTATACACACCCTATCGAGTTATGCAATGATGTGAAATGCAAAATTCTCCAGTGCACATAGGATAAAATATAAGGTAAAGAATGGGTAGAGTGGGCAATATTTGGGCCGTTATTGCTGCATGGAAAATAATCGTTGAAAATTTGTTCTTGTCGTATAGGACACCTGTAATTACAGAAAATGTCAGGCTATCATCAACGGAGTCAGTTTCAAAAGACAGACTAGTTTATGAGGGGCATGGTGATAGGAGTGAGAAGGGCAGACAAGTTCTTATGGCAAATCACAGCTGATAGACACTTGGATGCCTTCACGGTACACCAGCTATGGTGAAGATGGTTGGAACAAGGAGCTGTAAAACCTTTGTGGGGAGCAGGCTGAAATGTTTACAGGGTACCTGTGATGTCAGTATGCTTGGATCAACCTGTCTGACAGAGACAGTGTTGGTCCCACAAAGCACATTTTCCAAAATTCTGCAGCATGAGCAAGACACCCTGGATGTTCCCATATTGCGCAGAATGATTTGCCATCGATTGGTTTCTAGTGGCCAGTGCACATGGCGTTCTTTAAAAAGACTGCCATTGACTGCATGGACTCTAGAATGTTGTGCAACATCTCTTGAATGTCGACTCAAGAATCCCGCAACATATAGAATGTTGCGGAATTAGAGCAGTGTAAACAAAAGAAGTGGCACAGGATCGTCTTCTCAGATGAGTTACGCTTCTGTTTCTTCAGTGATAATCACCAAGTATGATTGTGGCGTCGACATGGAGATAGGTCTAATCCTACAGCAATTATTGTTCGAACCACCGCGTTCGAACACCATATCAACGCTGCATCATAGTTTGGGGCACCATAGCGTATGATTCCAGCTCACCTCTAGTTCATATTCCCAGCATTATAACAGTTCAACATTACATGGATGATGTACTGTGGCTGGTAACACTCCCTAACCTTTTGGGGTTGCCCAATGACTTTTATCAGCAAACCCAACTGCATATTGCTCACATCAGCCAACATGCCTTGCAAGATGTACAGTAGCATCCCTTTCAATCGTGCTCACCAGATCTCTCACCAATCAAAAATGTTTGGGATATGACTGGACGCCATTTGCAGACCCTGCCACTGCCTCCTTCAGAAAATACACTTTGGCAAATGGTTGACAAGGAATGAAGAGTCATTCTTCACGACGTCATCCATACTCTTATTGATTCTATGTCTAGACATGTTGCTTCATGTATCGCCGTCCACAGTGGTCCTACAACCTACTGACCAAACCACATTCTTGTTCTGTATAGTACAGATCATTTCGAAATACAGATCCCTTATTGTTTGTCGCTGTCTCTTCCTTTTTCCTGAGTTTCGCTCCTTTTTGCCAATTCCTTCTTGGTGTTGAATTTCCAATGTCGGGCAGTGTATTTAGCACAATAACATTAATAGATCTCAGTAAAAGTTAGCTAATTTATGCTGATTTAATGCATCACATTTTTATACATTTTACTTATCAGTATTATTGGTGATCAATTTTTATTTTTTCTACAAGTAACAACTGTTACTTTAACCCAAGTTTGATTGACCAGTATAAGTTAAATGACAAGAAACAATTCCTTTGAGATTGCAAGTTGTTTAAGTAAAACATAATTCTAAATTTTTTTTATTATGTTAATAATTACTTTGTATCAAATTTATAGATTTATCTTATTAGTAACTAAAAAGAGCAGGTGTGCTTTGAAATAAACACGAGTTAATTTTAAAGTTTCTCGGGTTGGCAGGTACTAACAAACAAAATAAAAATGACATTCTATAATCCAATTTCTTCCATTGAAGCTAAAAATTGAAGCAAGTAGACGAGACTTCCAGTCCACACTTAATAGAGAAATAATATCTAAAAACATTTCTGAAATGGAAAGTAAGTGAAGTTCGCTCAAAGAAGCAGTCATTCAAGCAGCTGATAACTCTCTGGAAAACACTGAAATGCCGAAACGTAAAGACTGGTTTGACAATGAGTGTCTTCTTGTAACACAGGCTAAAAAGCTGCCTATGAAAATATGCTTCAAAAGCATCACTCAAGAAGCTCTGTTGAAGATTACAAGAATTCCAGAAAACAAGAAAAAAAAATCATGGGCTAAAAAAAAGACTTTTTCACAAAGACCTATTCAAGGACGTTGAACGTCTCAGAGTGTCCAACAAAAGCCGTGCTTTCTACCATGAAATCAAACTTGGCCGTAAAGACTTTAAGCCAATAATTACAGTACTTGCAGAGATACAAATAATCTCATTCTAAATAACAGAACAGAAGTTCTCCATCGATGGAATGAACACTTTGACAAGCTGTTGAACTGCAACATCCAAGATGGGAATGTAGCTCACCCGAATCCTATTACAGAAACTGACACTGTCTACCAACATCTTTGGCAGAAGTTAGAGAAGGGATAAAAAAAACTCAAAAACCACAAGGCTCCAGGCCCAGATTCTATCCCCTCGGAACTCATAAAAAGTGCAGTGACCGAAAATATTGAAGAAATTCATTACCTCATTGAATCTGTATGGAACCAAGAGGTTCTGCCTGAAGATTGGAATTTGAGTATTATTTGCCCCATTCACAAAAAAGGATACATCTTGGAATGTGCAAACAAAGGTATTAATATAAAGGTATTAGTCTTCTTTGTGTTTTTTACAAGTTGTTCTCAACCATTCTTTTCAATAGACTAGTACCATTTACAGAGAACATTATCAGCGACTATCAATGTGAATTTCGCAATGAAAGATCCACGATAGAACAGATTTTTAACATAACGCAAATTTTTGAAAAAACCAGAGAATTCGATATAAAGGCACACCATCTTTTCATAAATTTTAAAACTGCTTTTGATTCAATAAACAGATACCTACTCTTGGAAGCTATGAAACAGTTTGAAATACCTGAAAAACTCATTTGTCAGAGCCTATTCTTGTTTCCAATGGCTACTGGCAAGGAGATGCACTGGCCTGTCTCCTCTTCAATCTCGCCCTCTAAAAAGTTGTAAAAGATTCTAACACAAACACTCAAGGAACGATTCGCAACAATTCTGTACAGATATTTGCATATGCTGATGACGTAGACATTGTTGCATGAACGCCCGAGTCCTTAAAAGAGGCTTTTACGTCACTAGAAGCTGCAGCTAGTAAAATGCATCTTGCTATCAATCAAGACAAAACAAAATACATGACCAACAAAAAATATAGCACTCCCTATCTAGAGGTAAGAAACTACAAGTTTAAAACTGTTCGCAACTTTAAATATTTGGGATCTGAATTGAATGCATCCAACGACATCGCACCTGAGATCCGCAGCAGGGTTACAGCTGCTAACCGATGCTTTTTCGGCTTAAAAAGTACCTAAAATCTACTTTCGTCAGTCAAAAAACAAAAATTTTGATATACAAATGCTTGATTAGGCCTATTCTCACTTATTCATCTGAAACGTGGACATTGACTGAGAAGGACAAAGAAACCATTTCCATTTTCGAAAGAAAACTTTAAGAAGCATCTTTGGTGGAATAAAATGTGAGAATACATGGCAAAGAAGTAATTCTGAGAGCTCTATAAACTATACAAAGAACCAGATATTGTTAAATTTATCTCAATATAGAGATTAAAATGGGCAGGACATTTCAGCCAGATGAACGACAATTGGGTGATGAAAAAATTTTTTTGGCTCGCCCTATTTTCACCAGAAGAAGAAGACGACTGAAACTCCATTGGCGTGACTGTCTTGAAATTGACCTAAAAACACTAAAAGTGACAAACTGGATGACCTTATCCAAAAATGGGAGGTCCTAGTATGCAATTCTGAGAAATGCAAAGGTCCACCCTGGGCTGTCAGGCCAATGAAGAAGAAGAAAATCAATTTTAATTTTCCACAAACCCTTTGAATTATTCTGGGGAGATCTACAGGTCCATTGGAGCCATTGCTCTGGAGTTTGTGATGGCCAATTTCCAAAGTGAAGTGTTCAGCACAGTGCGTGAATCGGACACCTTTGAGAAAGGATATTTGAATATAATAATCTTTGACACTTTTCAGCCCATTGTTATTCACAGCTGCTGAGTCAAGCACTGCAATAGTTTATTCGGGACAGCCCCCACCAACTTTTCTAACAGTAGTACCTGCAGTTTAGAAGGCATTCTAAACATGCAAAACAACACTACTGTTGATTCTGAACTCTTTAGCAACGCTAGTCATGCAATGCACCTCTTCCAGATTTCAATCTTTCTTCCAAACGTGAAGTTGCCTCAGTGAAATTTTTCACTATGCCGCAGTAAATGTATCTAATTGTGCATCTCCTTCCTACCTTTTACTGTAGTCTTAAGCTGAGCATGCCAACTGCATGCAATTTGTGTATGCAAAAATCACCTGTGATATTTTGTTCCTGACATCAGCATATGCATGACTTTTCCACTGAATTGTATGTTCATTGTACTGTTCACAAGAACCTCTTCTGCAATTTCACGGTTATCTACAAAAAATTTACATGGTTGTTTAAATTTTAAACAGGAATGTATTATTGTTTATATCTATTAAAAGTTATAACTGCTATAATTATTGCTCTTTAAGCAGCATTAGAATCTCCCTTTATTATACAATAATGCTGACTCAGTCTGAATGACTTTGTTAACTCTTTACAATATGATTGTTAATGCAAAAGAGAACTTTAAAAAACATGTCTTTCATTATTCTAAGCCAAGAAAATTTTTAACCACTATCACTGCAAAATAAATACATAGTTAACATTATCGACCTTGTGCAAATTTTCATTTTAAAATACAATTTGAAATATTTGATAAAAATACATACAACAAGAAATTTTAATAATATTTATCAACAAAATGATGGAATGAAATTTTCATTAGTAGTAATTGTTTTGCATAAGATGTATTTCAAAAGAAAAATATTTAAAACTATATAAAATAAATGTCTATCATAATTCAAAAAATAAGGTAGTATTATGTAACAGTTATTTATTAAAAATGCTTGTTAAAAAATCAAATTCTACGAACTCATATGGAATTTTTAAGCTTTTCCAACACTCAAGCATTGTCTTAATCAGCTCTAAATTATTTTGAAATATATCTCTTCTAGAATGTTCAATATTTTTAATAACAAATTTGAGAGCCTCGGAAGCCTTTGAAAGTCCACAGCCCTAAAAAATGAGAAAATGTAAAATAAAACTTAAAAAAGAAAACATCTTATAAGATCATTTATCACTAACATCTTTAGAAAGTTAGACAGAATAGAAAGCTGAAGAAAATAGCTACAAAATATTGCAGCTATTATTTTTTTACACATACCCTTGTAATGTCATCTGTACATGTGAACCGTGTTTTTGTGACAGTTCGTTATAATTTCAAAATTAATATAGTAAAATTTATTATACTACATTAATTTTAAACTACAATGAATATGATAATTTAATAATTATTTTGCAGGTATTAAAAAATAAATTTTGATAAATGTAAAATAAAACTTTGAGAAGCAACAAATTAAATTTTGGTTACAAAATCTGCCAATTTCTTCATTTAATGTATCCTTAAGCAGATGTTTGCAAGAAATAGCTCTATGAATTCATATATTGATTATAAAAATAAATATATAATTTAAATTCAACTACATAAAAAACTAATGATTAATATACAAAAAACTTAAAATTCTACAAATTTTAGGAAAATTAATATGTGAACAAATGTTTCGCTGAATAATTATAAAAATGTTCAAAATTACAAATTAATATAGTTTCTATAAGATTGAATGACTGTATCAATTAGTAGGTTTTCATTCTAAATGTAAAAATTTGAAGTTTAAATATAAAATAATAGTTATTTATGTGAATTTTTACAATTAATTCCCATATACCAATTTTCAATTGAATTGAAGACAATTTCAAAACTTATAATTTACATTTAGAAAAGTTAAAAATGTGAAATTCTAAGTTGCTTACATTTGATACAAAATATTCTATTTTGATTTGTACAGTGTTCTATTTAGATTAATATATTTAAATAAATATTTTGTTTTTAGCAAATTTGCAAAATGGTAGACTTTTATAAGAAATAGATTGCATTAGCTAAATTTGGAAATATTCACTTAAGTAAAGCATTAAACAAGCAATTTTTAAAAATATAATCCAGTTTTAATATATATATATATATATATATATATATATATATATATATATATATATATATATATATATATATATATATATATATATATATATATATATATATATATATAAACTGGATTATATTTTTAAAAATTGCTTGTTTAAAGATATAATCCAGTTTTTTATATATATACATATATTCCATTAGAATTTAATTTTTTTTATCACTTTAAACTTTTGAGGCATTCTTATTTCTATTAATTTATTCCTAAGTTATGGCATTCTTATCTAAAGCTAGAAATCTTGATTTATGAGAAATATGTAAAGAACTAAGTTTAGGTAACTCCTTCTAATAAAATTGCAGAAATCAAAAAACCTTGAATAGTAAATTTTAAAATAAGGATGAAGGGAAGATAATGTTGAAATGAATTATTAAGGATAGAAAACGCCAAAAAGAAGAAAATGTTATGAACTACAATAAAAGCTGAAAATGAGAAAATTACAACTTTTGACAGAACATTCCGAATAGATTTGATGTGGCATGTTTGTTATGCAATGGTCGTTATTTGCAAATGAGAGTTAACTAGGCAGAAACATACAACTTAAGATGGATGATGAACCCTTACAAATAGTCAAGCCTGAGATATGATTCAAATCCACAAGCTGTTGTGCCAAATGCCACAGCACTAACCTAAGCAAGAGGTAGCTTAGCAAGAGGAATGATCCAGATACAAGAGTTGAACTTTCTCAGATGATACAACTCAGACCACACGCAAGTATAATGAGAAGAATGATGAAATAGGATTACAAATTTTGAGAGAAAAGCATAGAATAGCTCAGGTACAGAGAAAATATTGGAAAATTAAATAGCACAAAAAATAATACTTGTATACATATAATAACAAATAGTAATAATACAAATAAAAATACTTGTTTGTGGAAAATATTACATTGTTCATATATAAAATAGAAAAATAGCATTATTTTGTAATTTGCTGTCCTTTTCTATGCAATTTTTTCCAAGTCTTAGAGTAGATTGAATATAAGGAATTTTTGACTCAAATTAGAACATTTTTTATTTTTCCAAAAACTTGTATGAGACTCAAAATAAAGTGTAGATAATTTCTGAATTTTTCATGTGGGTACTGGTTTTGAATAAATTTATAAGAGAATATTTATAAAAATTCAATTATTACTGATAATGCCATTTATTAAATTTTTTACTAAACAATAATGATATCTTATGAATATTTGTCTAAGCTGCTACTGACTCACATGCTTTGATTATGTCTACTATTTTTAAAAATGCAACAATGGTGTTATTTTCTCTGGGATTAAATTATGTTCCTTTGAAAAATACCACTAACTTCCAGCAATTAAAAGTTTTCAGAAAATTTTGTCTTTTATTTATTTTTATAATAGTAATAAATATCCAACGTTTGTAAATTCTATAAGCAGTTACAATTTATATTTTTAATCTGAACACATTGTTTAAATTGTTTTGAACTCATTGCAACAGTCGGCATTTATTTACATAAAGTTTTACTAGTTTAAAAATTATAAATATATCGTTGAACTGTTAATAATATGATGAAAAAAAAATAAGATATTTTAAATGTCTGGATCATGAATCAAATTACAATATTTGTTTTATTTGATATATTAGAAGCATGGATAGGGAATATTATTTTAAAGAATGACTTGAGGTTTTGAAAATCAAATATGAAAATAATGCAATGCAAACAAAAAGTTTACTCACCTGTGGAATAGCAGTGCCAGCCCATGATAACAGAGTTATAATGACATCAAGAATATAATAATTTAAATTAAATCCTGCTATTCCCAATATAATCATGTCTAATAAAGGATTGATTAGATATTCAGCATAAGGTTCTAATAACTGAAATAAATATAAATTTTATTAATTATAAAATTCAAAATTAAACAATATATTTATAATTCACATTTTAACTCTTTTGTAAAAAGTAAAGAAATGACAAATATTGACTGATGACAACTGACAAAGAAACTGAAATATTAAATTTTGACTTATTTCCATCTAATTTAAAAGAAGAATTTAATTATTTTCACAGATAAATTAAAAAAATTATAAAATATTGGCATAAATTTGTTTTGGTGAATTTAATTTTAAAGCAATGTTTTAAAATCAGTATATTATATAAGCTAAAGAAATTTTAATAAATGCAGACATAACAAGTTAAACTGGATACCACAAGAACAAATATTTTGTAATTATCTTTGAAATAAATTACTTATGCAAAATAAAAAATGTGTTACTATTCAAAATAAAAGTAATAATATACATGCTCTCTATAACGTACTTTGATAAATTTTTAAATCTTACAATATAAATTAAAATTTTATAATCTTTTTTTTACACTGAATATTGAGGTAAACTAAGAAGTAAGAAAAAGAACATATTTTTTTCAATCATTAAATTTTAAAACCAAACAGAGAAATGCAGAAACAGTAATTTTTCAATATTAATGCTCCAAATTAGAACCATGAATACATCTATAAAAATATAGTAATCAATAACTCTTTCAAAACTTTGGTCATACTGGATATATCAGCAGAAAATATCAAATATCTGTGATGAATCAATGTTTTTATGATATCACTAACCAAAATAACCACATTTCTATAATCTTTCTACAAAAATATTTTTATTCTTGTTTGCGCTATTTAATTGATTTTCTTCTTTTTTTTTTAATTAGATAATAACATTTTCAAAATGAAGCTTTTTCTACCAGAAAATAGGTGAAATTACGTATGCAAATAAACACTATTTACTTTTAAGAACATCCTTCATTTTTTTTAATTCCAAAATTAAATTTCTATTTTTATAATTCTATTGCCAATTTATTATCAAAATTTTGATCAAAATAAATTTTTATAAATGCAAAAAAATTTTAGCTCTGTATGAATTTTTAAACTGATAATGTATGATCGCTTATAAAAGTCATCAGTAATTTTTGTACAGATTTAATGTAATTAATTACAATATCATATATTTATTAATTATGATCTAGATATATGCAATATATTCTTCGATTATAATGATGAATGATTATTTCAAATGAAAATAACTGCTGGTAATTACAGTATTTATCAAATAAAAAAAATAATATAGTAATTTATAAAAATTAATTTATAATTGCAAATAATGAAAATTATTCCATGTTGTTAAAATAAACTCTATTTTTCAAAGCATGTAATGAATCAGTTCTTGATTTTCATTTTTGATTTAATGAAATAGTTTCAGACAATAATAATTATCAAAACTGTCAGAATTTTGATTCTATGAAAGGTAGGACATTTTTTGCAATTCAATAATTCCTATCATAGCAAATGTTAATAGTTTTAAATAAAAATGTAAAAGCTTTAAGAGATTTATAGTAAGTGATACAGTACCACACTTAAAATTATTTTCCACTGTAAATTTATTAGAAAAGAATATCATTGCAGAGCAGTGGTACAAGAAATGTTTCTACTAAAAAGAACTATTAATGTAAAAAAATGCAAATTAAAATAAATTAAAGTATAAATGCAAAAGAAACAGAAATGAAGCTAAGCCCAATTTCATCTAACCCCAACATAATTAAAAAATATAAACATATATAAGTCAAAATTTAGTATTCAAATATATCATTTAGATATATAAAAATCTATGTGCTTATATCATTGAAAATCAATTTGTAATACACTAAAAGGTCATAAAACACATTAAAAAATATTGTACTGTCATGTTACAGTTAAGATTCTACTGATACTTTTAGAATTTTTAAATATCTTCTAAAAGCTTGAATAAACTATTACTTAAAGCATAATGATTAAAAAATTAATAATGCATATGCAATTATAACTCATCAAGGAAAACAACACAAATAATTCTATAATTTAAAAATTATATTTCCTTAGATTTTTAGTTTTTCCATCTAAGTAATAAATAGTTTTTTAACGAGAGTGGCATAGCAATAAGATACAATCGACTTTAAACTTTACTGATTAATATAAGCAATGCATATTTTAGTTTTTTAAAGTTATATTATTACATGACAATCAATGCTTGATTATTAACACAATTATTAAAATATTATTGAATATCAGAAACTGTATTTATATATGTTCAATAACATGAAGTAAATTAAAGTGAAATAAAATAATAATAAACTGTATAAGTAGTAAAATAGAAAAATATACCTTTCCATTATTTGTTAAAACTCTTCCCAAAAATAACTTAACATTTTCACTAGAGTTTCTATCTTCTAAACTTTGAATCATTGCAGCCAGCCATGGAGGTAGACATTTCTCCTAATCAAAAATATTTAATGAAAATTAACATTAGTCATCAAACAACATTAACAGAAAATATTATTTTATTAATTGCATACAATAAACTTGAATATTATATATAAGAAAACAGAATATTTTTAATTATATGTAATAATTGTATTGATATGTATAGTAAAAAAAATGCTTTCCCAATAATTCATAATATTATTTCGTTGTTTTTTAATTTGAAAATATATAAATTTTTGTATTATTAAAATTTTAAAATAATACCAAAGATAAATGAAACATTATGTTAAGAAACATGAAAATGAAATCTATTCAAAAGATCTAATGAAAGTTAATATCGTACCATCAAGGAAGATTAGTATAAATAAAACAGTGTAGAAAAATAAGAATGTAAATAAAACTTAATCATAGAATTATTAGTAAAGTAAGAATTTGAGTAAGTTTTTCAAGATTCATATAATTTTCAAAATATTCTTAAATTTTTGAAAAAAAATGGTTATTTAAATTTACCAAACTAAATTTTATAGATTATAAAATAATGAATAATGTTTTAAGTAAAAAAAAACATTACATTAATTAAACTCCACTTATAATGTAATTTAAAAATGTAAAAATATTTACAGAAAAATGGTAGATTTTATCATGAAGTAATAATTTGAACCAGTATAAAAGAAAGTTATTACCATATAATATATTACCTTTTCTTCAGGAATGAAATCTTTTGCTTTCATATTCTTTAAAAGATGACTCAAAGAAATCATACATTCATGTTTATTTAATTCATCATTAAACTCAAATTCATCCAAATCATAGTTATCCTGTAATACAGTATAACCGAAAAAATTATTTTATTGAAAAAATAAGAACACAGTATGTCTAAAGTATGTTTATTTTTCAAACTACAATCTGCATTTGCATGCCTGTTTCACATTTTGAAACTTAAGGATAGGAAGCTGTCACATTCACATTTTATTTTTATTAATTTTTGTACCCCTAATTAATTTCAAGACAGTGAAAACTTTGAGATGAAATAGTTCATCATTAATTTTCCAAGTTAAAATATATTACCACTATTAATTAGACATTCAAAAGTATTGTTACAATATTTTTAATTTTTTTTTAATTCCTTTTCATCAGATGAACAGAACATTGATTTTACATAAATAAATGCATTGGAAAACGAAATTGATGATTTTGTGCTTTTACTTAAAAACTATGGAAATGCAGTTATAAATGTAGCACTGCAATACTTTTCAACACACAAATGAAGCATTATTACCACTTCAAAAATGATATTAGTAAAAGAAATCTTGATACATTTTATCAATTTACAAAATAAGTTTAGTTTATTTTATCAGTAGAAACATTTTACCTTTATTAGATTACTTAGATGTTCTAACAGATATTGTAGTTCATTTGTTCATAATCAATTATTCGGTGGTAAGAAATGTAATTTTTATATAAATAAAATTTTGTTCATACATATATATCATTAAATATATTCAAAAATTTACTTTAAATGCTACAAATAAGAATTTATATAATAGCAATAAATTAAAATATTATAGATTTAAAAAATATTTTCACATTTTAAATCTTGTTTATTCACATATTTCCTTCAAGTTTTTTACAGTTGATTTTATTGATTTTTTAAAACATAAGCATATTAATAAAATTTTACAACATAATATTTACATGTAGTTAAAATAATAAAAAAAACAAGTTTAAGTAACAACTTTATATAAATGTTATATAATAAATGCCATCATAGAATAGTCACATTTAACTAATTCTTAGTTAAATTTTATCTTGATTTTAAAAAAAATAGCAGAATTAAACTAATACCAGGTACAAAACTAGTAATAATATGGTTATAATTATCATTTTTATGACATTAAATGAAGACTAAAAAAATTTTAAATGGCTTCTTTTTTACAATGGATAAGAAATCACTCTTAAAAAATCATAACAATAATACAATGTGGGAAATTAGTATTATTTTTAACAAATGAATAAAATATACAACAAATATAAATGGGGGAAACTAAATTTAATGAATCAAACAAAAAATATTATCCAATATAAAAAAATTTCTTTAAAAAATTAGAAAGTCTGAAACATTTTATGATATAATACAGCATGAAATTATTTAAAACTAAAGAATATTTTATAAATCTAATTACTTTACTTTTATAATCTTGGAATCAAGTTGAATATCTTCACTCTTGTTTCCATCTCTTTTCTTGAAAACCTTAATAAAGTAAAAATTATAATTTTCCTAATAGATCAATTCATTTTCAAATTTATAACAATTTATTGAATGAATACTAATGAAAAATATATATACTTTTTATGTATATATTAGGAGACAAAGCTATAAATGACTTCACCTGTTCATTCGTTGAAAAAACAAATTTGCTAGCATCTTCAGCTAAACTACTCAAACCTATGCTTTGTGATCCAAACAACTGCAATGATGATTGAATTTTCACAGTTTCTGCTTCATTTCTATCAGTAGATGGTTCTTTTCTCATCTGATGACGTATTGCTATAAATCTTGACTTATTAATGACAGACTCCTGAAACAATTATTACAATATACTACTTACATAAAAACATAATATATTTCTATTTCTATACCATCTTACAATGTAAATTCTAATTCATATAAATAACATTTTTAAACTCATAAATAAAATGTTAAGTTTGTAACAGATTACAATTTAATATACATACATATATTTTAATTTATAAATTATATAAAGTTAGTTTATAAATTAATAATGATAATATTTTTTTATCAATTTATATATAATTCTTTGTATGATAGACAGACCAATATAAAATAAAAACTATCATTTAAATTGCATATCACAAATATTAAATAATTAAATATATTTACCAAAGTTCAAGAAGCTAAATTTGATAAGAGTACAGTTTTAATATTATTGCATAATTATTCCCCCAAATAATTATTTTTAATATAAAAATTTATTTCAAACATATTAAATAAGGGAAATGAATGATAAATATATTACATCAACTTCCAAAGAAAATGTTAATTTCTCTTCTTCATCAACAATCCGCTTCCATATAAGTTCATCCTGCAATTAAAAAATGAATAACATTTAATTATATCATACACATATTTTTATAATTTTTGCTTAACTTACATAAATTCCTTTTATGTGCCTTTTTATTTATTAATACTGAAATAATCAAAAATATGATTTTCTATGAATTCAAATATCAGAAAAATTGGTATAAACATGCATATGTAAATAATGGAGATATACATCCAATCAATGATACAGAAGAAAGTGCATAAACGACTTAAAAAAAACAGCTATGCCAAAACAACAGGCATTAGGAAAAGCTGTGACATCAATTGTCACTGCAACAATTTTAAGATTATTAAGATTTGAGTGACTTTGAATAGTATATTATAATTGGCACATAAATATAGTTTCTATAAAGAAGTGATAAAATTTGGATTTTATGACAACATTGTGAATATCAACAATCATCAAATCTTAGGCAGAGTGTGTCTGGAGAAAATCTTAAAAGAACTTGTTCTTTAACAATTGAAAGCACTCTTGTTGAAATTAGTTGTAATTTAAAAATATTT
The DNA here is from genome assembly GCA_037975125.1 of Latrodectus hesperus. NCBI lineage: Eukaryota > Metazoa > Arthropoda > Arachnida > Araneae > Theridiidae > Latrodectus > Latrodectus hesperus. The sequence goes on from CM075853.1 coordinate 85,632,307, forward strand.
CATGTCTAAATAAAAAAGACATGAAACATTTTCTCAAATTACAACTAATTTCAACAATGAAACATCAACAGGTGTAAATTTACAAACTGTTCTGCAAACCCTTGTTAATATGGACATATGTGGCCAAAAGTCTACATATGCATTGTTATCAATAGCACAATACAAAATTTTATGCCTCACTTAAAACTGCTAATGCTAATATTGATGACCAAAATACACATGGCCTGGTCTAATTAGCTTTGTTTCCAATTTCAGCAGATGAATGAACATATGAAGGTGTGGAGCAAATATCATGACTCGATAAATCTGACATGGCAAAAGGGGATTATTTGAGCAGGTGGAGCCTCTTTTATTATAAAGCCATGGGCGAATGAAATGAACAACTAACAAATGAATCTTACAGATACATAAATATCCTGTCTGATCACTTATACTCATTTGTGCCCACTGTGTATTACAGTGGTCAGCAATCCCAGCTCTTTGTTCTTCGGCTATGGCTCTTCTCCAAAATGTTTAGTCCAGACAAGGAATATTACTTATTATCTTGTCTAGTAAGAGACGAATAAATTTTTTGAAACGCAAGGCTATAAAGGGGTACATAATGCAAAAATAGCACAGAGTCTAGAGTCTAGGCAAATGGTGCAAAAGATTTTCAAACTCATTCCTTTTGAAAGAAAAATTAATCACGAGATACTTACTTACCAATATATTATTCATCAAGGAGTGCTATGTGTCCAATCATTTCCAGAAGAAATTTGCAAAGTAATGGAATTGATGATTAAGATTGTTAATTCTATTATAGCTAAACTTCTTTGCATTTACAAATTTAAAGAATTTCTAATTGAGGTAGAAAGTGAATATGCAAATTTGCTGCTATATAACAAGTTTCATTGAGGAAACATTTAAAAAAGGAAACATTTCAAAACGTTTTGCTACACTGTTTATTGAAATTAAAGCATTTCTTCCTGAGAAGAATGTTCATTCGCATTATTCTTAAGATTTTAGGTATTTTCAACTGACCAGCTAATTCTTCTGACATGATCATTATTTAGCATATATTAGATGCCTTGAAACAAATGTTTAGGAACGATCAATATCATCATGCACTGTATGGGTTAATTTCAGTTTGATTTGGTTTGTCACTCAATGATCAAATCGATCTCATTAACATAAGGTAGCGAGTTCAAATCTCAAATTAAATGAAGATCCATCATGTTCACTAAAGGCGATTGTGACACATTAAACATGTTTTGTTCACTATATTTTCAAAGTGAAATTATACATCTAGAGGTAGCAGATCAAGTAGGGTAGCTTGCTCTTCTATATAACAGGTAGAACCCAACTCTGGGTTAGATACTGGGAAGTACAACAGTGAAACAACACACAAGGATTAATTAGAAGTTTATAGTTACAACATAGCTATCTACAGTTTAACTTAGAGTTCACAACACTACAAGCAACCAAACCCAAGGTGAGATTCAAACCTACAAATTGTTAAAACCACAGAACAATAACTATTTGACTGCTAGCTCAGTTCTTCAAATTTACAGAATGTCCTGCAAAATTCATGGAGTGAATTTTCTTCAACATATTTTCAGACATGATGCTCTGTCCTATCCAACAATACTTTTGTAAGATCATGGGAAACCTACACAACATTACATTGAGGAATAATTTTTTTGGTACTTGTGGAATTAATTTCTTATCAGTAAAATATAAGCAAGAATATATATATGAGGGAAATGAAATAAAATGTTTAATTGCTTAAGTTCAAGCAAATGATACAGTATAAAAACATGCATATATTATGTTTCAAATTAATATTTTCTCATGAAATGATACTTACTTTTAATAGGGAAGCGTATGAATGTACGAAAAACATTAATTTAAATTATGATTGTAGACATATATCTCTTTTCTTTTTTTTCCCCCTTCAATGCCTCAGTAATTTATTTTCTACTTTTTACAATATTTGAAAAAATGAAAATCTTAAAATAAATAAACATGAAAGATAGATAATGGAATCATAATTCCCCATAATCTCCTGTTCCCCAACTGTGGGGACATTGTTTATGCACATTAAATTAACAGTGCAGTCAGTAGCTTATACTGACTGCACTGTTATTTTAATATGCATAAACAATGTCTTCAAATGGAGACTTACATCAATATTAGTTAAGTATTATTTATCATTATAATCTGACAACTTTTTGTTTGTGACTTCAACCAATACACATTGAAGTGTAATATTCATATTTCCACAGTTCCAATTTGACCTCCAACATCCTTTTCAATTAGAAAAGAAATTACAGATTTAAAGAAACCCTCAGTTCATTTGATGATAGTTCATTTGATAGGTTCATTAGCATCTCCCCCATTAAATGACAGATGGTGCTATTAGCACTCTGTGAATGAATGCAATACTTTGTCTTTGTCTATACTCTACACTTGATGCTGTGCTATGTGTGCATAAAACAAAATAAAAATGAATCCTTTGAGTCCTTACTCAAACATACGACCCTACTTGTGCTCCAACAAAGGAGATGGAGATCAGATGCACCAAGTCTATAGAATTTCAATGCACACCTGAAATGGCCTCCAACAATGATGAGTTACATAGCAAGTGCATAATTGTTTGATTGATATAAGCCAGTTGATGCATAGAAAACCTCAACATGCTTCCCATTTACCTGAAAGAGATTTCAAAATAATGTGTTGGTCTCTGGAAGGCTCAGCAATCAAAACTCCCCCCCCCCTCTCTAGTGACATAAGTCATCATGCATAGAAACATATGGACAATATAGTCGCCAAAAAGCTAAAAAGGAAAAAAAGTAAAAAAGAAGGAAAAAAGTAGGGTTGATCACTGACATACCTCAAGATTGATTGAGACACCTATGTTTACTTGAAGAAAGTAGCTCCTTGAGGAATTACATACTTAAAGCATGAGTAGTGAACAAAAAGTAGTTGGATGATTTTAAATATTACATTAATTATAAAATTAAATAAAGTAATCAACTAGAAGTTAAAATATATTAACTAGTGTTAAAAATATTTTATTCTTCAGAACAATAGTTCTATTTAACTATCAAAATTTAAAAATCAAAAGAATAGTCAAGAGCAAACTGCAAAGGAGTGGATTAATATGTAACTTCAAACATCCAAAAATCATTGTTTAACAAGATTAAATTAAAATTCTTAAAAATTACCTTCCCTGGATTTTCTTTAAAAAGAAAAGCATTATAGAACTTGAGTTCATGTTGTGTACAAGACACAATAGCAATCAGAGTATTATATCTAACACAATTAAGTAGTCTCAATAAATCCTTGTAATCAGAGTCGGCTTCATAATTTAGTTTTTTAAACTCTAAAGATGCTCTGTAAAATACAAAAATATAAAAATTATATAAATAGCAATCACAGCACCATTAATAATAAATTTTATCAGATGATGAATTTTGATATCTATATTTTTATTTTTAAATTTGATATCATTCAAATTTATGTGAAATACAAGCGATTTAATCATGATATTATTTTACAACTTAGCAATTGTAAAATAACAAAAATTGTAAAATACAACTTAGCAATTGTAAAATAACAGTTCTAAAACTTAGCAATTTTTAAGCATCAAAAACACATCTCATAATACAAAAGTGATTAATCTGAAATATAATATTGCAATCTGTTACACATAATTTGTAATAACAATTAGTCTATGTACAATTTTTTAGTTGATTTTATTCTCAAAACTTTTTAGTTAATTTTATACATCAATTAAGCAAAAATTTATTAAAAATAGGAGTCCATATACAGATCAAATTATAACATTTCTGAATATATCTGATGTGAAATAAATTGAAACTCCAAAACCTCATAATTTTGAGTAGCATAATCAAGGATTGTTGTAGTATTATTTAATACGATGAGCAAAATTAATGTAGTACCATAATTTCATTTTATATAAATATATCCTACATAAACACACATGCTTAGTTATCACTAATAATTTATAGAATAGAAAATAATTTTTTATATTAATGTCTAAAATGTAGTAGAAGATAAAAAAAAAATAATCCTGTGAAATTAAAAACAGTAAATAGCACACTGTTATTTTTTGTCATTTAATCTTGTTAATCTAAGAGAAAGTATACGCAAACTCAAATAATAATAAATCAGTTTTATTTATGTTATCATTTAACATCTGTTTTCAGATTATTATGAACTTAAATAGCATATACAGACATTTTTAAATAAAAAACTGGATATAGTATATCTACACATATATTTGCTCTGATCTTCTACACTTGAAAAGGTTAGTAAGAAATTTAATGGTGTTTTGAAGACTATCCAACAATGGTTTTTCCATAGTGATTTTACACTTTCCTTTATTTTCATAATGTTTTATATATTCTACAACCTGATTTTATCATTATATTTAACAGCTGAAATACCAGAAAAAAAACGAAGAAAATATATATCTCTTTCAATGAATAAATGTAATTTTAGTTTTCTTTTCAATTATGTTTCAGTTGACAACAATATAACCAACCAGAGAAAATTTTTAAATTTATAAAGAAAAATTGATCTTTATAGATTCACATTCCTGAAACTGACATTTGTCTAACCTTTGATCGCAATGTCTTTGATGTCTCTGAGAAAATCATTATTTTGGCAAGAAGTTAGATAAATACTCACTTTTATATAATTTTGATTTGTGTGTGTGTGGATTGTATTTTAATAAATTTTATATTGTTATTTACCCTCAGATGAGTAAAAGCATACAAAATGGTTTGCCATTTAAATTATCCTACAATTTAAATAACATTATAATTTAATAAAATAAAATTTTCCATTTAGAATGGCAAAATGTTATGGTAAAAATAGTTATAGTAAACTATGCAACGATGCAAATTGCAATGTTTTGACGCATGGTAATGGCAGTAAGGATGAAGAATTGAGCAAAAGAATCTTACATTATCTAACTTGTACATTAAATGAGAGAGTAACAATTTCAATACTTTCCAGTTTTGAAATAAAAAGAGTTTTAAATGTTCTGTTGATTTCTGCCTTATATTTTAAAGAATATCATTTATTTGGAACATTTTAAGCAACTATTTCACATTAATATTTCTTTAGCTTAAATAAAAATGTATATATTTCCCATCTGATTTATATAAATAAAGTTCAAAAATAAATTGGGCAAAATATATAATACATAATCAATTACAACATTTAATTCGAAAAATTGAATGGGATAATCATTTAGAAAAATATTTTCCACTTACTTAATTATATCTGCACTTAATTCATTTCCTGCTTCAGGTGTCCGCCCAAGATAAGTATTCACTATTAGCGAATCTTTACTGTGCAATAAATCCTTATTAAGCATATTATACATCAGTGTTAAGAGCTTAAAACAACCAATTCTTTTAACTATATGGACATCCTTTATGCCAGTTATCTACCATAATGGGAAAAATAATAAACAATTAAATACTGCTTTATTAATGAATTATAATATGGATATACTTTTCGTAATAAGATGAATAATTTATTAAAATTATATTTTGAAAGCCAAAATACAGTTGAAAATATTCAATTCTGATTTCATAAATCAAATTATGAATAAAAGAAATACAAAAGACATTAAACAAAGACACTGTTCTTTGAAAGTCTTTTAATTCACTCTTAAATTTACACTTTACTTCTTATCATTAAACTAAAAGAAAAACAATTTAAGTGTAGAACATTTATAAAAACAATGCTTTATGTGGTAATAGGGAAATATTTTTTATTTTAAAGTTTATCTGTTTCTATTATATATAATACAATAAACCCTAAAATATTTTAGTATGGTTTTCACAATTTATGCCCTTATTTACCATAATTAAAGTTCATAAACATGTTTCAGCAGATTATTTTTGATAAATTTTATCAGTCTGATTTACTAAAATCAGTTTACATATAAATAAGTTTATTGTTTAAGTTAGAATATTTTATTATCATCATGTAAATAATAATAAAAACTCTCTAATTTTGAATTAATATAAAACTAGGTAATTTTTATTGAACACACTATTTCACTACTTTTTAGTCAAAAAGAAAAAAACAATATAAACCAAAATTTTTCAAAGTAAAAATCTTAAAAATCCATTTTCATATCCTTAAATTAAGTGTTAAAACAATTTATTTAAAAAATGAACTTTCATATTAATTTTTTGCAAATGCTTTTACTTTTTTCTTTCAATATATTAAATCTAGTTCTGAAAATTTATGAATGTTATATAAATATAGTTGTAATTAAAAATTGTTAATTCCTTTCTATTGTATCAATTAAAAACCTCATTATTCATATTTTCCATATACAAATTAGAAACATATGAATATTTTGTGTAAAGAAAATAACTATTTCTTTACACAAATTAAAGATCAATTAAATTGACTGTCAATAGTTAAAGTACAGTTTCAAAAATTATAAAATAGTATCTACAAGGAAATAGCAATAAATACAGAAATATATTCAATTAATATTTAAAACCAATTTAAAAACGTTAAGTATATTTAACGCATTACAAAAAGTAATTTTTAATTAAATCTTAAAGGAAAAGTTAAATGAAAATGATAATAATAATAATAATTCGAAAATTCCACTTTTTTGTATAAAAGTAATTTTAACTGATAACTTTAAAAGATCAACTCATTTAAAATGTCATAAAAAATAATTAACTATTATTTAAATGTATATTATATCGAAAAATGAAATAATTCTCAAAAACATTGTAAAGAATCCTAATTTTTCAAAATTGTTTAAAACTTAATATACTAATAATGCTAAATAGAATAGCTATATAATTGGAATATTTTAAAAAGCAAATTATCTAATTAAACTGAATTAAGATATTACTTATACAATAAAGACAATTTTTAATATTTAATTTCAAATATTTCAAAATATAACTGGTTGTTTTTATGGCTTTATAAAATTTGTGTATGTAGATAAATGTTATTATAAAAAACATACATATAAGCATTAGTTTAATTAGAGTGACAGCATATAAATGCAAAATGTTTTTCAACTTTTTCAAACATATATAATTTTAAACAATAACAATTTTTCATACTATAACTGTTAAAATATTGAATAAGGATGATTTTTCATAAAAATTTCCATTATAAAAAATAAATAGAACTAAGTCATACTTACAAAAGACATATTTTCTTTTAAAGTAGCCATAATTTCTTTTATATGTGATAAATAGAAATTAATAAATGATGATACTGATATATTTTGCAAAATCAAAATTAAAACTTTGTCAATAATTTTTAGGAGCACATCTGCTTTTGAGTCAAAACTGCTTTGTTGAACAATAGCAAATAATGTGTCAGCATAAGACTGGTGATGATTGGAACTTTTACTAAGGAAAGAAAAATTTTAAGAATTTTTTATATAATTATCATAAATTTGAAATATAAATCAGAATACAATTTAACAACAATAAAAAAATAGCACAATGCATGCAATTTGTACAATTAAATTTAAAGAAGTAAAAATTAAGTTTGGTTTGGTTTAAAGGCGCAAGGTACAAGACAAGCTGTTCCAAAAGTAAAAAATAGATAAATGTTTCTGAGTTAACTCTGTTAAATGAAGCAAACATAAAATCTAAGTGTATGAAAATTTAATTCTTACTATTCAAATACATACCTGTTTAACATATTAATAACACATTTTTGAAACTCAGTTTCTAGTGGATGACTGCTTTCCTTGCAGAAAAATTGAGTTAATAATTCAAGTAAATTTTTACATCCAGTAAGTAATAATGCTTCAGTCATCTAGAAATAAAAAACCATATATAAATTAAATAAATTTCAACATTTTAGATAATGTTTTATAAATTATTAATGGTTATTACTTTTTTCAAAGCAGAAATATAAGTATGGTAAGCTGAACTACCGATATTCAATTCAGTATTTTGCAATGGAAAATGGTTCACCATCATTTCTTCTAAATAGGACCTAATAAGAAAATTCAAGAACATATTATAAGTATTAGAAAATATAAAACTTAAAAAACATTTTCTTATTCTTTAATTAAAAAATATATAGAATATGTAGAGATAAAAAGCTAATAATATTTTTAATAATACTGAACAGAATTAATTAGTTTAAATTATATTTTATTAAAATAAAAACACTAATTTAAAAATTTTAAGAATAAACTTTTCTTACTTAATTTTGGATTTAATTTGGGCTTAATTTCTCTAGTACTTAATCTTTAAATATTTATTTTACATATTTTACTTAATTTATCAATTGTTAATCAATATAATTCACAAAAAAATTAAGCCAGTTATAAAATATAAAAAAAATATGTATAACAAAGAAAACTTGTCAAATTTTGTAGTTAACTAATTTAGGAATCCTGTAACACTATAGAAAGCACTGAATCACTTATATTATTTAGAATATATGAATAAAAATTTTATAAATGTTATAAAATTAGAAAATAATGTAAGAATATATGAGATTTTATGCAAAAAAATAAACATAATTTTTATAGAGGAATACTATAAATAAAACTTCATACAAATTTTAGTCTCAAACTTTTAAGCAATATGTGATTAAATGTTTCATGTTATCCCAAATTAATGAATTTTTATTTAATGCATGAAAGCATGATTTAATTCATTTAATAATTTCTTAATTTAATATATAAAGAGCTCAAAGAAATATAAAACTAAAATAACCTTAATTTAAATAAATTTCATAGTTAAGAAAAGCTTAATCTATTAATAGAAAATATAAAAACTAAGATATAAATATTAATATTGATCACTTTTCGTATATATTGATCACAACTTTAATACAGATTTATTTCAAAATTAATAAAAACAAAAATGAAATGTAGATTAAATGGATTTATATTTCTCTCATGAAAACATGATCATTCCATAGAACCATTCAGATTTTAAATAGATATAAATATAAAAAATATCAGATTTTTTTTTGCATGGCATAAATTTTTAAATTTAAAAAATATAAATAGATGCATAAAAACATGTGTTCCCAAAAATTATGAATATTCATTAACTTATGGTTCAGAATCAAAAAATAAGTCTAATTCTAGTGTAATGAAAATTTACATTCTGGAAAAATTATAACATTCTTATAGCAATCACCAAAACAAAACAAAATAAATTAAAGTATCAAATACACAATTACTTTATGTTGTGCTTAAAAATTTGTTCGAATGTCAATGTAAAATAACAATTACAAGTTTAACATAAATTCATTTTCCATAAAAAAAATTACCCTTATCTTAAATCACATCCATTTTGGGAAGACACAAATATTGTAGAACAATTTGTAGCATATATAATTTATAACTTTTCTAATATTATACAGTATAAATGTCAAATCTTTAGCATTTGGTGAGATCAGATTTTATTTTATTTAACACTGACACAGAGAAATAATCATATTCTTACAAAATAATTTGACAATAATGTTGTTGAAATGATTTCTAAGTTCTTATTTTTGTTGTGCTCAGTATAAAACATTTTATTTTCAAAAAAAGAATAATTCTACTGAATTTAAAAAAAAGAAAATAGACAGCTGAAAAAATAGCAAAACAAATACAAAAAAAATTTCTAAATGTTCGATTTGAATTTTATTATGCCCAACAGTTAGTAAAATAAATTTTATACAAAGCAAATAGCCAAATAAAAAAAAATTACAGCCATTATGATGAATGTCTTAATAAATGTTCATAAAACAGCATTTTCTATAGCTTCTAAATACATGAACTTGATTAATCATAAATGGAGGTGAGTGTAATTGATGTATAGCAGATAATTTACTCTATATCATAAGTCTAAATACATATATGTTAGGAAAAAATTGGAAACACACACTGATGATTCTCATTAAAGACTGGATTTTCTTGTCAGTGTGCAATGGATACATCTTAAATATTATTCAGATTTTTATACTTTGAAAATATGTGCAGTACAATACAGCATAAATTAAAAGCAGAACAATACAATTTAAATTGTTATTGAAATTTATTTATATCATTAAAATTTTCTTACTTTAGGGTTGACAACACAGAATCATTTGAAGAAGCACAAAAAAATGGCAGAATATCTAAAGCATGAACCTAAAAGTATTTTTTAAAAATATAATGAACAACAGTGAATGTGAAATAAAATTTTAACTATGATAAACAAATAATTTTATAAAAATATTTAGGTAAATGCTATAAAACTAAATTACTTAATTTTAAATAGATTTTTTTATTAATTCAAAAACAATTTTGGCTTTAAATATAGCATTTAAAGCCTAAATTTTATACATACAAAATTTAAAATAAATTCAATTATTTGTCTGCCTTCTTTATTTTCCATCACATATTTCTCTGTAATATAGCGTCTTTAATGCAAAATTCAAATGACATTTGAATTTCAATGTTTTATTTCATAATTGAGTAAAAAAGAATAGGAAAAAAAACTGGGAATGAAAACATTTTTAATCAATATTAGCTTTACATTTCTTTATGGAACCAGGGCTTACTTTAGAAATATTCCTTACAAAGGTTAAAAACCGTCCAAAAATTAATTTCAAGTTTTTAAACTTAAGAACAGTAAAATCTTCATCAGGCAATTTCCTTGTAGGTACCAAAAATGACCTCTTGATGACCCCTTGATCTTTCCCAAAAATGAGTCTCAGTGCAGTTGATTCTGCATTCATTTTCAATAGATGTTCCATCCATTTTCCCATATTTAATTTTATGGACATAATAATTTCCTATGAAAGCTTTATACATTTAAAAATTATATCTTTTACATTATATTTTATTCATATAAATAGTCTTGAAAATAGTTTGAAAACTTTTTTAAAGACCACCATAGTCTCGTGTTTCATTGTCAAAATTTTTTAGTTTCTAAAATATAAATAATGACTGATTTTATCAGTAAGCAAGAATTTTTTGCCTTTCTCTTAATCAAATAAGATTTTAATAAATCTTAAACCAAAACAGCAGCAATTAGCTGCAGTAATCTATTTCTTAATTTCAAGATAAACATTATTTTGAAAGTTAATCATAGAAGCTAAATAAGAAAAATCTTTCAATTTTAAATTTGAAAAACCAATTTTCAAATTAGCAGTAATTTTAAACACCAGAAAATTCATTGATTTCAATGCAAGGAAATATAACTTTAAATTCTTAGAAATAAAGCAAATTTTAAATTTAACTTAATAAATCAGTAATAATAATGCAATGAAAAACAATGAAGAAACAGGTTTTAAATATTATAAAAATTAGTAATAATCGATTACTCTTTAACAATATAAAGAGAAAAAAATTAGTATAAGAACAAGTAATTTATATGATTATTTACATTATATGAATATTCTTGAATTTATTACCAGTCAATTTATTTCATTTATTTAAATTGTAATTAGTGTATTTTCCTGCATATAATCCACAATGCCATATTATCTTTTTTTCAATTAGTAAAAAAAAACATTGTATAATTTACAGCAGAATAAAATCTGTGACAATTTTTTCTGTAAATAGTCATAAATACATATTGTTGATAATATGTGGTGTCATATAAAATAAAAAAATACACTGTATTACCTATTATTTTGTCTGTACAATAAATTGTACGGACAAAAAAATATGTATGTTAAAAACATTTGATATCATCCCATTTGGATCCACCTCATTACAAAGTGTGATAAAATGACATGAAAGCACCAGATCAATAAAGGAAGATAATTTTAAAAAATATTTTAGTAAAACTTATAGATTTTAAAACTAATATATATATGTTCTGTTTATAATTAAATGAATTAAATAAATTATTTTTGAATGTACTAGATACATTTTTTCTTTTGTATAGCACATGCTTTGTATTTCATCTTAAAGTAACATGTTTGTCGCAAATTTTTTTATTTGACTTTCCCATAGCTTTTTAGTTTAAAATCTGTTTTGTAACTTAAACGCTTTCACTTCCATAGGATGATATGCAAACTTGAAAATTTTCAGAATGAAACAACTCAGATCAAGGTAAAATGCAAAATAATAAAAGCCAGTAGCAAGTGTAATATCTTCCAGAGGAACCCAATTTGTTCTTGAATGTAATCTGGCAAAAATGATCAAAGCTGAAACAAGCCAGCGGTGTCATAATACCATCAGTTAATTATTTTATAAAATATAATTAGCATTACTTTCAAAACTTTATTGTAAATTTTTCTGATGGAGAACGTTTTTTATCAAATAATCTGTGGCGGCACATGATATGCACAACGAAATTTGAAACTTTTTTTACAACAAAATCTGCAGATTATATGCAAGAAAATGTGATAATTTTAAATATTGTGATCAGAATTATTATTAATATAAACCATAAAATGCTAATTAATTCCTTTTAAATGTTATCTTTAGAAACCAAAATAAACGTAACAGTTAGGAAATATATTATTATGCATTGATAACAATAAATAATTCAAAATATAAAACTTACAATAAAATCCATGGTATTATTTTCTTTTTTCAAGAGGCTAAGATATGTTGAAAAAAGAGAATCACTGAATTCCTTTGATTCATTAAGGGCCACCTAAAATAATTTTTTTAAATATGTGGTAAGAAATTAATGTAGATAATTTTTTTAATTTAAAACAAAATTAAAATTTAAATCACCTTATTTAATACTTTACAATGATTAATGTCCTTTATTTGAAATTTATGATTCAAAAAATTTTGTTAGATGTTTAATTAGGCTAATTAAAAATTTATAGCAAATAAATTAAAAGTTGAAAGAATTATAATAAATTAACAAGTAAAATCAACTTAAACACAAAATTAATTAATACACTAAATTAAAAACACTCAAGCTAAGAATAACATTAAAGTGTAGCATATACATACATAGCAATGCAAGTAAGCCCTGGACTGTACCTTGAGGTTAACTGGTTTGGAAGGTGTCATAATAAGGCAAGGGAGCCGGTGGAGACTGCACAGAAGATGGGAGGCAACAAAAGACTTAGGTCTGAGGTATCAACCTCTTCTCCCAGTAGCACTGCTACAAAGAAGCCCAGGGAGGACCAACAAACTGGGACTTTTGCTCAGGCTGTTAATAGCCATAAAACAGCCATTGTAAAGGATGAATTCCCACCCAACAAATTCAACAAGGAGGATGTTGACTCTATACAGCTGTTGATCCTTACCAGGACAGATGAGGTCTCTATAGGAAATCATTTGCCTAAGGTTCATGGCTTCAGCTTAGTATCTGGGGCACTGGTCCTCCTTATTGATTAACTTGAAATTGTGAAATGGGTTAAAAAAAATCCTTCCACAGTAACAAGAGTCTATTTGGTGGTGAGGGACTCGGAGTTCTGTGCCCCTATGATCTTTCTAAACTAGTAAAGGTGACCTTCAAGAAGAAGGACACTGATACCAAGGATCCTACCGTCTTTCTTGGTTCTTTTGGAACTACCCTATTTTAAATCTAAATCTAAATAACCACTCAATTTTGTAGCAAAATAATCAAGAAGGATTTCAAGTTAGTAAAAAATATTAAGATTTACATAATTAAATTAAAATTAAATGTTTCAGAAATATTTAAAATACATTTTAAATCTATAAAAAAGAAAAAATACTAAGAATCTGCAGTATATATATACAATAATTAAAATTCATTTAAAATATATGTATTCATATCAAAAATAGAAATATTTCAGGATAAATTAAGAGTCTTTATGGCATATACTTAGCTCATATGTATTCAAAAAATATAATCTTATTTACTTTTGAATCAATTAACAACATTTTTGTCATAAGAGAAAGAACAGAATAGATGCTATCGGTATCAGGATGACTATTCCACCAGAGACAAATTTCATTCCAACTGCCTAAGAAAGCTTCAATTACTTTTTTTCCATTTCTAAAAAATGCAGTAAAATTATGCAAACAAAAATTAAAGGCCTGATAGTAATAAATAAATCAAATAAAATTCAAAATTTACAATAGTATTTTTTTATAAATTTCCTAATTTTAAATACGAACCTTACAAACACAAAATACATAGAAGTTGTATGAAATGAAAGTTGATTAATATGTTGTTTCATCAAAGGTCCTTTCTTAGCCACTGTAACTGATTTTTCATTGTTCATAGCTCCAATGAGCTAGAATAATCTATTAGAGAGGAATTCTGTGCAGCAATGGCTTAAAATCTACAGTCAAAGATTCTTCCAGAACGATTTTGACAATTTAAAAGGGATTGAAGTGCAATTTTGAACTAGACAATGTGATTGCTTTGAAAAAAAGTGGCTATGAATTGACAATTGTTGAATAGCTACAACAGTGGTTTTAGGACTACACAAATACACCAACAATGCCTCTACACATACATTACCAATTTTGGACCACTTAATCTTATGGTGAAATGATTAACATATTATCATTTTTCAAATATTTAACAAAATAATTCACTTTATCTAATGCATGAGAAATGACAAGCATGAAATATTCTTGCTATTCAAAGAGTTAAACAAATAGTAATTCATAAGTAAAACAATAAAATATTTTTAATTCAAAATTGTAGCAAATTTATAAATTTAAGGGTTTTTTTTCAAAATTCAAAATTAAATTTTAATTTTCAATAAATAAATAAATAAATAGTAACTCCAATCATTTATACAGAATTCAACTACAAATTTACAAAAAAATCTGCAAGGCCACTGTAAAGTTTATAACACACAGAATTTAAGTTTTTCTATTAATAAGAAATATTTTAGGTTCAACTCCTAAGTAACAATTTATATATCAGTATATATTTGCATACTCTGAATTCTAAGAATTTACTACTTTCTCTAAAACTAGAACTCTACGATCATAATAGACTCTTAAACATGTTCAAAAGTAGCAACGATAAATGTGTCAGTTATTCCATATACAACTTCTTTCTCATTAGGCGAAGTAATTAACTAACATACTTAAATAATTAAGACAATATTTCATAATGCAACTTATTAGAATGTTAAATATTATATGTTTTAAATTATAACACTGTACAGTTTAAAAATAATATTTAAAAAAATGCAGATTTTCATGCTTACTTTTTTCTAACAACTCTATTACAAGCTATATAATCAATAAATTTCAGAAGAATGGAAATTTCACTATAAGAATGGCAATTCATTTTCTTTGTAACACACTTTACAAACTTCTCAGGATCATTTGCAATGAATGTACAAATACTAGCTGCATATGTATTAAAAATAATAAGACCTCTAATTATTTTTTGTTTTGAATTATCTGCTTTAGACGAAGTCAAAAGTTGTTCAGCTAATACCTCAACCTGAATTAAAGAGATTAAAAATAAATATTTTATTCATTCATGATAAAATATTCTATGTTTTCCATAAAATAATTCAGAAAAATAATAAATGAAAATGTTTGAGATAAAATATGACACAGTAAAAAAAATAATTAAGCTTTATCACAATATTATTATCATAATGATATATACAGTATTATTATTATAATGATATATACAATATTATTATCATAATAATTATATTGTGATATAGTTTCATTAGAATATTATACCAAAATACTTTAATTTAAGAAAAATAATTCTTTTACATTTTTAAAAAATACAACTCTTTATTAACATCATAAATGAAAACTAAATTAAAAAAAAGAAGTTGAGAATATTTTGTCACATGAGATTAAAGGACACATATCTTTATAAAACATTTCTCACATTTTCACAAATATTTTCATAAAGTAAATTATAATATTTCATAAAACTTAAAACTTATTAGCTTATTTATTTTCAACTGAATAGTTTCTATTTATGTGGCTTCAGAGGTGAAGTATCTGGGCATTTATTTAGACCAGAAATTCACCTGGAATAAGCACATTGATGATAAAATTAACCGAGCAAAGAAAAGCATTATGATTTGCAGGCGAATGCTTGGTAAAAACTGGGGTTTACATCCAAAACTGATGTTATGGATGTACACAGCTATTGTCAAGCCCATTCTCACATATGTCTGTGTGATCTGGTGGCGTAAGTTGGAACAGAAGACTGTGATTGACAGACTAGGAACTCTACAAAGACTAGCCTGTCTCTGCATCACGGGAGCAATGTCCACCACGCCAACCAGAGCATTGGAGGTTGTGTTGGTTCTGACTCCCTTGGACATCTTCATCTGCAGCACTGCCAGAATGACTGCATACAGAAGGAATCTGCAAAACCACTGGTACGACCAGCCTGTTGCCAGAGGGCACAGGGGCATTACCAGGAAAATTCAAGATCCTACTTTCCTGATGCCCTCAGACATCATGGAAAAATCATACATGTTTGATAGGACATTTGAAATAGTTTTTCCAACTAGAGACGAATGGGATAACATATTTGAAACTAAAACAGGAGATCTAATCTGGTACACAGATGCCTCTCAGGAAAACAGCCTCTCAGGACTGGGAGAATGTGGCATGTCACCAAGAACCAGCCTGTCCATAAGCCTTGGGCGATACGCTACGGTCTTCCAGGCAGAAGTTTTGGCCATTATCCACTGTCTGCGACTAAATATGAGGAAGGGCTACTACAGTGAGCGGATTCTCATTTTTAGTGACAGTCAAGCCGCTTTAAAAGCGCTTAATTCTTTCAAAATCAAATCTAAAATTATTTTGGAATGTAGAAACCTTCTTACAGAACCGGCAACTAGAAACAAGTTGATCCTTGTATGGGTGCCAGGGCACAAAGGTATCGAAGGTAATGAAAGGGCTGATGAGCTTGCTAAAGAAGGATCGTCTTTTGTTCCCATTGGTGCAGAACCTTTTTGTGGGATTAATTTGAAGACCACAAAAACTAATGTTCTTAGATGGGAAAAACGGAAGATGTATGAAGCTTGGCTCAACACTCCTGGTCAAACCCACGCTAAAAGTATAATCTGTGTATCATTAGCGAGGATTGCCTCTGAAATTCTAAGATTCTCTAGGCAGAAGATATGTTTAATTGTAGGCTAGATAACTGGGCACTACTGTTTCAGAAAACACCTCCATAAAATGGGACTGTTTCAGCAAGACCCTATCTGCAGGAAATGTCATACGCAAGAGGAAACGGCCATGCATATCATTTACGAATGCGAGGCTCTTGTTCTCCCTAGATTAACTTCTTTAGGCATCATCCATACTAGAGAATTACACCTAGACTCTATTAAAGGGTTATCGAACTTTATTAATAAAGTGGGTGACCCGAGTAACTGGAACTAGGAAACATCGGATTTGGAGTTAATGTACAAAATGCTAATTAAAGCAAAGGTGCCAATGACATACAAACCCAACCTTAAGAAGAAGAAGAAATAGATGAATAAATTCTAAATTTTTAATGAAAATTTTCTGAATCATAACAAATTAAACTTAGTTTTTATATTAATTTGTATTGAGAATTTAAACATTCTTAATTAATTTAGGTAACTTTTTTATTTAGGTTCATAAATTGGAGTTTTATTATATATACAGTCAACTAATAGGTTTAATTCCCAATAATAAAAGCATTTACTTATAAATTTCATTACAAAATGCATATGTGCAGATAAAATAGACATTTAATATTTTACCTAATTTTTCAAAAAATATTTATATCCATAAGATTATAATATAGGTGTTAGATTTTGCATTTAATTATTGAAAAATTCAATTGTCATTTGCTGTTTCTAAACAATGATTTGTAATAAAATCTTATAAAAGGAATTAGTTAAACCCTTAATTGTCTATCCCAAGTTAACTTAGGCAAAAATTTCTGTGCATTAACCAGTTATCCTGAGTTTCTTGGAAGAGGCAACTAGATTCACTGTAAAGCCTCCTGTTCAAACCCCTAATTTGATTGATTGGTGTGAAATCAGAGTTTGGGAACTGGTTAAATGATAATGGCTTAATTAACAAATGTGAGCGTTTACTCAAAATCAGTGAGGAAACTGCTTAAAGGAAAAGTACAATTATTAATGGCTCTTATTGCACTACATTTTTCTACTTTTATTCACATTTCGGGTTTATAGTTTACAACATTCTAAATTATTGCAATTTAAAAGTGCAATGTATATCACTTTGACTGTACTTATTTTGATGGATTATATATATAAATATTTCTGGTATAAGACTTTAACCAAAGCAAAGTTATTAGCACATTCTTTGCATATAAATTGTTGAATTCTATATGTTAATATTAAAGAATTGAAACAGATTTAAGTTTAAGCATACAGTTGATTCTAAATGATGGGGAAAGGCAGAAAGATATTCTGTTTGCACTTTTTGAAGATCATTCAGTTAATAAATTTAATAACATTAAAGACTCATGGTAAAGGAGAAAATTTGACAGCTTCTGTTGATCCGGAGACTTGGAGCACCTTGTCCTATGTTAGAACCTAAGGTAGAAGTCTGACTTGGCTCCTATGCCTGCAGACCTTAGCTGAGCATATTGGAACGGCCTTCACGTCTTGGGTGACCCTACCAGAAGATTACTCTCCTGGCGTACTTCATCTGTTCCTCCCAGGTACACCCCCTTTCTGGCTATAAGAGCACTCTTTGGGCAGCCTGCAGGACTTGAGGGGGATTGATTCAAAAGCTTGAAAGAACTCAGCAGAGCGTTGCTAGGATCTTTGGAAGACTTCGCAGCAGCTGCCCTAACAATTTAGCTCTGTACGAGTGCTACCTTCAACCATTACATATGAGAAGGAAGTATTGCTTAACCAAGTACTTCAATAAACTGATCAGCTTTGGTGACCAACACAGAACATCACAATATTTAATTAATTGGAGCAATAACCAAAGATTAAAACATTATAGTCCATTCTCCCAAGCACACTTAACGAACTTGCTGTATCCTTATGTTGAGCCCTTCTGCTTGACACCTTTGATTAACCCTGCGTTTGGCCTCCAGGGAGTCACATTCAATCCCAACTTAACACTGGATGCAAGCAAAAAGTCGGACCACCCATACTTACTAAAGCAATTGGCTCTAGAGACAATTGACAAGATTCCTATCGGAGCAGCCAGGGTTTATACTGATGGAAGCAAATTGGAGACCAATGCAACTGGCAGCGGAGTATATATTAAACTCTCCAACCATTTCATTAAGTTTGAAAAAAGAACAGCTGACCACACATCCGTCTTCAGAACGGAACTCATCGCCATCATGAGAGGACTTTCTTTGTTAGATAAAAATACACAAAATGATTTCTCAGAGATATAGATCCTTACAGACAGTCGATCCTCGATCCAGCACCTTTTCAATTGGCAATCCATCGGCAACAGTGCTAGTAGAAGTATTCTACTCTTGTTGAAAAGCCTTTCAGTTTAACACCCAATCCACCTCCAGTGGGTCCCCTCGCATGTTGGTCTGCCTGGGAATGAAGTAGCCGACGACCTTGCAAAGGCTGTCGCCAGTAATCCTTTGAACCCAGAAGATCGCATGGCACTAACACCACCAGAGATCTCTTCCATTACTAAACAACTTACTTCTGAAACCTGGGCTGACCCTCCTGCTCACCCTTGGAACTTTCAAAGACATCCTGGAGCCGCCACAACATTTAAGGGCTCCAGAGTACATCAGACGACACTTTCTCGACTTTCTACTGGCCACTTGAAGTGTATAATCTTTGAGGACGGTGAAAGAAAATACCCATCATGTCCCAAGTGCGACAATGCTCTGTTTTGCCCACAACACATCTTGAAGTGCTTGGGGTTTTCTCGTGAAGAGGCTGTGAAAAGTCCACATCTGCTTTTGGACTTTTTGGCTATCTATGATCTCATGGATCTGGTCTAGTTCCAATAGACCAGATGGGGATTAGTCCCACCACCATAATATTAAAAGTAAAAACTACTTGGTAAACTATGAAATACCCTTATTTGAATCATTGTTCAAATTTAGTTGCTTTTATAGTTTTTTAAGATGAAAACAAAAAATCTAAGTTCCCGCAAAAAATAAAATTTTAATAACAAAAAATATGTTATACTTAACAATTAGTAAATTTGTTTAATTGTTAGTTAATCTGAACAATTGCAGACATTTTTTGAGATCAACAAACTGCTTCTAATACAATGAAATAATTTCTAATATATTATAAAAATAACAGCATAAAAAATTTCTTTTAATTTTATCTCAATACATATAAGTGTGAAAAGGGCTCTGTTAAAGTGCACATTCATTCAGATTAACTCACCAGGAAAATGTTATGAGAATAAGATGTGGAGAACTGATGATAACTTTGTTTTCTACTTTAATATTTAAATTTATTTTTTCATAGTTTTTTTGTAACTTCTCTTCCTTAAATGAAAATGTATATATTTTGTAATACAGATAATTAGATGTGCAAAATTAAATGAAAGAATTAAAAAAATATTTTTGTAAGCATATAACTTAAATTTGTTTCTTCATTTAATCATCATAAAAGAAAAAATACCTAGCTAATTTTGACTTGGATTAATCAAATATTTTAATTATAATGACTACAGTAGTAAATATTAAAAAAAATATGTCTCTGTAAAAAACTAAATTACAAGAAAGAAATTTTTGTTTACTTTCTACACCATTAATTTTATATTAATGTTTAAAGCTGTTGAAGAAGCGTTTTTTATGTGTTTCAAATGACTATTTTATCATTCTAAAATAATTTATTTCTTGTATTAGAAACATCTAATTAAAATTTTAAACTCTTAGCTTAGTCTCAGAGTTTACTTCTTAAAATTTTGTTTTGAAAACTTATCAGATGAAAAAAAAACATAGCATAGTGCCTATTTATAATGCATGTCTCACAAATGTATAACCATAAACTGTACGTATCATACCAGGTATTGAGGAATATGAAAAGAAAAATCAATATTATAATGTTAAAGGAGATGTATAATTAAATTCTAAAGTAAATAATAAGTTTGATACACATAATGTCAGGCTGAAATTACTAACAAGCATAGTATCGAAAGACAACAAAAGGATCAATTAACCTCACTGTTTATACCCAGTTAACAAAAGGAAGAATTTAGATTACAAATTCAGAAATAATCAATATTGTGCATCAGTACAAGCTTCTTAGAAAAATTTTGAATGTTAAATTAAAAATGTGAGTAACACAATGGATGTAATTTCATTCAAAAAACGTGCTTGCTAAGGAAATATTCTAAATTTTCAATCAATGAAAAAGACAAAAGTGATTTTCAATAAATTTCATTTAAATGGCTATATGCAAATAATCGAAAGCATATTTATCATTTTTGTTAGTATTTATGTATAAATATATTATTTCCTTTATATTTACTCTCAGAAATTGAATCCTGTTTGCTAGTCTTAGACAAAGGAATATTGCCAGTTTTCAAGATACATATCTGATTCAAAATTCAATGAGGAATTATATCTATAATTGAAATATAAATCTTTACATAATTTATATTCTAGATTTCATTTACAGAAAAAAATTTTAAGATTATTTGGAAGAAAAACAAAGGATATTTATGAGAAAAATAAATGATTAAATTTATATATGAAAGTTTTTTAAGTAAGATTTTCTATTTGTTACTGATAATTCATAAATGTAGTCAAATATTTAAAATGATTACTACCATTTCTTAAATTTTTTATGAAAAATTAAGAATTTTATAAAATTAATTAAAATTTGGGAGATTATAAGGATTAAATATTCTACTAATATAATATGTGATTTAATAATGCCTTTAATGTAAATGTGTTATGATTTATATAAATAAAGATATAATAAAATAAAAACTAAAAAAATATTACATTATTTTACTATAAATTTTACTATAAAAAATAGTTTTATTAATGATTTATGCAATATTTTGCCCATAGGAGATTGTCAACCTTATTATTATTGTCAAACTTGCATTTTCTTAGGATATTCCTTTTGGACTAAAATGTTTAATTTCAATCAATTTTGCAAAAATATCACCATATATAAAAGCTCACCAAATGTATTTGCTATAAATAATGATTTCAAAGATTTCATAAACCCTGATTTTGGATACATCATTTCATGTGACTTTAATATTGCCAATGATCATAAACTTTAAAAAATATTAAATAAGGGAGCTAAATGCAAAGCAATTTTTTAAATAAATAGATCTAAAATAATTAAACTAATTTTACACACATAATATTGATTCATTTATCCTTAAAATTTCAAATTATTATGATATACCTATTGAATTTTTAACAACTTGGATGTCAAACCTTTTTAATAAAGTTAAAGGTTTTATTTTTGATAATAATTTAACATTTCCAGGTATTAGATTTGGGCCATTAAAACCTGCTATTAAGAATCTTACAAGCAACTTCATTATTACACATGTTCAAAAAGCATCCAATAATTAGGCATTCTTTGTAAAAAAAATTTATTTAGATTTAATTGATAAAAAAAAACTGAATTACAACGCATACAATTGTTTAAATTCCACAGTTAATATCATTAACAAAAAAAAATTCTGGATTTTTATAAGCTTTTAAATATAAATAATTATAAATTAGAATTTCCTTATTCAACAGTTATTCCAAAATTTCACAAACTTTCTATAAAATTCAGATATATTACTTGAGGATCTAAATCTTACATGAATAAGTATGATATTATTTTTGCTAAGTATCTAAACATCATACTAGAAATATTATTAAATCTGAAGCAACTTGGAATATTGATAATAATAGACCAGTTTTAAATTCTTTATCAAATAATAGTATATATTGCAATAGTTCCTAGATTTTAAAGACCTATTTACTAGCATACCAGTTGATAAATTAAATTATGTCGATTATTTCTATTTTCAAGATAAAAAATTTATTAAATGTTAATTTCGAATACTGGAAATTTCGAATACGTTAAATTGTGCATTTATAATAATTTTATCTATAATGGAGAAAATATATTTATTCAAAATTTTGCTATTCCACAAGGATTTAATTTTTCAAGCATATTTGCAAATTTGTTTCTAAATTATTTCAAAAGAAGTTTTATTTATCAGTATCCTTTTGCTTTTAAATATATCGATGATTTTGTTATTTTCAATAATTCAAATTATGAAGATTTTTTTAAATCAATTTATTCCAATGAGCTTTCTTTAATTAAAACAAATTTATTTGACAATAGTGCTGAATTTATAGATTAATTTAAAAGTATTAAAAATTTGATTACTTATGTTGATATTTTTGACAAAACTAATCAATTTATTTTAAAGTCAACAAATTAATATACTGGAATTCCAATATTTCTTTAAAAATTTATAGGGATATTATTATTAATGAACTAAATCGCATTTATGATATTTGCAATAATCATAAATTAACTAAAATCAAATAAAACGTATAATTAATCATCTCAAAGACAATAATATTCCATACAATTTTATTTTCCATACAAATTTATTAAAATATGCATAAAGTAGGGAATTGCTTGTAAGACTGAAGTTATGTATAATAACAATTATGTGGCATAAGCAGCACAATAATTATACTTAATATAAATATTTTTAATATTCATAATTAAAGGAATTAATCCCCATGATTATATTCCATTTTGACCAATTTTTTAAATAAAAATTAAACCAATTTTTTTCAAGCCCACATTAATAATAAATTTTAATTTTTAAAAATACTAACAATAACTTACCTCAACTCCCATAGTATATATGAATGATAATATTTTTTCTGCCATTGTAATACTTATGGGACGTAAAGTCGTTTTTCCAGAAGACTTTACTTGTTCCACAGAAGTTTCCCAAACAGATGTTATTAAACTATTGAGAACTTCATTAGGTTTACCAAATAAATCTGTACTGTCTAATCCATTTTTAAATAGTAAATCATATCCACCTAACAGTTCAATTAATTGTAGAAAGTTGCATTTTGAATCAGCTAAGTTAATGGGTAGCATCTTCATAAGGTTATAATTTTCTTTTGATTTCAAATATTCTAAGCAGAAAGACTTAAAATCAGATTTTTCACAGAATCTTCTTAAAAGACTGGCCACCTAGATAACAATTTTGCACAAATAAATATAAAACAATAACATAATATAAAATATTAATATTAAAAGATAGTAAAATTCTTAATATTCTAGCATAAATAAAAATCATAAAATTCATTAAAAACGCAGTACATACTTTTCAGAAACAATTTATGATATTAAAAAATACACTGAAATATTATCATAAGAAATTAAAATATCCTTTATTAACTCTTAGTTACACAAAAAATTGAAATTTTCTGATGTTGATTTAATGTTCAACAAAACAGCAGATGTGATAATTATAAAAACATTATAGCAGTATTTGTAAATTAACTGATTTTTGGATTGTATCTCAGATACTTTCAGAGTATGTTTCTGGTGATATATACCCTAAAACACCTGATGTGAATATGGAATGTAACCAAAAAATTAGACACAGATAGTCAAATGACTTATTGAAATTGGTCAGAACTTTTCAAAAAATATAACAAATAAATTTCACATTATGGATTTTCGTCCAGAAATGTATGATCATTGGTTAGGTTTATTTATAAATATTTGCACTGATCTCAAAGTAACAGTATATAACTATTTCTAATCAATGATTGGTTTAATTTGACCACAAAACAGAATCAAAGCTATATACATATAAAATTCATGTTCCTATGGAGCCACTAACTTGCACAATGCCTTGTTAACAATTTAGATTCATGGGATTATAGGAATTGTCATATGAGAAGTCTACTATTTACTCTTAATAACTAAAATTTAACTCATTAAAACTAATATTTTTCATATATTACAATGGAGTACTTGTTTATATATATATAATAAGATGTTTTTTTAACATTTAGAGTAAAATTTTATACATAAAAAACACCTCATCAATTCCAACAAAAGAGTTATAGCTATAACTGTAAAGAATCTCAAGTTGATCATGTTAACCTATTCCATTGTTATTAAAT
The DNA here is from genome assembly GCA_037975125.1 of Latrodectus hesperus. Taxonomy (NCBI): domain Eukaryota; kingdom Metazoa; phylum Arthropoda; class Arachnida; order Araneae; family Theridiidae; genus Latrodectus; species Latrodectus hesperus. Next base: position 85,657,296 of record CM075853.1, read on the forward strand.
TCCACAAAATCGTTTAAATTTCATCTTTTATAGATATACTTGTCTCATTTCACATTTCAAGCATAATAGTTCTCTTAAGAATATTTATATTGATTAAAAGAAAATCCTTGAAAATATTTATATAAAATTTACTGTTTTCATTTTCAACTATATAAATATTTAGCAGTCTGTGATAAATTATTTATAGATCATGGGCAAACATATTTAGAATTGAAATAATTTACAGCTGCAATATAAAATGAAACAATTTTACTTTTAATAAATGATGAAATATTATTTAATACTAACTTCTAATGGTAGTTTTGCAGATACTTCAGGATCTGTCATATCAAATCCTAGTGAAGAAGGGTCAACAGCAAACAGTAAAATAATCTCCCATAAACTTGAATTCCATAAAACTTTAATGAATTTTTCATGAAACCATTTTGCTTCAATTGAAAATACAGATTCAATAAAATTCAGAAGTCTCACAAGCACAGTACATTTCAATCTGCAATAAAATAGAAATGAATATTCTGAATTATATAAGACATAATTAAAAGCATCAAACTTAAATTTAAAAAACATTCTAATTTATACTGTCAGAACATATTTGGAAAATAAATTTTAATTAACACACAAAATAATACATCATGAAATATATTTTGTGTGAACATAAATATGATGTTAAAATACATGAATATTTGAGCATCTAAGTTTTCCTGTAACATATTACATCCATCAAATAAGATGTGATAAATAATGTTGCAGTCATGCATGAATACAACAGAAAGTAGCTCAGTTCCCAGATTTTGAGAAAGTTGTGGGCACTAGTATCACAGAAAGAGAGCTGTGACATCTTTTCCAAGCAGAAATAACTGAAATTAGCAGTGACCCATGTGATTGAGTAGTAGAAAATAAGCAGTCATAATCAGAATAAGACCTGACTCAACAGATTTATAAAACTAGCTGTTCAATACCAAAAGGGGATACCTAAAACTATCTGGATAAACTGCACCCTACTGATCATATACCTTTATAAGAGCTTTCAACAGACATTTAAAACAGTTGCATCGATGAATATCATCCATGAGATAATTGGAAAAAAAGATGTTTAAAATAAATGCAGAGTTTAAAAATGCTTAAATGCAAATTCTTATTAAAATAAGCAATATGCAGTAAAAAATTAAAATTTTTAACAGATTTCAATAAACCAATGTTCAAAATGTATAATTAATCCTATGTATTTCAAAATTAAACAATACTAATTGAATATATTTTTTCACAAATTATATATTTGTTCTAACTGATTTCATACACAAAAAAATCTAAAATATTACAATAAAAACCAACACCAAATTACACATCAGAGAAAATTTGTATATTTTATAATTATAAACAAGTAAATAAAAATTTTAGTTTTCAAATTATAATAAAAAAAATCACACAAAATAGTCCCGATATTAGTTATATCAACATTAGATTCTGGGACAATTTACATAACTTTAGAATTATTTTGAATAATCCATTAGTTAAAATACACTGCTTAAGTCAGACGAAAAGAAATCCAGATTGAGAATATATAATAAATATTGTAGCCGTAGATATAAAAGATAAAATTAACAAGAGGACTAAATATTTAGCTGTTAATTAACAATAAAAAATTGCAGTTGAATATAAAAATACTGAAAAAAATTTCTTGTACATAAACTTTTTCATAATTATTAACTTTCAGGGATTATATCACATTATAATTGCAATTCTATACATACTTAACGAATGAATAAAGGTTTAAAAGCAATAAAAAAGTTAATCTAAAACTTCCTAACTTAAAATGAAAATTTCAAAAAGATTGAAAAATAAAAAATGTTTTAAGAATTCTGAAGTATTCAGAAGTAATGCAAAACATATATGTATTCCATATTACTTAGTTCTATTAGAATAATTACAAAGTATTATTAGTATATTTTTATTCTATATTACTTAGAATAAAAATATACTTATACTAATAAACTAAAAAACAAATTTGAAATGAAAGGCAATGTAAAATAAAATTACCTATTATATTTAAGTATTTCCTCAGGGGTAAATACTTCTTTTTCATCTTGAATATGTTCCTTCAACACAGATGTTAACGTCTCTTTCACAATATTTTCAATAAAATATTCAATAGCATGAAATATATTAACTGATGAAATTATTGAAACATGCATCTTTTCTGCAAAAAAGGATATAACACTAAAATATAATAAAAAGAAATGTTAATATATAAACTCATTCCTGTATAAATTACAATCCTGTTGATTTATGCACAATCCGCTATTTTTGAATTAATTTTAAAGAGATATAATTAAAAGAATACAAAAAGATTTCCTAAAAATTAATGCTATTTATAAAAGAATTATAAAATTGTAAATTAAACTCGAAACAACACTATTTTCTTCAGTATTATGCTTCCCAATAGTTCAACAGTTTATGTAACACAATGCTTCAGAATATTTCTTCTGTTCAGAGTAGTGAATTTCTTTATCTAAGTGGCATATTTTTATAACGAATCAGAATATTTTGAGAACATATTTCAATAATCAAATAAAAACAATTTTACTTTTATATCATTAAAATTTGTTTAAGACATTTTTAAACATTTGAGATTAAGATAAATATATTTTTAACAAGAATGTAATATTTTAAAGAAAATTTCATATATTCTTGTAAAAGCATGGTAGGGTTTTCAAAACATCATATTTTTTTTTAATTTAAATAAGTTTTTAAAACAAATAATGAATGTTTTAATATTTCAATAGTAAACAAATGTTTATACAGAAGTAGAAGTTTTCAGTGATTTTTTTTTAATTTTAAATAACTTTATTTGATGCAAGTAACAATTTAGCGAGTTAATAACATATTTCTTAAACGTTTTAACTTACTATTTAACACATTTTGCAATAACAGTTGTTTAGAAAATGCCCACTGATAGCATTCCATTGAAGTTTGAAGAGCTTCTAACCATAAAGATATGGATTTATAAGACATCAAATTCGATGATTTTGCCTGAGAAAAATTTTTCAATGCATTCTCAAATCTATAAATAAAATAAATTCCCCTTTTGTCAATATTAAATTATTTTTAAAGAAAAATACACAAATTTTCAAAATTGTTAAAAATGAATCTAAAATTATAAATGTAATTACATTTACAATTAAAATTTGTTATATAAGCATTCTTAAAAGCAAATAAAAATTTATAGCTGTAAGTAACATTCTATTAGCTAGATGAGAAGCGAATACACATATTTTTAAATAACAAGATAATATAAATTATACTAATCGTTCTTGGGTAGTTATTAAGCATAAATTACAGAAAAAGATAACAATGAATTTGGTAATTAATATGAAATATTATTTAAGTAGCAATTTAATCAGTTCTAATTTTAAAAATAAATCTTTAGAATTAGTAGTGTTATTTGAAATATGTTGTGTTTGAAAATGTATTTGATTTTTATGGAAATATTATTTATTATAATTTGAATTATCATGTTAAAGTCTGAAAAATGTACATTTTGAAAACAGAAATGTGCACTTGAAATAATATGAGATAATAATGTTATTTTATTTCTGTAGATTAATATTATATTAATTTTGCTTTGAGATTTAAAAAGCAGGTACTTTTTAAAATTATAAAGTAAATGCATTCATAAATTAAAGCATATAATGAAACTGGTTAGACTTTCACATCAACAGAGAATAAAATATAAATGTCTTTATTATAATGAAATAAAATGTTTGAATTTATTACAGTTAAAGAGAGTATATATAGTTAACCTGAAAACTCAGATGCAAACAATTCTTACAATGTACATCAGTTTTTACTATTCACATAATTTTATAATAAAATTGGCAGTGTTTTGAGTTTGTCAACTTAGAAGAATTAGCCAATAGTAAAAACATTACTGATAAAGTAAATTATTGAAAGGACTAATACTTTGAAATTTTACAAATTAAATTAACATTATCAATATTCATCTTTGCAAGAAATCAATTCTTTCAAACATAAAAGAAAGTTTAATAAATATTTAAACAGATTTTTTTAGTCAATTGTAGAAATTATTATAATAAATAATTATACGTGACACACAAATTTTGTTAGCAAACTATTTATCAATTATTATTTTGTAACTCAGCTACATATATAAAGTATATTAATACTTAAAAGCCTCAGTCTTCCAATGTGATTAATTTAATGAGAGTTAATTTAGACACTGAAGCCTAGTAGCTTAGTAGTAGCATTTCATGATCCCAAGGCACAAGTCTGAGGTTTGATCCTCGGACTGGGCAAGGTCGACTCACCAGTGAGTCAATAAACTAAGTACCAAGCGTGCTAGGGAGATAAATATTGGGGGTTTTGCATTAGGCTGACAACCTAATTCAAACATATGCTTCACACCCAGGAGCTCTCAGCCAAGAAAACAGAAATAGCACTGTAGGCCTTGGCCCACATGGGCTGTTGAGTCATAGAGTTTAATTTAGTTATTAGTAATTTAGATACTATGTTCCAGTCCCTGATATATTTGAAATACTTTAAAATTATGAAAAAAAAATTGTATTATGAAAAGTACCATTTATATGGATATAAACTCCTTTAATGATTATTAAATTATTCTTTTATAGGTAGTAAATTTGTATTATTTCCTATAAACTCTTGCAGGTTTTCTTCATATTTTCTTTAATAAAGAAATTTTAGTTTCTCAAAGAAGCCCAGTAGCACAGTGGTAGCGCTTTGTGCTTCCAAGGCACTGCACTACCACTATTGCACAGGTTACATGGGGTTCAACACTCAGGTTGGGAAAGATAGATTCTCGACCTTTCATCCTTTCAGTGAGTCAATAAATGAATAACAAGCATACTTGGGGATCAAACACTGGGAGTTTTGTCTTGACTAACCACCTAATCAGGACATATGCTTTGCACCACATGACCTTCGGTCTGGAATATAGATATGGGCACTATAGGTCTTGGTCCCCACTGGGCTGTCGTGCAACATGTTTAGTTTTTCAAACCTTAGAGTATTTTAAAGTAAATTTTAAATAAAATTGTTTTCAAAAAAATAAAAATATATTATTTATAAAGCAATACATTATTGATGATTTTTACATAAGAATATTTCGGAGTTAATTAGTAACATATAAAAGTTGAGATCAATAAAAATGTTCACTTACACATCTTCCACAATATTTTTACCAGAGACATTATATGCTAAGATATAAGCAGTAGAACTTTGTGATCCTATAAAATAATATATTAACAACAATGAATTAAAAGCAAAATATTTAATTCCTTTAACAGAAATTTATTCCAATTTTATTGCAAAAAAATTTTAATTAAATATTTCATAATCATTAAAAAAACAAATAAGTAATTAAAATTTTTAAATAATATTGATATAATTATTTACACTTCGTTTTAGAAAGCAGGTTTTTGCTACTACATAAGCATAAGTAAAATAATCAATTTAAAAATTATAAGCAAGTAACACTATTTAGAAATTTAACTAAAACCGAATGAAATTTGACGAAAACTGCAAAGGAAAAATTATAGGAACATTGTCAGTACAGTCAGTTAAATTACAAAGCATTCAAAATTATCATCACAATGAAAAAATTATTATTCTTCATAAAAAATGTTGAAAATCAATACAAATATTTATTTCAAATTAGTTTGAAGCAAGATGTGTTCTAGAAATGCAGAAGTTGAAATGATTTATAATAAAGACTAGTAAGTTTATATTATCAGTTTAAATCAGTGTCATATACACAAATAAAAATTTGGAAATAACATTTATTTTGTATACATATATTTTAAAGAATTCATGGCATGAAAAGAATAGTTTACAATTTTTCTCATGCTATGAACCATATAATGGTTTTGAATCATCTAGTTTTTAATAATTGTAATAGATGCAGGTTGATTAATAAATGAAGTATTATTTTTAACAAATTAGCAATATTTTTAAGTGCTAGATAAAAATTCTTACATATCTGTTATATAAAAATTACCGCTTATCTCAGTTTTACAACATTTTTAAAAAAAGTGATTTTGTATTTTCATTAGAATAAGTATCGATCAAAACTTTTTTGGAAGAACTTAATGATTTTTTAAGAGGTTTTAGCTAATTTATTTTGTAAAATTCCCTTGATTTCCCTATTGTATATTTTGTAGTTTGATTCATTATTTAATTTTAATCTTATAGGATTTCAATTGATAGAATAAACATTGTTTTATTTCTCTATTTGAAGCATTCCACCGATTCCTCTGTATTTTAGGAAGAATGTTAAAAATCATAATTATATGAAAATTTTTCAACTAATTATATTCTGAAGCAGCAACTATATAATGTAGTTAACAGGCATATTTTAATCATATGAAAAATTAAATGTTTCTGCACTCATCCTAACATCCCAAATATTTAACTAGTGTGTAAAACTTCAGCAAAGAATATGCAAAACATCACAGGTGACATGAATGCATGTAAAACGTGTGCAGTTAAAATGAGAAGCACAAGTCTACAATAAAAAAAGAACGGAGACCCAATTAAAGATATTTGCTGCAAGTTCAAGTGAACTTTTTCATGAAATATAGCCATAAGAAATCATCAGAATGAATTTGCACATGAAAAAATTATCAGAAAACTGGAGCTCATTTTATAGAGTTTCTGTAACCAAAGTTTCTGAAACTGTATTGTACAGAAGTGATCCTTTCCCGTGTATATGAAATCCAAAATACCATTGGAACAGATTTCCTTTTCAAGGATAATAATGTATAGCCACACAAGACATATGCTGTTAAGCAGCCACTTGAAAGAAAAGATATTAAAATGGATTGGCCAATCCTTTTCAACATCTTCAAATGGACTGGCCGATGTATTCTTATTCCAATTATGTTCTATAATTCTGATAAATCATAAGTGGGATGCTTTGGGGAGATTGCTTGTCGTACAATTATATTCTCTGGGGAACACCCAACAAATGAAATAGATTCTGATAGTGTAACATAAACAACTGTGCTTAAAGATTGCTGAACAATTTGATGTTGAGTACAGAGAGATGGTGTGAAACAAACATGATGCAGTAAGAGAAGAGTATATCCTATACAAAGGAACATGTTTTTGTTGTTTTTCCTCTTAGACAGAAAACCATGTGTAATGTTACTATGAGTTCAATCAAAAAATTTCTTTTGCACTGTCATTTTTTATTCACTTTTGCAAAACTACGCTTACTTCATTCTTTAAGTACAAAATACTGTCTCTCATTTCTAAATTTCCTGTCTCTCAGAGGATTTCTCACAAAACTGTGACATAAAAATACATGTTGCTTAAGTTTTGCACACCAGTGTATCTATTTTAAATATTTCAATTACATTTGTTAATACTGAAATAAAGAAAAGCATTGCCAAATATCTTTTTATAATTTTTGAATTAAAAACTTATATAACTAAAGTTATTTTGTTTAAATTATAAGTTAAAAGCAACTATAAATATGCTCAAAAAATTTGATAATACATATTGACAAATTTATAGTGGCATGTATTTTAATACATAAAAAAACACTTGTACAAAAGGAAATCTTATTAACTTTTCAGATGAAAAACACTAAATAACAAGATAAATATACAAAGATTATTCAATTTCAATGAAACAAGCTTTTTAAACCTGAAACAAATGGCAACAGCTTAACAACCAAATCCATGCATTTATGTCTACTTTCTGTTTGGATACATCCACATTGTTTTATTAACCACTTAATTGCACATTGTAATGTTGCTTCTTCTAAGCACCTAAAACAGTTTAAAATTAGTATATATGCTATTATGGCAATATGATTCAAATAGAAATATAAAATATCTATGGAACATTTAAATAAAAATATTAATTTTTAAATTTATTGTAGTTACATAATGGCTATCTATTAGGATTTCTCCCTTTTAGACTAACAAGGGGTGAAAGTGATGGGACAGTGGAGCAACCTGAGGATAGGCTATCATGACCCCAAAAGTGGGTGGATCTTGGTAATTTAGAAGCACAGATCAAGAATAAGATTCCCAAATATGGCCTGTTATCCCCATAATTATCATTTTACATGGAGAACCTTGCAACAATAACAATTTTTATGTGCCTCAGCTGCCATTAGTGAACACACCGCAAATCTTCTGTAAAGTGTAGGACAGGGATTCAAACTCACTATTCCCAGCAATGAGAACAAATGCCTAAACCAACCAGGCCACCTCACACATAATACTTAAATATTTTATTATATATTTTTGCTCTGTTTTAGATTATATAAATTTTGACAGCAACTCTAAAACTAAATTTAAAGATATTCTATTTGAATTGAACTAAATTAAATAAAATGTTAAAAGCTGAATTTTATAAATAAGTAAATCAAAAACTAAAATATATATACTGGAATGACAATTTAAAAAATTCTTCCCTTCAAAATAATTATAAAATCAATATATTTCAATAATGGAAAATTAATCAACAACTATAACAGGATTGATCAATACTTAAGAAGATTTATAAATTAATTATATTGTAAATATAAATGGAAAAATATTTATGGCTTTATTTTATCACATTTAAAAATAAGAATTTTGAACTTTACAAATATTATTCAATTCTGAAACGTTTTGATGAGCAAATAGTTTAATTTGAGAAATAGCTTTTCAATTAACTTTAATAGTTTTTAAATATTTACATATCAAATCCTTTTAAATCTTCACAAGAAACAAAAAATTAGCAATAAGATGATTTTTACATGATTAAGTTTTTCATGAAATATTTAAAATTAGAAACTACATAAAATGTTGCAAAATTTATTTTAACATTAAAGCAGTCGCTTCAATGTAAAATATGAAATTATATTTTTTACAATTTTTTTGCTCTAAATGTAACTAGGAACAAAATATCCATGCACTTAAAGCAATAAATCATTCTGTAAAAATGAAACCTTCAAATTTTTAAGTTCATAAAGTATTTTAATGTAAAACTTCTTTTACATTGAAATACTGTTTGATGATCAATGGATAAGTAAAAAGATTAAATCAAAGTAAATTCAATGTTAAAATGAAAATGTAAGCAAATGTTGATATTTGTGACAAAATTTAATAACTAAACAATGATACAAAATAACAAAGCATTTTCTAATATCTTAGTGTAGAAAACAGTAAGAAATAAAAGCACCATAATAATCCTAAAAATTTCTTTTATATATATATATATATATATATATATATATATATATATAAACCTTACAAAAATCTTCATAAGCAGCCATAAGCAACTGATGTACATTCAGCTTAATAAAGTCATAAAAAAAGCCTATCAAAAATATTATTTAGATAATAATTATTTTATTTAACAATTACTGCAATTTTATTTTGTAATTGCACATAAAATAGAATACTTAATAATTGACAAAAAGTCATAAAAACATTCAAACAGAAATATTTCTTACTCTGGTTTCTTCCTTGATGCTTCAGTTTTCAAAAAATGTTTATGTTTAACTGCAATAATTTTTTCTATATGTTTTAATGCAATTATACACTGCTTCTGTGTTCCTGTAAAGATTATAAAATATTTAATATTTTTAAGAACCATTATTTAATAGCTCTAAAAATAATAAGCACATTTTTTCAAAACAAAAATAATAAATATGTAAACATTTTTGTGTCTTTACAGAATTGCTTATGATTGTTAATTTCTTAGGAATTAAAATATAAAAAGCCTTCATTATAAAGAAAATTTACATTAGAAATATTACACTAAGAATTCAGTTATTCCAAAATATTGAAATCAAATTAATTATTAATTGAATATGAAGACATAAATCCTCTCTTTAACTTTTAAAATGTATCAATTAATTTCACTAAATTTTGAGGCTGATACAGCCAGAAATGTTTATAAATGTAAAAGCATTGTAAGAAAAGGATGAGAAATGCATTTAAATATTTTTCATTTTCTGTAATAATAAATCTATTAAAACCAAAAAATAAGAAAAGATAATATATTATTTCACACTTTGAAATATCAACCATATTCACATTACTTTGTAATAGAAATTAATTTCCTGATATGATATTATTTTATTAGTTAATATTGTTTTATTGTTCATTTAATTAAAAAGAACTGGTAATACATAATAAATTAGAAAATTTACAATTGCATTCTTCAAAATGTTTAAATATGTTTTAAAAAAAAAGCCTCATCTACACAATTTTAAAATTGTGTGAATATATTAACATATATAAGAATAGCAAGTGCTAAAAAGAATTAAAACAAAAATGTTTGTATCTAAATATGGTTATTACCTAATGAAGAGTTATCTGCATGAGAAATAGCAAGACTGTCAACAAATAATACAAGAAAGTGAATTGTATACTTCTTAACAAGATGCTCTTCATTGCTATAAAGTAAAAATATATTATTTTATACACAAGCTATATTCATGATTAAAGTTTAATAATTATGAACATTGCAAACACTTAAATTAGGCTCTAAAGATTAGGTATGAGATTGGCTGCTTACATTAATGTGCACAGTGATTACTTTCCAACTTAACACATATGAAACAAATATAACAGTAGACTTCCTTGCAGTCATAAATATCATATATGTAGTGTTTGCTCTTTGATTCCTCTAGTTATAACAAAAGGATTATAATTTTGTGCAACTGGACACAGACCCTTAGAAAATTACTCTGTTAGTTTGAAACTGATTTCACAGTCTCAAATGCAAAAAAAATCAAATATGCTCAAAATCTTTCGTTCACCTTCTACAAGTTATATTGGTGAATGCAAGTTTTCCACCCAATATTATTACCCATAAAGAAAAGCAAATAAATGCAAAATAAACAATACTTATGTGACTATGCACACACAATCTTCATTGTTATCTATGACCGCTTGCTATCTTTCTGTTAGGAAAGAAATTCAACAATAGTAAAATTCTGGAGTTTTTCAGTCAAAAAAATCTTGGATGCCAGTTTCAACAGCATCAAAATCATTAAAGAAAGACTTTTTGACTGAAGGAAGTGTTCAATGTACATAAGAAGTTATAGTCAGTTGGTGTCAAGTCAGGAGAATCAGGTGGGGAACTTCCACCAAAATCCATTAACTTTTGATGAGTGGTAACAGCAGCAAGTGACCTAATATGAGCATGACAAAAGATAATACTGTGATGATTAATGAGATCTGGTCACTAGGCATACAAATTTCAATACAACTTGTCTAACTTTTAGGCAATAGAAGGCAGCATTAAGGATTTGATTGAGTGGTAGGACCTGCCAGTAAATTATTCCCCTCACGCTCAATAAAACCTTCTTTTGATGATGTACAGTTTTCAAAGTTGATGCAGGTAAGTCAGAAGAGCAACATACAGTCCTGTGACACTTATGATATATAATTCATTTCTTATATCCTATCACAATTAGAATTAGTTATTTTTGTACCAAGAAAACAACAAAACATAGGTGGAAATTCAGTCATTTTGTTGATTAGCTGACATGTACGTTTCTGGTATGTAAACAAAATGATTCGACTTTCTCATAAAACTCAAGTTAACCAGCTATCTCTCAAACATTGTCCAATGTATATTGGAAATCTGCACTAATTCTTGCATAATAGAGTTGAGAACGTTCTAAATGGCTGAGTCAATATCATTTTCTCCAACATATGATGACCGTCTACTCCTAGCTTGAGCTTGACAACTTCTATCTTCTTCTCAAACTTTATGAAACTATCAATGTCAAGGGCTTTCATTTATTGCATCCTCCCCATTATTTTGACAAACATTGTGACAAGATGTGACTGCCATACATATTTTATTGAACTCACATAATAGCAATGTCCCATTTTTCCTTCTTGCTTTCCATATTACACCCTTGGAGTTTATTTTGTGATGATTAAATGCATGAGACACAATGCATATATGTTAAGCATTTACATATTTGATTGGTTCATGATTTTACTAATTAAAAAGTCATGTGGGGTGTCAGTTCTATGGCAAATTGGTATATCCAAGATGGGTTGGGCTTTTGAATTTTCCAAATAGAAACATGCTTATTTTAAAAGAAAGCACAAAAGTTCTATGCAACTTTTATCTGTACATGCATGTTACTTTTGTAACTTTGACCAATGCTGATTGTTCTTACAACAGCCTTTTTTTATATTTCTCGGCACAAAACTATTATTGGTTATATTGTAACATATTTCTATCTACCCCTTCAAAAAACTGCAACGTCTCCAATTCAAAATAGCTTCAGTTTTAATAGTTGAAAATTCTCTCAGTTTATTTAACTTTTAAAGGTGAATGTAGATATTAATAATTAACTTCATATCAATAAATTCTATAAAATAATAGCTTATTTTTCACATATACTTACCGAAATATATTATATATGCTATTAAATGTCAAAACTGATCCAATTCTCTTATATGGATTTGGATGCAATGCAAAACTATGTAACTTGCTTAGGAGTCTTTCAACTTGCTTACACTGAGACTTAAAAAAAGTTTTGAATTAATTTGAGTAAAATACAAACAATTAATCATAAAATAAAGTTTTATATTTATAATTCTAAAATATTTAAATAAGAGATAAAGTATACATATAGAATCATATGAGTGAAAGAAGATTCATGCACAAACCCTTTGTTATCAAAACAAGTTATTCTATTATTTTAATTTCAATTAATTTTAATTTATTAGTTAATATATTTAGATAAATATATTTCATACATTTAATAAATAAATTCAATATCAAGAAAATTTTTCTATCCAACAATATTTCATAACAAAAATCACTTTTCTGAGAAAAATAATATAATTTTCATATGCTCATTCTACTTGTAAAAAATTTTTAATTTGTTCTTTTTGTTATATTAACTCAACATTACCAACAAAATCTAGTTTTAGCATTATATATTGCAATAATTTTAGGAAGATTAATTAAATTTTTAGGAAGATTGATCTGAAATTTTGAATAAATTACATCTACATATTCGAGAAATAAAATATAAGTCATTAAAAAAGCATTATTAAATTAGACGATAAATTGTTTTATAATCATGTGTTTAATGGGCATAATGCTAAAATAACAAAATCTAAAATGGATGACCATAATTAATTACAGACTCTGAGAATTTCATTCTGAAAGATATACATTTCTAAAAATATATCCATTTATTAAATATGTATTTCCTTTTTTAAGTGCATTTTTAGCTAAATATATACTACAAATTTAAATACATTAGCTAAATATAATGGTGAACAATAAAATTACAAAATAATCCACTAAAACAATCTGCAATTTTTTCAGAAAAATTATTTATAAAAATTTCAATAAAAAAATAAACACTTTGTTCAACAAAAATTGAACTTACTTTGATAAGAATCAATAAAAAATCAATGAATTTAATTCAAACTCTAGAAATAATACTTAGAACTTTAATCTTGTCTAAATTTGGAGAATTAGCAGCTTTATGAGTCAACTTTTATATTATTCCCATTTATGAATACATGTTTTCTTATTGATAGCTAATCATATTTATTCTTTAAAGTTAATTTACTGGGTAAGAAAATATTTAATGTGAATTTTTAACAAATGCAAGGGTAATAAATATGTAAAAAAATATCAGAATAATCTTGCATTTTACAGAACAGTAACAAAATCTATTATACATTACTTTAGTTATTTTTCTGGGGAAGAACACCATTAGAAAAAATTAATTTTTCATATTAAAAAAAAAATTCTATTAATACGTTGGTATACTTACACCTACTGATTGCTTAATAGACCATTGAAAATATTCTTTCAAGCAAATTGCACAATAATCTCTTAAAGCAGCATTTTGAGAATTAGTTACCCCATCCTAATGTGAAATAATAATTAATTATATAACAAAATAAAAAAATATATAAAAAATTTAACAATTCATTCCATCAATTTGAAACTAATTTAGTGCAGTTTTAAAGCAAAAAGAATTAACTTCTTACTCTCAATAAAATAATTTTACATTTTTAGTTTTTTTTCCACTTTTTTCTGTTTTTTATTACCTAATGAATATAATAATAAATTAACAATTGTCAACTTACAAAAGCAATATTAGCTGAAATTATTTTCCTAACAAAGTAAAAAAATGATAAGCATAGTCTTGATGAAAAATATTTATAAAAATCTTCAAAATTCTTTCTATAATGAATACTTTTATAATGTATTTTCTAGGAAAATAATTAAAGCTAAATTTTGACTCCTACTACTGCCTATGGCATTAAACATACTTTGTGTGAAGATTACTTTTGTTATCTTTTACTTTAATTTTTAACATTTCAATGTGCTTAATTTAAAAAGTTCTTAACATAAATATTAACAATATATTTTTCATTCAAAATATATTTTAAGTCATAATTTTATGTATATGAAAAACCATAAAAATATAGATTATAAACTTTTCCAAAGAATTTTAGCAGCAGTATAAATTAAACTTGTATTTAATTGAATTATTAAAACTTGTGTCTGAAGATTACCCAAATTCATTTTCAAAAGAAATAGTTAATTTTCAGAAGACTAAGCCAAATAATTTGTGGGAAATTCACAAACATAAAATAACCTATTATAAATAAGATACACTTAAGAATATTAACTTCAACAAAAGCGCAGAAAAATAAAAGTGTTAAAGTTTAAATGTTTATTATATAAAACATTTCTATAGAATATATACATATATTATACTTGAAAACTTTCAAATATAGTGGAAAAAATAGGAATGCTTCTAAATTTATTACTTTTCATTACTGCTGATTTATTTGTTCTTCTTTAGCCATGATTAGAAAAATGCTACATAAATTGGTATACATTATTAAAAATAATAGATATTGATTTTTAATAATATGTTGTTATGCTTTCTTCAGAATTTTCTAATGAATTTTTGATTTCAATCAAAATTAAACTTTTTCCTCATTGTCCATTTGTTTTTTTAAATACTTTCTTATAATACTTTTTTAAATACTTTATGTTTTTGCATCTCCATTGTGGAATATTTGAGCTTTTTAAAAGTTTGTAAGGAAATGATAAAAATGAAATAAAGCACATAAATTTCATTTTGGTAAAATTATCTAATAATAATAAATTTATTGTTTCTATACAGAATATTTTGCATACATTTACACCGATTTTGTTATGTAGCTATTTCAATTCTTGATAAAAGATATATAAAATGAAGTTTGTTTTAATATCATTGATAGAAATATTCATAAAGCGATATCATTTTTGAAATTTATATCTTTAAGTATTGAAATAAAAATTTTAATGATGAAGCTAATAATAAAGAACAAGTATTGTGTGTTATTCCATTTTTAATAAAACTTTTTATGAAAAAATATCGCAAATTTTAGCTTTGTACTTATCTTTAGGATAAATTTACACTTCACAATTTAAAATAAATATAATAGTGTCATAAATAATTCTCAAGAGGTTTTTGTCACATAGTAAAAATAAAACCCTTACCCATAAGCAAAGAAGTATTGTAGAAGACTCTGGTGTATTACAGACTTTACTACATGTAAACCAATGAATAATCTGAAATACTAATGGACTGAACAACTGTTTAGTAACCTGAAAATTTAATAGGTGGAAAATTATTTCTACAAAAGAAAAAACTTCATAAATTTTCTGATAAACATAGCATGTGAATTTTGATATTACTGTAAAAAATTTAATGTTTGACAGTTACTTTTAATGAATGACAGTGGATTCCTTAAAGTACTTGAAATATACCTTTATTAATAATTCCTTATTAATAATAAAGTTATAAATTTTTATAACTGTCATTTGGAAGTAATATAATACTAATTAAACAAATGAAAATGTTTAATTAGCATTATATTACTTTATAAGATGAAATAAAGAATAATGAGATACAAAAAATTCATAAACCTGTTCTACATCACAAGATAATTCCAATAATCCTGGAAATAATTTATTGTACAGTGCTTCCATAGACAGCTAAAGTAAACAAGAAATGAAAATTATAAAACAATATATATAAATTAAATTTATGAGATTGTTATAAACCACTTTAAATTTTGTTTTATTTCAAGCACAAATAGGGGGAATATATTTAAAAAAAATTATTATGTAAAATAAAATTTAAATTAAAATTATTAAATATATCATTCAGTCAGTTAAATAAATAAAAATTCGTACCTTTTCTTGAAGTTTATCTGGTACTATACTACCATGACCGATCATAAAGAGAACCAAAGAATGAAGAGCTTCACAAGCAGCAATTTTCACTTGTCGAGAACTCGATTTTGTAGCAATTTCCAAAACACGAGGAAGAAATTCATCTTTAAATATATGAATACATACATATGTAAATATGCAATTATATAACAATTTACATAATTGTGCTATTTAAAAGCTATAATTATTTAGCAGAAAAGATTAAGAGAAATAATTTGGTCCTAAATTCAACCCCAAATCTTAACATTTTAGTAACTTTACTACTATGAAATACTGAAAACATCAAAATACAAGTGAAATGAACTCAAGTGAAAAGTAAATTAAAATATATATTTGTATCTTGTAATACTATTTACAATCAGTATTGCAAAAAGAAAACATGTAATAAATAAATAAATATATTATAAATTAAAAAAGAAATTTAATCAAAACTAAATCTTTCTGAAATTTTATAATAGATTCCCATCCTTTTCTTAGAAATAAAATAAAGGCTTTATAGATACATAAAATCAATCATCATTCTTTACAAAGGATAGATTTTGGAATTTCCAATTCTGTGCATAATATTTACTGATTGTATCAATATATATGATTAATAAAATTGAAATCGATTAGGTAACTGATGCATCTATTATAATATCTTATTTTTCAATTTTTATTATTGAAATGCAAAGAAATTAAATACAAGTATCTTCTTAATACAAGAATTGCATCAACTTAATAAAAGTTATATGATACACAGAGTTACATATACATACATCTATATAATAACAAAAAATGTAAGGCTGTTTCTCTCATGATTTTTCACAAAAAAAATAAATTAATATCTTTGAAAATACTGTCATAGAAATATGGTAGACATATAAGAATGCTTTACACAAATTAAGCTTTCTAGTGATAAATAATTAGAATCTTTACTTATGTTAAATCTGAATGACTCCATAAAAAGTGTTATATTCATTTCATAATTCCAATTATGAATAAATCATCTTAAATTTTGATAAGTTCATTTAAAAGTTAGGTTGATATGAAATATTAGAGATAAAGTGGAATAGTGATAAAGAATGGAAAACAAACACTACATTTGGCAGAAATATAGACATTTTTAAATATAGCTATATTTCTGAAAACAATATAACAATTTTATTGATGAAAACAATATTATCTTAAATGTTGATAAATTAATTCAGAAAGTTTAAAGTGATTTGAAACAAGAGATAAAGCAAAATATGGGGAAAAAATGAAAAGTATACATTGGCCAGAAATCTGGATATTTTAAAAAAATAGCTAGAGTATGTTTAAAAACACAGATAAATATGAAATGATAAAAGTTCATAACGTATATAATTTTAATACTTTTCAGGCCTTTTTTTTAATTTCAAATCATCCAATCCCATTCTTATAATAAATATTTTGATAAAATAAAGTAATATTTCTTTTTTGAGCCAAATACATTTTTATTTCCCTTTTAATACAACTAATATTATTACGAGGGTCAATCTGAAATTTTTGAGATAGAACTAGATTTTTAAAGTTATACTTACAAAATTTTAGGCGTGCTCAAGGTAGTCTCCTCCAGCATCAATGCACTTTTGTAGACGACTTTTCCACAGATTAAATGCCTCAAGCCATTCATTTCTTTGAATAGATGAAAAAAATGCATTTACAGCCACATCAATCTCTTCTTCTGAATGAAAATGACGTCCACGTAAGTTCTTTTTTAGATTAAAGAATAACCAAAAGTCGCACATAGCTAGATCAGTTGAATATGGCGGATGTTCGATCACTTTAATTTGTTTTTGTTTAAGAAACTTAACTGTTAATACAGCTGTATGTGAAGATGCATTGTCATGGTGAAGCATTAGTCCCCTAACATTCAGTTCTTGTGAATTTCTGGAAGACATTTAGTGGTATACCAGTTTGCTGTTACTGTCTTCCGTCCTTCCAACTAGATGGCTTTGACCAATCCCATACTTCTGAAGAAAACAGCATACATCACTTTTTTCAGTGCGCGTTGTTTTTTCACCGTTGTCGGAGTGGGATCATCTTCAAAGACCCATACTTTTCTTTCTTGACGTGTTGGAATGTCAAAAAACGGTATGTACGTTTCATCACCCATTACAATTTTAGAAATGATGCGGTGGCCACCATCATTCAGCATATTAAAAGTTTCTTTACTGATTCTGACATGCTCCTCTTTTTGATGTTCAGTTAGATTATGGGGAATCCAATGGCAAACTACTTTTTTCATATGTAATTTTCATGAATGATTTTGTGTATGGCTGCGGATCCAATGTTAAGTTCCTTCTGTATCATTTGATAGGTACAGCGATTATCATCCATTAACATTTTTCGTATGGCAGACACATTATCCGGGATTACTGCCGACGGTGGCCTTCCTGTGTGTTCTTCATCCTGAAGGAAATTGCGACCATTTCTAAATTCTTTAAACCATCTGAATACAGTAGCACGAGCTGGAGATTCATCAGCAAATGCTAATTGCAATCGTTTGTCAGTCTATACTACTTTTTAAATATCTGTGGGCAGATGTCTTTTTACCAATACCCACCATTAGGCTAATTGCCAAATTAATTACCATGATAAGCAGAGCTGCAAATATTAAACTTTAATGCAGTTAATGGAATGCTAGCTATTAGTTTAAATACCTACAGTATTTCGTTCTATTAATAAATAAGAAACTAATAACATGCCAATAATTAGACTTGCTTAAAAGTAACAAGTTTAATTTTTTGATACTAAACAAAAAATAATTACATAACATAAATTAAGTTTAAAATTTGAGAATAGATAAAGATATTCCAATTAAATAATTCATTACTAACAAAATAAGTAAAATTATAATACCGATGAACATAAAAGTTTCCAACCAAAACCATCAGACACCAGAGTTTGATTTTCTGAAACCAGTGTTTTTAAAACACCTGGGATACGCCCCCTTTGACGAACTGGCATGCGTATACAGTAAGTTAATTTAATCATGAAATTCAAAATGCCAGATCGGCAAAGTAAAATTTTAAGTGTTTGTAATAAATGGTATAGGAGTATGCCGGTAAGGCATAGCAGAAAATAAAGTTGCAAATAATGCACAAGTATTTTAAATGTATGATAAATATGGTGATAAGAAAATTAAATAGAACCATATTAGAGTAAAACTTAAAAGCACTGAATATATGAATTTAAGTTTGTACTAGGATAACAATGCCCCCCCCTCTTATCACCATCAACTCTAGATTTACAAGAAATTACTAACTCCGGTATCTGATTACAAAGTAATTCCATTGAATATAACATATCCAAATTTTATAATTTAACATTATAAACATGTGCAACACTTTACACTTAGTTCAAATAAACATATCACATAAACATCTGTTGATTCATTAAGTTTACAACTTTATACAATATTCACATTTCCCTTGAAAAAAGTTCATAAACAGCATGTTATATAAAACAATACTTTATTCACAACTATGGCTGTGTGTTGCGTATGTGATTAAAATAATACATTATAGTACATAATATGCATTCACACAATACATAAACATTCACACACGGGGCCCCGATACACAACATACAATGTACTCTAAATAATGCACACACACAATATTTTTATTTCAATTCAAATCAACCAAAATATTCCTAATAAATTAAAATTACAAAGAAAATCAACTTTGTTGTTTAATGATCAAAAACAAATACATGAATAAATATCTTTCAATCATTTCTTAAAGATATTTGAAATGAACTTCTGCAGTTCAAATTTTGTTAGTGGCTTGGTGAAAGCGTCAGCTAAGTTTAATTTACTTCGTACAAAACTGAGTTTAAATTTTTGTGTATATTATACATATCGCGAACGAAAAATAACTTCACATCTATATGTTTTGACCGATAGTTTTCAATTGGAGATTTTATAAAATCTATAGCAGCTTGATTATCCACAAACAAAATTGAGATTTCTGGTTCACTTGTTACAATACCTTTATCATGACACTCATTTAGTATACCACTGAACCAAACTATTTCTTTAGCAGCCTCGGTCATAGCAACAAATTCTGCTTCCATAGTTGATAAGGTGACACTTTTCTCTTTAAATGTACGCCAACTTATGGGAGAATTTCCTAGTAAAACGAGTTGACCTCCTAGAGACGTTCTGTCATCTCGGTTTGCAGCGAAATCTGCATCTGAATAAACTCTAATTTGGAATTGTTTACAAGAAAGTTTTAAGCAAAAATCTTCCGTGTTGATAACATAACCTAAAAGTCTTAATAAACCATCCCAATGATTCATCCCTGGGTTGGACTGAAATTGGCTGAATATATTAACAGCATAAGCGATGTCAGGGCGAGTTCTATTAGCCAAAAAGGATAGACAGCCTAATACACTTCTATAGGGGTATTTTAGCATTTCTCTTTCTTCCTCCGCTGTAGAGGGACAGGAAGTTTTAGAATAAATTGAACCTTTAGATATGGGTAGTGATGAAATTGGTATTTTAAATCGTTGGAAACGCTCACATACGTCTTTAATGTATGAGCGTTGATGAATCAAGACACTACCATTTTCCTCACCAAACTCTACGCCTAAAAGGGTACGAGTCTTACCTAGTACTTTTATGTCAAAATGGTTTTTCAAATTATTAATAGTTTTATCGATTGTCCTTTGGTCTCTGCCAAATATAACAAAGTCATCAACATACAATATCAAAACTAAGTAATCTCCTAATAAATAAGCACAGTTACCCCACTGAAATTTACAAAAACCCATTTTTAACAAAACATTATGGATTTCATAGAACCATTGTCGACCACTTTGTCGTAATCCATATATAGCTCGATCTAAGCGACAGAATTTTCTCTTTTGACTAGTTTCTTCAAAACCTGGAGGCTGTGTCATATAAATTCGCTCTTCCAAAGGGGCATAAAGGTAAGCTCCTGTTATATCACATTGAAGGTGGTACCAACCTTTACATGAGACGAGTAACGAAAAGAAAAATCTGATTAAACTAAAGTTGACCACAGGGGAAAAAGTTTCATCATATGAGATTCCCTTCTCCTGTTTATAACCCTGTGCTACTAGTCGAGATTTAAATCTTACAATTTTTCCTGTATCATCTCTTTTTACGGTGAATACCCACCTACATCCAATAGGTGTGGTATTTTCTGGTAAGTCTTCCAAATGCCACACTCCCCGGTTCTTCATGATACAGAGTTCTTCTTTCATAACATTTAACCACTCGTCCTTATATTCCGATTCAATTGCCTGCTTATAAGTCTTTGGTATAGGAATGCGATCTAATCAGCTAGATATGCTAAGATTATTGGTGGTCCCATTATCTTTATTATCTGTTAAAACTGCATCACGACTGTTCGAAACAAGACCTTGTGTCCGATTTGTTCCTTTAAAATCAAATAAATTAGGATTGAAGACAATATTATTTTTACTGCAGTATTTTGCAACATCATTCAGGGATCTTAACCTTTCCTTCTTGCCTTCTTCATAATAATAGACATCTGTACGCGATCTATCTTTCCTCTGAATAGCCTTTCTTTCCCAGTTTACTAATCTAGGTTCTGATATAGGGCTAGGAATATCATCTATGGAGACTTCAGGATCACTGTCGTCACTTTCAGAATCACGAGGTACAATGTGGTATCCGATATCATCGTCACTTCCTACTTCATACTCATTAGAGACAGTCGAAATCCTGTTACTAGGGCCCAGCACTGCTCCACTTAAAGTGTCTTTGTACACAACTTTCTCATTAAAAGAAACATTAATAGTTTCAATTATTTTATTTGTTTCTGGCATCCAAATCCAGTATCCTTTTGTACGAAATGCGTAACCAACGAGGAAACCTTTTCGGGCTCTGGTATCTAGCTTTTTTCTATGTATTCGGGGTACACCTATATATGCTACAGTACCAAAAGGCTTTAAGTGTTTGACAGAGGGTCTGGACCCTGAGAATAATTCGCAAGGCGTCTTGTTCAGCTTATTGTGGCACACTCTATTCCAAGTACATGTAAAATATAGCATGGCTTCAGGCCAAAAACACTTAGGAAGACCAGATTCCTGCAGAACTGCTCTAGCACCACTTGTGACAGTTTGGTTATATCTTTCACTAACACCGTTTTGTTCCAGGGTGAATATATTCGTTAATTCATGAGCGATCCCTTTTTCAGCAAAATAATTTTGTATCTGTCTATTCACAAATTCTGTCCCATTATCTGTTCTAAATGCCTTAACCTTTTTATTTAAAATATTTTCAACTCTGGTAATATATGTTTTAATTATACCAAAAACCTCAGATTTCTCAGACATAGGAAATAATGAAACTTTACGTGAATAGTCATCAATTATGGTAGTAAAATATCTTTCTCCCATTCTTCCTTTGATAGATTGAGGACCCCAAACATCAGCATATAATAGCTCTAATGGAGCCTTGGATCTCACTTCTCTCAGAGACTTAAATGAAACTCTTCGATATTTACTAATTTTACATGGTTCGCAAAAGACTGTCTTATCGCTTAAGAGTGGTAAGCCAATCACTCCCCCTTTCCTACTGGTATGTGAAATAGTGGATGTGCTGATATGTCCAAAACGTCTATGCCATAGTTCAAAAGCTTTGCTATCTTTTAAGTTAGTTGTAAATGAAACGTTTTTGTCAGCTTTAACTATACGGGGTGAAACTTGGTAAATACCTTCTTTTAATATGGCCTTAAAAACCATTTTCCCCCTTTTTCTGAGACTTTCACTGCACCGTTACCGCCATGATACACAAAACCCTGAATATCTAGTTTTGGACCTGAAATAAGATTTCTCCGTAAATTTGGAGAGTACATTACATCATTTAATGTATACTTTTGTAAACCAAATAACAATTTAACAGTTCCTTTTCCCTCAATAGGAAAGTCAACACCGTCAATGGCAACTGATATCTTTTCATTGATTAAGGGTACAAAATTAATTAAGAGGTCTCTTTCTTTACAAAAGTGATGTGAAGCTGCTGTATCAAAAACCCAATTCACTCTTTCTTTAGTTTGATTAAATAAACTTGTAATAGAAAAGTTTGACTTTGTTTGTCGAAGGGATGTTTCTAGATACAGTACCACGTTTATGTTTGTCCTTACACCTGGAGAAATGAGGCTGATTTTGATAAGTGGAATTAGAACTACGTGATTGGTTCCTTTCTGCCACAAAGTCAGATCTGGGTTCTCTGTACGGACCTTTGTACTCTGGATTGAAACGTCTGGTTTGGCTCCTACATTCTGGACTAGAACATCTGGAATGGCTCCTGTATTTTCGTCTAAAACATCTGGATACTTTCAGTGATTGTACTTTAAGAGGACATGAATTTCTATAATGCCCAGGCTCTTGACAACCATAACAGAGAATTTGTTTCTTCACAGACGTTACTGCACTAGCCTGCGTTAGAGAGTCTTTTTCTCGTAACTGAAGACGAACCTCTTCAGCATTCAGGGCGTCTGTAATAGCTTTGTAGTTAAAGTTTTCATCCGGCCAACCAAGAATAACTTGCACTATTCTGTCGAAATGCATAGGAAGATATCTCAGAAGTTGAAAACTAGCATATTTTTCATTAAAAGTAGGATCTATAGCTTTCATTCTGTTGTAGACTTTTAATAATCTTGTTGAAAACATGAGAATACTTTCCTCAAGTAACATTTTAGTATCACATAATTCTGAAAATATAGTCATGTGATTTGCTCTGGTGTCTGGATGGAAGTATTTCATCAATGTTTCCCAAGCAACTACTGGATCTACTATTCCATCTATTATACGTCGATGATCTTCATCAATATTCAAATATATCAGAGATAAAGCAACATTTTTGTTTTTGTTAAATTCCTTAAGACTTTTGAAATACGCAGTATCATTCAAATCTTCGAATGAACCAGTTTCAGTTTTTAATATCGGTGGAATGGGAGCTTTTTCAGCTCCTTTTACAACCTCCCACACATTTCTCTCCATCAGAATGAACTTTATGTCTGAAGTCCATGTCTCATAGTTTTGGTTGCTTAACTTATTAATTGCGTAAGTAGCCATGGTAGGAAAAATTAACAAAATCACAATTTTTTTTGGGAGAAAAAGATTAATTTATAAAATTTGATTATTATGATTTTTTTTTAAATTGAAAATCTATATCAATATAGCCCCCCCCATCTTAAATAATCTAATACATTTTAAGATGGGTAAAAATTTGCTTAAAGTATTATAACTGACTAATTATCCCGAGATAAATTTCAATATATTTAATACGTAACCTAGGCCCATAACCTATTTGTCAGTCTATACTACTTTTTAAATATCTGTGGGCAGATGTCTTTTTGTCTTTTTACCAATACCCACCATTAGGCTAATTGCCAAATTAATTACCATGATAAGCAGAGCTGCAAATATTAAACTTTAATGCAGTTAATGGAATGCTAGCTATTAGTTTAAATACCTACAGTATTTCGTTCTATTAATAAATAAGAAACTAATAACATGCCAATAATTAGACTTGCTTAAAAGTAACAAGTTTAATTTATTGATACTAAACAAAAAATAATTACATAACATAAATTAAGTTTAAAATTTGAGAATAGATAAAGATATTCCAATTAAATAATTCATTACTAACAAAATAAGTAAAATTATAATACCGATGAACATAAAAGTTTCCAACCAAAACCATCAGACACCAGAGTTTGATTTTCTGAAACCAGTGTTTTTAAAACACCTGGGATACGCCCCTTTGACGAACTGGCATGCGTATACAGTAAGTTAATTTAATCATGAAATTCAAAATGCCAGATCGGCAAAGTAAAATTTTAAGTGTTTGTAATAAATGGTATAGGAGTATGCCGGTAAGGCATAGCAGAAAATAAAGTTGCAAATAATGCACAAGTATTTTAAATGTATGATAAATATGGTGATAAGAAAATTAAATAGAACCGTACTAGAGTAAAACTTAAAAGCACTGAATATTTAAGTTTGTACTAGGGTAACATCGTTGAATGCATTCTTCTTGATTTAATCCTGCTTTGAAATCGTATAAAATCATAGCTCGGAAATGTTCTTGCGTCAACTCCATTTTCTCTTTTGTTTAAAATTTATTCCACGCTAAACAAATTGAAGTAAGTCAGTAAAAAATCGTCTTCTGTGTTAAAATACTTTGTACTTTAAATTTAAACTGTTATTTTTATTTTGTAAATTCTCATCTGCGCGTTATCTCAAAAATTTCAGAGTAACCCTCGTAATGTTTTGAAAAAATATTTAAACCAGAAATTTTAATATTAATATTTCCATGTACAGAAATACAAAGCTTCATTTAATCTGAGAAAAAAATTAAATTACATAATCAATAAAATGTATTATATTTAGAAATATTTTAAGTGTTGCAAATGATAGTGCTAAAAATAATAATACTATCAGAATTAAAATAATGAAACAAATTAGTGAACTTGAAATTTTCCATGAATATAAACTCCTTGAATTTTGCTTGAATTCTTCAAATTCAGCAAGAAAATTTTTTTGTTAATATAAAATACAAATTGAGTAATAAAGCAAAGTGAGTACAAAATGACTTAAATAAGTATATTTGTTTTTAAGCAAGATAAAATTATAAGATTTTTTATTTATCATTCTTAAAATAACTTTCCACAACATTTGATAATAAAGACTAACTTATTAACCTGAGAAAAGATACTGACAAAAGACTTACATGATGAATAAAATGTGTTATTAAGAAATAGTTTAATTTTTTAAATATTGTAAAAGACAAAGCAAAAATATAATAATGAATATTTTTAATTTACAAAGAAAAATTCTGTTAAGCAAAAGGAGTAAAATGACCAATATTTATGTAAAATAAAATTATCAGATCTCTAGTTTATTATTCTTAAATCAATTTCCTTACATCATTTGGTAATAGCTATTTTTATTATTTTTATCTATTAAAAAGGGTTTAAAAGCTATTTTATTGTAAAGCAATGGACTTCTGAGTAATGAAATCGCAAAGCCATGAAATGAGTAAAATTTATGTGACTTGCTGTAGAAAATATACTCACATATTAATCAACTAAACAAAATATATTCAAGTATAATAACTTGTAAAAATGATACAGTAAGATGAACAAGTTTCATTTAAATATTGCTTACCGAAAATATTTACATAATTTCTATATTTCTTTTAAACATAAATTGGAAGAAATAAAATTAAATATTTCATTAAAAATAAATCAAAAAATTATCCAAATCAAAGACTAACAAATATGATTTATTATTACAAATACCACTTGAATATCTTAAGAATTTTATTATAAAAATTTGCTTGGTATGCTTCAGAAAAATTAGTAAAAACTAAATAAAATATAAATGGAAAAAATACCTAAATTCAAGTAAAAATTTAAGATTAGTTTATAAAAAAATTAATTGAAGAAATTACATTTTAAAGACAGTTATCTCTAATAAAAATCAAGTATAAATATGAGAAACTTAGTAAATTTGAAAAAAATAAAATATTACCAAAATATATATCAGGTTTCATATCAATAAATGGAACTGAATATTTCAAATGGTTCTTATGAAGTGGATCCCATGCAATGGCAACTTCATCGAGTTTTTCATAAGACTTTTCTAATATTGCAATATTATTTTCTCCTAGTTTTCCTAAATATCTTAAAATTTTCATCTGTATCTTAATAAGAGCTGGATCTTCAATTACCTGGAATCAATAATACTTTATGAATAAATATAATTATAGAAGAAACAAACTCAAAGGATAAATTCAAAACATTAGACATATAATTTTGTAAAAATAACAGATTTAAATAATGTTTAAATATATGAGATAATTTCAAATAATGTTTATATATAAATATGAGAATTCTATGAATCACTAATGTGAAATACAATACAAAATGGAATTATGTACACAATGAATAAAAGATAAGTATTTAGTTTCAAACAGAGCCACTTTTTTTCTTACATCTGCAGTGATTTGCATAACCATGACTCAGAAAGATACTAGTGATAAGATTCATATTTAACACATTCACATGAGACTACTTTTTAAATACACATTCATATTTAAAAAGTAGTCTCATGTGTCAAAAAAATTGTTAAAATAAAATTTCTAAGTATTCTAATTAAAATTAACTAAATTATATCAATAGATCTTCTTGAATATGAAAATTTAAATATATGTAAAGGGTTTAGTGGTATAATTTGTAAAATTATATCGATTAATTTACATTTAAACAAATCGGAATTTAAATATTCTTTTCCAAATATTTTTATTAAAAAACATTTAAGTGATTTTAGCAAAATAATTTAGTTTCTATAAGAAGGAATAAAAAAAAACATCATTTAAGAGTGAAAATGTATGAAAACATATTGATTACTTTGTTTTTGTCTTGTACAAATAAGAAATATATGATTGAAATTCATGTTAGACAAGGCTTCAAATTATTGTGCATTATCAACTCATTAAAAATCTTAAAATTCATCATTTATTTTAGAGGTTTATTTATATATTATATTTAAATAAGGCTTTTATTACTTTAATGCACTCATATTACATCAAAATAATTTATGTAATTTACCAGTAGTGTAGTTTCACCAGTGGTGCTTTTGTGAAAGTGTGAAATTCATGTATGCACTAGTAACAGAATTCGTGAAATATGGGTTGACAGTCATATATTCTAAATTTTATAGAACTTTGGTTTGCATATTGACTGAGATTTTAATGCTTAAACAGACTCTATCAACAAAAATTTGAACTGAAATTTTTTCACCACCATAAAAAAATTAATTAATAAAATACCCTTTTGTAAAAGTCTGTTTAGTATTAATTGCATTAACTTATTAATTCCAATTTTATGAATTCATAAAGTGTTTATGAATTTATGGACACAGTTTGACACACAAAGTTTGAAAAGTAATGTTAAAAAATAATATGAATAAATGCCAAGATGTAGGTAATTTACTAAAAAGTAATGAAAGTGGATTATAATGCTGTATATTTTTAAAAGAATCAGGAAATTATGAATTCTTGTTAAGCGATTATGAAAGATAATATGAAAACATTAATCACAGAACATAATTAACAATTAATTACAGAACAGAAAATTATGAAATATTGTACAGATTAAAATACTTAATTAGAAATTCTTAATTTTAATTTAGTAATATTTTATTCTGGTATTTTGTTACAGTTAATATGCACTGCAGAAATATATAGCATTAAATACCTTTTATTAACTAAAGTAAACATAGTAAAATCATGTAAATAATTTCTAATATGAAAATGAACTATAATTGATAAAAATTTCCTATTATTCAATATATAATCGGTTAATATGAAATTAATACATCATGGACAATAACGAGGATATGCACTTAAATTATAATTTCTCGTTGGGAGTTCAGTAGCTTTAGAAGAATTAAGATTTAATATGTTTTGATAGTGAAGTCTTCTGTTGCATTACTATGTGATATTAGGCAGCACATTTGATTTTTCATGCAACCCACAATAATAATTGCAGAGAAGTATAAAAACTTAAAATTTCCTTCTATCTTCTACTAATAATCTAATTTATATCATTTATTTAACAAATGTACTAGCACTGATATCTAATGCTAAAATATTACAATCACAGAAAATACCCATTTTTTAGAAAATTAAGTATGAAGTTTTCATTAGTTTCAAATATTTATTGACAAATACAAATATATTGTAAAATTTTGTTATGAAAAGAAAAAATAAATTATATAAGATAAATATTTCAAATTCCGTAATGGCATTGAAAAACTATCAAACTGTTAATGACAAACTTTTTAAGCAATAACAATTTTTAAGAGAAATGATTAAAAATTATAACAGCAATAAAAAAATTTTTCTATTAAAATTCTCAATTTTTTTTTATTCACATATTCCATACACTTGTATAAATTTAATATTTATTCAGATATATTAATGATTTATCTTAAAGCTCATTTTTTAATTTGTTTATTTTGTTCTGTAAATGGTTAAATTTTTTCACTGGTCTCTTTAGAAGACTTTTAGAAATCTTAGAATATGTAGAGTAAAAGAGTATGTATAAACTCACATTTCACATATATACTATTCAATAAAAATAACAAAAATGAATCATTCAATATATCAATTTAAATATCAATAAGATTCATATTTATGATTTATAATTACAATGTCAATATGATTCATATTATTTTGATTATATTTTTGAATATATACATGAAATATAATTATTTTCAATTCAATGTAATATCCAAATTAAAAGATATTTAAGCAAAATACATCAAAATATTTTGTATACATTGATAATCAAAATTTATCCACATTGAATGAAATAAAATGCTTTTTCATATTTTTAATGTAATTCCACAACAATTTTTTAAATTTAATTTAAGAAAGAATCTTTTATTTATTAAATTTTAAAGATTTAAAATGCAAAGGAAATATAATCCTATTAAAATATTCTTAGTATGACTATATTTTATTGAAATATTTCAAAATGCTCAGAATTACATTTACTCACATTATCCAAAGAGGTTTGGTTGAATTTCTTTATGTATTTTGAGCTCATTTTGTGGACTTTCTTTGTTACATTTATTTTTTCACTAAATACATTACTGTGATCTAAAATGGAAAAATATTTCAATAATTATAATTTTAAAATAATTATGTAGCAATTTAATTACTTTCAAAGGAAAAATTTTACATACAAAAATTGCTATAATATAATTTGAAATTGACAATTCATAATAATCAATTTATTAATAATACATCAAATAATTTTTACAAGTTACTTATCTGATATTTAATGACTAAAATCCAATGTCTTAAAAATGAATTTCATAAAGTCATAATTTAATTTCATTCAAATTGTCTTAATATTCATAATTACACTGATTAATTGGGTAAGTTCTTCCAAATGTCTTTAAGTATTCAATATTAAAAATTTAATTGATTAAAACTTTCATGTCAATAAAATGTAATTGCTTCTTCCATAAAAATTATGATTTATATTATTAAAAAAATAATAATTAAGTACCATTGCAACATGCTAAAATCAAAATTGATAAACAAATCAGTTAACTTGGAATTTCATAAAATAATCAAAATTTAATAACTTGATTCATAAATGCCACAAAAGTTAAATATAAAATTATTGATGCAAAACTTTGCATTGAACTAGAACTTTTGTATTATTAAGACTACAATACAAAGTTTTAATGTAAATTTATATTAAAAAGGTTAGATATAAAATTATGTCAAAAATGTATTCTAATTTTGACATAAAAACAATTTACAGTTACAATTAATAAATTTTAATTATTATATAGTTCATTTTATTATAGTTATATTTTATTATATATTTAACCTTAATTATTATATATATAGTTTAATTTTTGTAGATCAAAATATATTTTATAACCATTGATGACATATTTCATAATCAAAAATAAATAATACATTTGCTATTATCATACAAAAACATAAATCTTTAGATACATTAAATTACAAATTTTTTTGACTATATAGAAGTTGATGTGTAAATTACTTTATTTATCAATCAATTCCAATTAAATTATTTACCATTAATGGAGGTGAAATTATTATAATAAACATCATTATAAAAGTGTTTACAACTGACTTATTATAATGGAGCAACTTATTATAATGAATATTTAGTTTCCCTTAAAACAGAAAATTTCAACAAATAGGATACTTTATCAGCCTTGAGAAGTGTTTGGAGACATCACCTGAGTTTGTATTGATAATTTAATTAATTTTTTCAATCTGTATAATTCTCTTTCATAAATAAAAGAAATGCATAACATGTCAAATAAAAATATTATTTAATAAAATTAATAGTTCTTAACATTTTATGATGTAAATAAAGGTTACCGTTAGAGAAAAAAATGACATCGAGAAAATTTAAATTTAGAAGGCATTTGCTATACAAATTCAGGTTTTTCTGTGATAATTTTTATTAAGAATTTGGCTATATATACAAAATTAAGCTAAATACCTAAAAAAATTATTTAAAGAGTAAAAAGACTACCTCCACAGATAAATTTTAACAAGCTAAACAATGAATAATTTTTTAAAATCACATTTTACTAATCTCCTATTTTATATTTTTATTAATATTGCAACTTTAAGAACTAATATTTTTCTTGTGCCATATACTTATACTTTAAAATTTAATACAGAAAATGATAAGGCTATTTTTTTGTACTTGCTATTGAAGTTATAAAATATTACCTTGAATATTAGTTGCAATTAAGTAAAAATTTAAAAGAGGTAAAAGTCTAGAAAAATATTGCTTCATAATATCTACTCCAACATCATTTGACCATTTCTCAAGTGCAGAAATAGCTGTCTCAGCTAAAGGTAAATAACTGGTACCCAATTTCAAAGCACTCTAAAAATAAATAATAAGATTATTTAACTGCAGAAAAGAATTTTCTCAAATATAATTATATTTAAAAATATTGTGGTTAAATATATGTTAGAATATTTTTGTATTTAAAAATATTCTAATAAATGCAAGCTTAATTGTATGAAAATTTAATTTTAAATCAATAAAAAATATTAAATTTTATGAATTTATGGAAAATAATATTCAAAATATATATATAACTGTATTTACTGCAAGTTCAAAATATGGATTGAAAAAATGAGTTAAAGTATTTTTTATGAAATAAAATTCAAATTGAGTTCCTAAAAAGTTTTTCATTAAAATTTTCTAACTTTCACAATGAAAGTAAAGTAAAAAAATTAAAATTTGATATCTAAAAGCATCATAAGTTAATAAACTTAAAAAAGAATGAAAATTAAAAGTTAAAATGATTGCAAATTAAATTATAAGCAAATTAGTTTAATTAAAAGCCAAAAAATTAAATTGAATAAAAAAATAATTGATGACTTTTTACATAGAAACATGACAAATAAGTAAAAAATAAATTAAATCTTTTAACTAAAAATTTAATAGAAAACATGTTCTACAGAGAGCTTAAATAATAACTATACATATTTGTTCAAACAGTTTTAAATATAAAAAGCTTTTATATTAGTTAAAGAACAAAGATACTTTTAAATACATATTAATTACATCATTCTTAAACAAGCAGAATATATTAATTAGATTTATGGTTGTTTAAAAATAAAACACTTTTCATAATTTATCTTATTTTTAAGCAATTACTGCATTTTTTATAATTTTTTTCACTTTGTATTTTCCAGTTAAATATTTATCATTACATATGTAAATTTAGTTTTTATACAATCATTAGTAGTCGAAGTGCTTGGAGATATGTAATATACATTTTTAGAATGATTTTATATAGCATTTTTCATTCCAACAAATACTGAAGTTAAATGTCAAACTAATTTTCATAATCTATTTTAATATAAATTACTTTAAATGTTGATTAAAAAATATTTTAACATAAATTTAAATTTAGGTAAAGCCTGAACACTCTTCCCAGTTGTTCACTTATTTCAAAAACACCTACAATCTGATTTAACAGATAAGATATATATTTATATATACACACACAGGATCATACCTCAAGAGCAGGAACTAAATCCTGTATTTCTCCAACAACAATTTGAATAGGAAGGACCAGCATAACTTGAAGACAAGATGCAAACAAATCATCTGTAAATTGTGTATGTCTCACAGCAATTTCTTTAACAAATTTAGAAAACAGTTTAAAGCTTTGATGAATACTGTTGTTACTTTTATTTTCTAGAAGAACACTTTTATTTTCCTCTTTTAAACTCTATATATAAGAAAAAAATATGGTAATAAAAAAACATAAAAATCATTTTAAAGAATTCAAGAAAAGTTAAAAAGTAGCAAATCAAAAATTATATGTAGACCTACACAACACAAAAATAATGAAAATAATTTACCTCAAAATAATTTATATCAGAGCAGATACATAAAGTCATTGAAATTAATTTATAAAACCCACTATGAAATGGATATCTGAAAATAAAAATAAAATCAATCATATATATTTTAAAATTAAATTTGGATACATTTTTTAATTGAATTGAAATTGATTAATTAAAACTACATATTTACTTAGCAACTATGGTGCAATTACATTTGTCTATGATTATGATGATAACAACCATATTAGTAATTTAAACAAATTATTTTTACAAATAAATTTAAGGTAACAAATTATTAGAGATACATACATTTAAAGAAAAAAATTTAAGTCTTGACAAGAATAATGATTATTCCTATCTATTTAAGTGCCAATAATTTAAATCTTTATGAACTAAGTACATATTATACATAAATTAAGTTTGGTTTGTTTGTTGCTCAAAGGTCATTTTTTGCACACGAGGGCTAATTAGACTGGGTCCTATGGTTTAAAGTGGATTCCGAACCACTACAAACATCCATGCCCAAGGTGTAATTCAAACCCACGAACTGTTGAATCGAAGGCAAGAGCGCTAACCATTCGGCTGCCAGCTTGGCTATACATAAATTAAATAATGGATTAAAGAAATGCATAAATGTTCATAAAGCAACAATCAAAAAATTAAATTAAAATATTTATGAGCACTTTATACAACAGATATAAAAAGAAAACATTTATAAAAAAGGAAAAATGTAAAAATTAAATTTTTACATATCCTATAATGCTATTCATTTAAAGGAAAAAACATATCTTCTAAACTTAAAAATGTTTTTCAAGTTTATAGGGGTATGATATGGATAACATCAAAATTTTACTTATTCATTATTTTTTTGCCTTTCTACAAGCCACAACTGTGTATTTGTATTGGTTTAAACTTTGGAATTTTCTTTGTGTCCTTCATGCAAACAAAATAAAATTTTTGATGATAACCATCTTGACTCATGCCCTGCACTTGCATTTTTAATATGTACTTTTTAGAAGTATTAAAAGGCCAGCGAAAACTTATGGCATCATAATCAATTTCCTAGATATTTGCAATAAAATAAATCTCGAGACTTATCAGAGTATTCTGTTTCCCCTAAGCAAATAACTATTCCAGATAAATAAGTAAATATCTTCTATATAGATTCTATAAACTTCGATATAATTTTTGAAATATGTCACATTTATTTCCCATGATTTTACTATCCACTTACACTCTTCCTAAACTGGATTGACAAATTCAATAACTTTTTATAATTTTTTTTATAAACACTCATGCATTTTACTGTTACTTTAAATTTCCTCTGAATGAATTATTGATGTAAATATCTAGAAATTGAACTAATGTTATCAATTCAATTAGAATGTAACTCTTCCTCCACATTTCCTTTGAATTATATGCTATATGAGACCTGAGTATCAGTTAAAAGACTTTTTGGATTTTTTATAGCACCAGGATGCTACTGTCCAATAATTCTTACTAATAATTTTATACGATTTTCATCCAGCCATCCTTTTTTATGAACATGAATGAAAATGCTATTTAAGAAATTAAATTTTTTACTATCAAATATGTTGTGAATCCTTTTTTATTTCCTATCATACCAGATATTACCATCATATTGTTTTTCTTATCATTTATTTGTTTCCTACCACACAGATTTTCATCAATTGATAACACATAAATTTGTGACAAAACCTTTCTTTGTCACTCAGCAGTTATATTTTGCCACACAAAGGGTAATTAAACCACAACCTAGAGTTTAAAAGGAATTCTAAAAGTCAGGACAAAAATTCATATCAAAATGGATTCAAATTCCTAAAATAAATCTTATTTTGGTTTCTACAGGTTAATGGCAAACATCCCAGATGCAGGATGATTTTTCCCTTCTTTGATAAAATGTATAACTTAGAATTTGAAATCAATGCTATGTCGGTTTCTTTTTTAAAAGTTATTATTACTAATGAAAAGAGTACAAAATCGGCTGTATTCTAATTAAAAGTTTAATAAAGCCTTTAAAGTTTATTTCACAATTACAGTTTTATGAAAGACGAAACTAAAGAACTTCAAATTCCATAAATTCATTTTAGTCAGAAATTTGTTACATAACTTTTCTTTCAAATTTTAAGTTGATTTTCTTGATTATTAATGAACTAAAAATTAAGCTGAGTTCTTTCCTTAAAAAAATTTTTAAAAAAAACATTTTTAAACACACAAACATTACATACAATGTACTTTATTATTTCAATGCCTCATTGTTCAAGTCTAGAAAATCCTTTAGATGATTGATTTCCAAAAATAAGAGTGTTGAACGAATATATTTCAAGATTCCTCATAAAAGTAAGTTGTGTGACATTTGAAGAATTCCTTTAGAAATTGAAAATGTAGTTTGAAATCATAAATATACATAATACACTAAATTATATTATAGTTCAGCATGTTTTGATGAATGATTAAAATGGTTATTAATGTAAGGAAAGTTTTAAAGTAAGATTTAAATATCATTCTTAGAATTTATGATTCTGAGGATAAATGACTGATGACATCATTTATCTAACATTTAACTACATGGGTTGTTATAAAAATAAATATAAGTTGGCAACATTGTTCGTAAAACAAAGTACTTTGTCTGTCATTACTATTATTTTTAATTATTCATAACAGAAATAAATGCAGTTTCATTCTGATATCACTTTATTGAATTGATGCCTCCTAAATAATTATATATTTGAAAGCTTATACCCAGATCAGTTTGATTTGCTTGTCACTAAAGGATCAGTTCTTGCACATGAGGACCAATCAAATGCCGATTTATAATTTAAAGTAGATTTCGAGCCACTATAAATATCCGCACTTGAAGTAGAAATCAAAACTACTAACTGTTGAACTATAATGAAAATCACAAATCATTTAATTGCCAGTTTGGCAATCAAATGCTTTCATTAAGAAAAGCTTTCACTTAAGAAAAAATTAAAAATAATGCTAATCAAACAATTTAAGTCATCTGTTCACTAATGCTGAATAACCATTATATAGCTATAATTAAATCATTTTCTTCAAAATCTTTTGTTTTTAATGAACTTGTTTTAATTTTCCAAAATTTATGCACAATTTAAATTGATAGAACAGGACAATTGAGTGATTTTGTATGCAATATTTCAAGTGAATACCATTGCTTCACTTGATTTAATGTTTTATTATAACAATATACATTTGCGTGCGTGTGTGTGTGTTATAAAGCAGACATGACCAACTTTTTAGATAAACAGACTCCACAGGTGATCACAAAAATTTGATGGGCGGAAATAACTTCAAAAGATTTCGGTGTGATCAAGATATTAATGTTCTTAGAAAATAATGCTAAATATTAGATTAAAAGTATGAATAACAAGAAATCAAGCTAAATGAACTATTTATAAAACTGCAAAATACATAAAAATTTCAAAAATGCATCAATTACACATATAATAGAAATCCTTCCTTACTTTGCAGCATAAAAGATCATTTCTCTACCAAATGTATACACCCATTTAGAAAATAACTCAGTACAATTTTCACTCAATAAATCCCTAGATAAGAATAAAAAAAAGAAATTATAATATAAATAAAACAAGAAGAAAAATAATAGTAATGAAATGTGTACTTATTTAATAATTCATATTACTTCAGAAAATCAACGAGATTAATAAAAATATAATAGTCTGTCATATTGTTTGGTTGAACACCATGAAGTGGGTCGCATGATATGTCAGTCTTTTCATCTTTTGTATCTCCTGTGTCCTAAATATTAAAAATACAGCAAATACAATTATGTATCCAAATTATAAAATTTAAAAAAAAAATCAGTTGAAACTTCACTTGTTCAATAAAAACAAGAAAACATAGAGTAAAAAATTGAAATACTGAATAATTCTTAAACAGCTGTGATGAAATTAAAAAAAAATTTACTTGAAAGTTATTGCTGTAAAATTAAGTAATTCAAAGCTTTTTAAAGAATGAAAGCATTAATGAAAACAATTCATTTATTGGATAATCTCATTTATACAGGTTCCTAAAGGCAAACATTAAAAATGTGTCTAAGGTTTGATTATCCTTTATTCATATCAATACTAGTACAAAAGTTAAATCTATATATTAGTATCTATATAAATTTAATAAATGCTTATATTGAAAGCTTTAATAACTGATATGAATACAAATTATAATCTGACAAATAAACATTATCCTAATAACCAATAATTAATTTACTATTTTAGAAAAAACATTAACCTGTAATGAGATTGGTTTGATTTGTCTGTCGCTTAACGGTCATTTTTTGCACACGAGTGCTAATTAGACCAGGACCTACAGTTTAAAGTGGATTCCGAACCACTGCAAACATCCATGCCTAAGGTGGGATTCAAACCCACGAACTGTTAAACCAAAGGCAAGAGCGAACGTGTAATGAGAATTTCCATAATATTTGACAAACAAAAACATAAAGCATGTATATTTTTTCCATATAAACATAGAAATAATATTACATATTTGAAAATATACTTATAAATTGATATTCATGAGATTTAAACAAACTATTTTAATTATTTAAAGTTACTTTTGTTTCTAAATAGAAATTAACTTTAAAAATGTTACCAACTACAATTCATAAATATAAAACTGTTAGAGTAACATAATTATGTATCAAAATTCATATAAAAGAAAATATTTCAAAGGTAATTGCTTTCTTAATTCAGTAAACCTTATCATATCACATATTAAATGTTAAAAAAGTAAGGATCTTTTTGCTTAGAATTTTATAACCCTTAAATCAAACTGAAAATGGAAGATCATTTTTTATAATTTTTAAAATGTATCCAAATTTTTAAAAAGTTTTAAAAGATAAAATTTGCATTTTAAAAAAAATTCTGCTTATTTTGCACTTCCAGTAATTTATGTAGTTTATGCTTTCAATTAACAAGGATTCTTCATATTCTAATATAAGCATGAAAATACTTCACGACAAAACAAAAAATTAAATTCATACATATTTCAAATATATGTTCGACATTTTTTTCCCTTAGCAACAACATAAGCAAACTCTGATAAATGAGCCATCAAAATATTTTGCAATTTTCTTTATAAAAATTATCGTTTTAATAGTTCTTTAAATTAAAATAGCTTACATTTTAATTTCAATGAAAATATGTCAACATAAAAACCATTTTAACTTTATAAAAATTTATAAGTAAGTAATGAATTTACCTTTTCATGTTGATGAAGCAAAGTTAAATCCAATTTGGATAAAAGAATTAAGCAAGAACGGATAAATTCATCATAAATACATTCCATAAGATATTGTCGACTCTCTAAGGGAATATCTAATGCATTTAGTTCCTGAATAAAAAATAAGACATTTGTTTAGAATATAATTTTTATTTTACTCTATTATGAAAACATTTAGAGAAATAGACTTTGGTAACTAGAATTATTAATACTGAAATTGAAAAAATTTGATTTTTAATAATTTAACTCTAATTAATAAATGAAATTATTCAATTATATAGACATATTATTAAAATATAGACCTACAAAATTAATTATATTATTGCTTCTGTCTGAATTTAATTAAATAGAATCATAAATATTAATAAGAAATAGAGTTCCACTATTTTTGTTTACCTTTTCTCGAAATTCAATAAGATAACAACATTTCATTATTTAACATATCTTCCACATTATAAAAATGTAAATAATTTTCCCTTTCTTGAGTCGGAATTAGAATTAAAAAATTAATTATCTCATTCCAATAATATAAATAGTATTGATATTTGCATCTTTTTTATAATACTATATTTTCATTTACAGTAATCACTCTTAAGCAACTATCATTCTGTCACAATCAACAGTTATTAAATTAAAAACTTATTCATTATTGATAGATATATTTTAATGAAATACTCATATGATAAACTATGATATGTGTGAAAACAATATATATATATATATATATATATATATATATATATATATATATATATATATATATATATATATATATATATATATATATATATATATATATATATATATATACATTAATAGAGCATAC
Organism: Latrodectus hesperus; assembly: GCA_037975125.1. NCBI lineage: Eukaryota > Metazoa > Arthropoda > Arachnida > Araneae > Theridiidae > Latrodectus > Latrodectus hesperus. The sequence continues at coordinate 85,696,628 of CM075853.1, forward strand.
ATGCATAATTTTTTATTATATGCTTGATTTAAAATAAGCATAGTAAACATTAATATTGAAGTCTGATGACATAGGAGTAGCACTTCACACTCTCAAGATTCAAGTCTGAGGTTTGATCCTCAGGATGGGCAAACTCAACTCAGCCTTTTACCCATTCAGTGAACGAACCCTATGCCCCAACAAAGCCAGAAACTGCTACTCATTTGTCGTTAACCAGTGGGCAACTGTGAACCAAGTCACGGAGGCAAGTAGTGTTGTCCGCTCCATACCATCACAAACCCGTTTATAGGGTGGGCCATATTCATACATCATCAAAGAAGAAAGGACAGAGAAAGAAAGTAAGATCCATGCCCGAACCAGGATTCGAACCCAGGAATCACAGCTCAGGAGTCAGAAACGCTAATCACCCAGTAATAGGTCGCATTAAGCTAACCACTTAACCAGGACATAACTACATATTTCAGGGCCTTCAGTCAAGAAAACAGGTATGGACGCTATAGGCTTTGGCCCACATATGAGCAGTTGTGCACACAGGTTCAGTTTAGTTTTTAAGCATTAATATTAATTAGTTAACATAAAAATCAATTTAAAATTCCAAACACTCATATTAATTAATTAATATAAAAATCAGTATGGAATTCTAAATATGTAAAAATGGTTATATAAAATAGTAAGAGGGTTAAAATTTTGAAAGTTACATAAACACAGAAAGTTTTATATATTTTATTAAAATAATGATAACAGATTTTAAAAATAGAAAAATTCAATTAATAATGAAAAAAAATATTTTAACTTTACTATTTAAAATGAACAAATACATTTACGATGAAAAAACAAAATTTAATTATTTATTCAATCTTTTCACATACATTAATCTTACTCTTATATTCACATTATTTTATAAACAAACTAAATTGAGAAATTTCTTCATCAATAAAATTAGCCTTGAACTTTACCTTGAAAACATTTCTTTACTTATTTTAATGAAAGCTTTAAAGTTATAAAAATTATCCTTATTTTATTTAACTTGGCAAATAAATATTTGATTATTTATCAGTTTTAGGATTATTTTCATGCATTGCTTCAAAGAAGAATTGAAAATATTCTAACTTTTGTAATCACTTTCATTTTTTAGGGCAGTACCAATAAAATGCAAAATACAAAAATCTGAAATTTCAAAATTAGGGAAAATTTAAATTTAGAAATTAATATAAAATAATAGTACAGCAATATTCTAACATATTTGGGTAAAATAATGATAGAATCAATAATTGAATTCAGATTAAACACTTAAAATCGTTTACTTATAAACTGTACAATATTGATATAACATGATAAACTGTAAACAAGCTTACTTTAAAGCGAATAACATTTAACATCTCTTTCCATAATTTCAGATAATTTTTATATGTAATTATTTCTGTTTCAGATTCAGGTTGCACCTCAGTTTGATTCATTTGCTTCTTATCAGAAAATCTATCTTTCATTGATTCTGCTTCAACAACTATTGGATGAGAGCATGTTTTCACTAGACCTTGATAAACTGAAAAATACCATAATTTAAACAAGTATGGAAGTAACAAAAAAATTTATATATTTATCAATAAAAATTAAAAACTGTAATTATAAAAATTTAAACATTTAATGATCTTTAATTGATTGATTTTGTGAGGTTTACTGATGCAAGGTCCAATATTGGACATTTCTGCACCGTACAATATTTAAAACTGTAGGTAAAAGTTCTGTGTTAAAATACTAGTCAGATGTATACAATGGGATGTATTAAAAGTTCAAGAAAAGCATATGTAAAAGATTATTTTGGCTAAAAATCTTAACTAGAATTCAAGAAACCTATTGCACGTAAAAATGCAAACAAATTTCTATGTGGTTTAAACCCAAGCAAGTCTGATAAAATTAAATTTGTGGTATTAAAAAACACTATGCGTAAATCATTGAAATTAGGACAGACAATTAAAATGTGATGTACTGTATATGGTACATTACACATGCCACAAACTGGAGCACTACGAGACAAGAATAAGTGCTTGTGTGTAAATCTAGTATGTCCAATACGAAGCCGTGTGAGTTTTACATCTACTCTTCGCATGGGAGCAACTGGGAATGGAAGAATGTGGGAGGATATACTATATGATTTATTGTTCTTCTGCAAATCCCATGTTTTTTGCCAGTGGGATGAAATGAAATCTTTGATAATTTGTTTAATGTCAAAAAAGTTAATGCTTTATGCAAAATGTCAGAGGCATTTTTAGCAGCATTATCTGCAAGTTCATTCCCAGCTATGCCAACATGACTTGGAACCCAACAAAACAAGATGTCAAATCCTTTATTCTTCAGTATATTTAAAATATCCAATATTTCCACTATAATTGGATGACATTTATCTTTAAAATTGTCTAATTGCATGAGCACACTCATGCTATCTGTATATATCCAGTACTTTCGATAAGAGCTGGATTGTATTATTTCTAGAGCACGTTTAATAGCAACAGCTTCAGCTGTATACACAGAATATGATGCATGCAGTTTATAGCTGTAAACTGTATTTCCAACAACAATACCACAACCAACATGACCACTTGATTTTGAGCCATCAGTATATACAGAGATATGGGAGGAATAATGAGAATGAATGTGTGAAAACATTTGTTGCAAAATAAGGGAAGATGTAACTGATTTATTGTATCCAGTAAAGGGTTGGATTATATTGACAACAGGAATATTCCAAGGAGGAAATCTTAGAGCATCTGTGATTTGAATATGTAAATCAGGGAACTCGGATGAAGACAGGAATGAATTTGTACGCTCATAAAATGATAATATGTTATGTGGCCGTGCATTATATAGCGTTCTTAAAGAGGAACAAATAATCATCGATTTCAAAGGGTGTTGTGATACTGATAGCATTTTAAAATAATAATGTAGAGAGAGTTTTTTACGCCTCAGATCTAGAGGTAACTGGTTGCAAATTACATAAAGGCTCTGGACAGGAGAAGTCCGGAATGCTCCAGAACAGATTCGTAAAGCTGAGTGATGAACAGGGTCTAGTTTGCGCAAAACTGATGATCTGGCTGATCCATAAACTACGCTACCATAGTCAATTCGGGATAGAATAACTGACTGATACACTCGGAGTAATCCTTGATGATCTGCACCCCAAGAGGTGTTAGAGAGAACTTTCAGAATATTAATTGATTTTTCGCATCTTTTGCGCAAATCTAAGATATGTGGTAGGAAGGTTAACTTTTTATCAAATATAAGCCCAAGAAATGATATCTGGTTAACTACGGGAATAGTTGTACCTGATATCTTAATTTCTGGATCAGGATGAAGCCTAGTTTTACTGCAAAAATGAATACAATTGCTTTTACAAGGGGACAAAGAATGCCCATTTTCATTACACCAAGCAATTAGATTATTGACAGCAGTTTGTAATTGCCGTTCAATCAGTCGCATGTTGGAACCTTGGCAAGAAATTTGGAGATCGTCAACATATAATGTTCCATGGACAGATGGTTGCAATACATGAAGAATGTTGCTGATGCAAATATTAAAAACAGTAACACTTAAGACACTTCCCTGAGGAACCCCCTCACATTGGATAAATGGATTAGATAAAACAGATCCTATACGGACATTAAAAATGCGAGAACTTAAAAAACTCTGAATAAAAATAGGTAAATTTCCTCAGAAATTAAAATTATACAAAGTTCCAAGAATTCCATAACACCATGTCTTTCATAAGCTTTTTCTATGTCAAAAAATATAGACACCAAATGATGTCTCCGTACAAAAGCATTCCTAATTTGTGTTTCTAGGTACGCAATATTGTCCAGAGTAGATCGACCTTTCCGGAATCCACTTTGATAAAGTGGTATGTACTGATTGTCTTCAATTACATAAACAAGATGGGTATTGACCATACGCTCCAAAGTTTTAGCAAGGCAACTTATGAGATCAATTGAACGATTGTTTTGAGGATTAGTTGGATCTTTCCCAGGTTTAAGAATTTGAATAATAATTGCTTTGCTCCAAAGACTGGGATAGACATGTTCATTCCATATTCTATTGAATAGAAGAAGAATGTTTATTAAAGATTCATGATTAAGATGACAAATCATCTTATATGAGATACCATCTGGTCCCGGACTAGTATTTTTAGTTTGGGACAGGGCTCTCTGCAGTTCCAGCAAAGAGAAATTGCAATTATATGGATGTATGGCTTTTTCATGAAACTTTATAGGTTTCTTTTCAGCTTGCTCTTTGGTTCTGAGAAATTTAGGATCATAAGAGGCTGGACTAGATACCCTTGCAAAAGTTTCACCTAAAAGATTGGTAATATCATATTGAGAAGAAATTGTGTCAGCTCCTGTGCGTAGTATTGGGATAGAGAAGTCCATATATAAACCACTGGAAGCTTTAACTTTCTTCCACAACTCTTTGCTGGAAGTTGATGATGTGATGGAGGAAACATATCTTATCCAAGATTCTTTTTGACTATTTCTCCGTACTCGACGAGCAAAAGCTTTAGTTTTTTTGAAAGCCATGAGGTTTTCCGTGGTATTGCACCTGCAAAAAACAGTCCACAACTTTTTTGTTTTTTGAATGACATTTGGCACTCATGGTTCCACCATGGTTTATGATATTTGCGGGGAATTGGGGAGCGCTTGGGAATTGTGTTTTTGGCAGCATCTAGAAGTGTATCAGTCACTTTTTGCACAGCATCATTGATATTATCAATTCTAACCATGCGGTCAGTAATCGCAGCTAATTGAGTGTAGAGAGACCAGTCTGCACGATGATAAGAATAAGAGGAGAGAAAGACTTGTGGTCTGCTTATACCAGTTTGATTTATAATTAAAGGAAAATGATCGCTGTTATATAAGTCCTTATCAACATTAAGATTTAATGAAGGTAGAATTGATGGAGAACAAATAGCTAAATCTATTGAGTGAAAAGTTCTTGATGGCTGATGGAAATAGGTTATTTCCGTGGAATTTAGAAGGCAGATATTGTTATTAGAAATGAACTGTTCAATTGTCTTGCCCCGAGGATTCATATTATCACTACCCCATAAGGTGTTATGACCATTGAAATCACCAAGTAAAATGAAGGGTGTAGGTAGTTGGTCCAGCAAACTGTTTAAATCGCTTTCATGGATCATCGCATGGGGAGGTAAGTAAAGGCTACAAATAGTAATGAGAGATGTTGTGTGTATGCATACTGCAACAGCCTGCAATGAAGTGTTAAGGGATTGTATAGTGCTAGGAATATTACAAGACACAAGAATGCATACACCTCCAGAAACTGAATCATGACTAACATCTTTCCTAACACAATTATATTCACGCAATTTTAAACTGTACTGAGGTTTCAAGAATGTTTCTTGGATGGCAAAACAAACTGGATTATGCAGGTTTATAATTGTTTTTATATCTTCTATATGAGTGCGGAAACCTCGACAATTCCAAGAAATGAAGGTTCCCATTAAGCAAAGCTGAATGCTCCGGCACTGGAGCAAGCCATCTGGGATTCAGATGAATCTCCACTTAGGAGTGTTTCATCATCTGATGGGTCTACGTTTTTTATACCTGTCTTAGAGGCAGTTGAGCTTCTTTTACTCTTTAAGTATGATTTATGGAACCCTTCTTTTGCATTCTTTAATTTTAGGGATCTTCGGGATTTAAATTTTGCAGAAGACAGTGGAGAAATTCCTTTCGGAATAGGTGGGACATTTATACTAGGAATATTTGAGGATAAGTTTTGGAAATTTTAAGAAATCTGTTTGAGTACTACAAGATTTCATGACTTTTTTAATTGCTTGTGAATAGCTAACACCTTGATTAGGGGTACGAGATGATACTGTATGCCTGGCTTCAGGGTAAGATAAGTTTTGTTTTATTTTCACAGTAATAATCTCTTTTTCTAATATCCAGGTTGGGCATGACCGGGAGTATGATGGATGTTCACCACTGCAGTTTACACATTTTTCTTGTAATTGACATTCACTACTATCATGTCCAACAGATGCACATCGAGCACAAGTCAAATGTCCCCTACAAGTAGTTTTTGCATGGCCGAAACGCTGACACTTAAAGCATCGTAATGGATTTGGAATATAGGGGCGAACATTACAATTTAGGTAACCAGCTTTAATAGATTAAGGTAGTATAGGAGTAGCAAATGTGAGTATAGGGTGCTTAGTTCTTATAATTTTGCCCTCTCTCCTGATTGTAATACGCTGCACATGTTGTACTTTTTGGTCAACGAGATTATTCAAAATTTCCTCCTCTGAAACATTAAATAGATCATCTGCTGAAATTACTCCCCGTGTAGAATTTAACCTACTATGCGGAGATACTATAACATCTATATTACCAAGGCATTTTAGTTTTAGGGTGGCTTTGGCCTGTTCAATTGATAAGACTTCAACTAAGAGATCACCAGATTTCATCTTGCGAACATTTTTGACATTTCCAACTGTACCAATAAGACTCTTATTAATTAAGAAAGGAGAAACATTATCGAAAATGCCCTCAGTTCTTTTAATAACAAAATATCTCTGATCCTGTATCATTTGTTGCTCCATAGGGAGTAAAGAATTAGAAGTACATTCCATAGAAATAAGTAAATTACTTCAAGGCCCGACTGCACCACCCACCACCAAGCCCAACAAGGGGATGCAGTATAACTGCATCAGTGCTAGCCAGACCTTATACGCTTTCAATATATCTCTGAAGTGGCCTCCATCCTTATCGAGTCACACAGCAGATATATGATCGCTCGATCCATGGAAGCCGATTGGTATGCTGAGGACCACAACACACCTCCCGTTTGCCTGAAGCAGAGGCCAAAGTAATGTGTTGGTCTCTGAGAGCCTCAATCACCAGGATCCTCCTTTCCAGGGACACGGGTATCCACGCACGGCAAACACGCGGGTGATTTAGTCCCCAAGAGAAGCTAATAGTAACAGGGCGACAATAGCTACTCAAGGGGAGCCCTCAACCTCTTACAAGGCAACCACAATGAGGGAGAAGAGGAAGAAAAAGCAGAAGAGGAGAGAAGAGGAGAAAATAAAGAGGAGAAACAGATCACTAGGGTACCTCGGGATTATGACACCCATGTTTACCTAAAGAAGGTAAACCCCCTGAGGGGTTAATGATCTTTAATTTCTATAAAATATTTAATCTTAAAGATCTTTAATGTCTTAATCTTTAATTTATTATAAAACAAGCATTTACAATTTAAAACTCAAGCAATAAATTTCCAGTTATTATTTATATGAATATAGAATTTAAATTACATGATCATAAAATAAAATATCAATCGTTTTAGGATACTTTGAGTAATCAATCATATACTTAATTTTACATCCATAATTATTTGTAATTATTCCATTGTTATCAACATAAAAAAATTGTTAAACGTTTATATTTTTAAAATTTTATGCATGTGAAAGCTAGTAGATTGAATTGTTACTCTACAATCATTTTTTCAATATGAGAATGAATTAGACCAGTACTTATGATTTTAAATATGTGGACCAAACCACAATAATCATTACATCCTAGGCGGAAATAGAATTCAGACAGAAAATGGGAACATAAATATAACTGAATCATAGAGTAAAACTATTAAAATCTGTGCACAACATATTAAAGAATATTAATTTATTAGTATATTAATAGCTACTTTATAGTTTAAAAATTAATATACTTTAAAATTAAATTAATACAGTTAATAAGTTAATGTACATTTCAAATATAAGAATATTTATCTTCAATTAGGGAAAACCATGCAATGATAATTTTTATAATTTATTCAATAATTCATTCAAGTATATATAAAACTTATACTTTCATAAATAATGGGAAGATCTTGTTCAGTTTTGAAATTTATCAAAAATACAAGCAGCCTGATATTGTTAAATTTATAAAATGCAATAAACTACAATGGCTCAGGAATTTGTTCCATAATAATATATTAAAAATGCTCAATGCAAATTATCAACCATCAACTAAAATTAATAATATTATAATGTTATTTTGATGGGTGACAGTGACATGAAATCAATGTTTACAGATCAGAAGGTTGATTGTTTTCCAAGAGGATTCTATATGGCTAAGATATAATTCTATTCTGAATAATGTAAATGTTATATGCCACATATAAAATTGCATCCAATCAAAGAATTCAAATCATTTTAATTATAGTAAATTTTTTACCTATTTCTGATAGAAAACCAATGAACACATCATGTTTAGGAAGAACAGCCAGTAACATTCTAATAATCGTTTTAGGTACAATAAAGTTGTATGCAGATGGAACTTTAGGAAATTTTTCAATTTGTAAGACAACTATTTTTTCAAGAGAAAATATAATATTTTCTGTCAGCTAAAAATATAATATAATGTATATAAACAACATTAATAAAGAATAATATAAATAAAAAATATCTCAGTACAACTTATATATGACTTTAAAAATTTAAAGAGTAAAAGGAAAAAAACTCAAAAAAATATTCTAATTATAATATAACATATGTAAATTTTAAATACTAGATTGTAAATTTTTTGCTTCCTAGACACAATTTACTGTAGTAATTACTCTAAAACTAATAGTTTTGAGAAAGTAAAAAATAATAATAAAAATCGCATTCTCATTATTGAACTTTAATTTGAAATATTATTATTTATGAATTTTAAAAATCATGCTAAAGAGCAAGAAATTTTTTAATACATTTTATGCAACATTTATTTAATGATAACTATGCACAATAATTGAAAGATTTTAGGTTAAATTATTTTAGTAAATAGAAAAACCATAGTTTCTAAAGTGCAGCAATCAATCTAAAAATTAGAAGCTTAAAATATATAAATATTTATTTCTATAACAAAGAAATTCTGCAGTAAACATGTATTCTTCAAATAATTATTTTTTTAATAAAAATATTTTCATCGTTTTCCAGATATTTAGATGTTTTTACTTTTCTAACTACAAAACCTTTTATAAACAATTTATGAATATAATAGATATAATATTCATTTATTTTTATTAAAGTTTCTTAAAAAACAAATATATACATACACATTCAGTCACAGATACTATAGAAGACAATGATTCAATATAATAACTCAAATTCATTACATTGTCATCCACATTAGAATTATTTCTGTAAGAGAGAAAAAATAATGTATTATTTACCATATTGTAATAAACAATTTACTTGACTGAAAAAACTAATTTATTAATATTAAGATAATATTATAATTATTTTTAATTACTTACTTCATGAAAGGTATGCATTCAAAACACACAAAGTCTGAGGAGGCAATATCATATAGTAATAATAAATTTTTAAATAATATATTTCATCAAAATCACCAGGCAGTCTTTTGCATTTCTTAAATATTTATAAATTATCATTAAACTATACAAAATAAATTACTCAACTTTTTTACCATACATTTACTTTTGCTAATGTATTTTAATTTAGAAAAATGTTTCATTTAGGAAAAATGTTTTATAAATTAGAATTTGCTAATTATATGGAAAATTAAATTATTTCAAATATTTTTTTTATTCAAATTCAAAAAAGAACATTGCAAATGCAATGAATATAATTATACATTTAAAATATATTATTTTGAAATTTTTATTCACTACAAAAATTTATCTAAATTTAAATAATAAAATTAATTTGATGTACGAATAATAAAATGATGCAAAAAAAGTTAACTTTTCTAAGAAAACACTCACGATTTTTAACAGAAACACTATTGTTTTATATACAAGTAATTCCTTAAAATAATTTTTAAAAAAACTAAACATTTTCAATATTAATGCAAGATATATTATCAAATTTGAAAATTAAAAAAATGAATAAATATTGTTACCCAAAGAATTCATGTTCACTTTTCTGAATAACATTCTGCAACATTTTCTTAACTTGTACTTCACTCAAACACAATTTACAGGGCTAAAATAGAATGTATGTAACAAATATACTCTGAATCAATATTAAATACAATATATTTACAAGCTCTAATCATACATTAATTTTTATGTAATGTGAATAACATTAAATTAAGTATTTCAATTTAATGTTATTCATTACAAATTCATTTCATGTTAATACTAAAGGTATTACTTCTGATTATCACTTTTTAATTATATGACAAAAGAAAAAAACGGTATTTACTGCTTAACCTAAGATTTAACATTAAATTGTTTTAAAAACACTTATTTTAATAAAATAAATAGCAGTTAATATTTTGTTATAAACTATCTATTCAAAAATTATCACATAACTTTTCAACTTAATTTCAGACGACTGAAATCTTAACTATGAAAAATAATCAAAAATCTATGAGCAAATATTTTCAAGAGTTTCCCTTTGAAATATTAACACATATTACATCTAAAAATTGATCAATAAGTCCCAAACAAATTTTAAAATATTTATATCTAAAGTTCAATTATCTTTAAATATTGAAATCAATCATAATAAAACCAATCAAAGGTTTACACATTACTTGAAAATATATATATGAAATCCAAATAGGTAAATACAGCAATTACTTTTTCACAATACAACTTACCACTATCACAATACTTTAAAATAATAGTAATATTTAAAAATATAATTTCAAAATATTTATAAAACCATAACTTCTACATTTTCTTCAAACAAAAGTCAAAAACATTAAAGGAAAAAATCCAAAAATATCATTAAAGAAAAAAATTCAAAAATAAAATAAAATGAATAAAACTGTGTTTAAAATACTATAAATAAATTACATAGCATTCCTACACTATTTTACATAAATTTATATTGAATATTACATTAGAAATACAATTAACATTAAAAGGTAAATTTACTCACATGAAATATATAGTATTTAAAAATATTTAGAATGAAATAAATTTTCAGAAAAACTATAAAGCAACATAGATTTATCCCAAATTTTAAGGTTTTACATTTAAAAATAAGTGACTAAAAAAGTAGTTGCTCAAAACCTTTGTTTTTAAGAAGTTTTTTATTCAATATATAATAATTTTTATTTCAAATGCATTATAATTTTTAGTACATCTGATATACTTCAAACTTTTATCTTAAGAAAATGAACTTACTCCAGAAAAAAGACCATATCCAATAACAGCTATTTGGAGCTTTTTTGAATTGATATCACTATCAAGAAAAATCTCTCGAAATTCTTCGATAAAATACTGAAATCAAAAAAAATTCATATAATAAAATAAAACACAGTTAAGAAATTTTATTAAATATTGAATAATAAAAATTTTCTAATTACCTTAAAAACTCTTGAGCAAGTATCTTTCTTTTCATCATATTGAGACATAATCATTTCAGAAGTCTGAAACAAATTTTTTTAAGGAAAATTAAATTATAAACTTTTAAACAAATTTCAAATAACAATTATGACAAAAATTATAATCTAATAATATTAAACTTAGATTACTTATTAAGAAATAAAACAAAATCTTAAGAATCTAGTATTTGCAATAATTGCATCATTAAACATATTTTCCTTTACAGAAAAATGCATAATTATTTTTTCTAAACTGTATCAAGAAAGCGAGATTTAAAATAAAAATTTTTATACAATTAACATTCAAAATTATCATTTTTTTTCTAAAGATTTTTCCCCAATAAGCAAGGAAAGATTTCAAAGAATATGCAAGACATGAATTAAAATTGATTCACATAAGACACACTCCAAATTGAAGAATTGAAGTAAAAATTGAATATAATAGAATGAAAGAACAACTTGATTAACACATATTTTAAAAATAAAAATAAGACTAATCATGAAAGATTAAAAATTTTCTCAACCATATTTTTGAATAATTTCTTTTTCTAATGTACTAAATCGAGTATTGCATTATCAGTATATTGATACACTAAAAACTGGTAATTCTCTTATTCACCATTTAAATGGATTTTTCTGATTAGAAATTCAGTATACCCATGTTTATTTAATAATAAGTTAAATTAATGAAAGTAAAAATTAATATAATTTTAACTGAAATCTTTAGAAGATTCAAATATTTGCATAGTACAATTTTTTTAGCAAATTTAAATTCAATTAAAAAGTCTGTTTCCCTAAGTATTTAAATAAATTAAGAAAATAGAAAATAGTTAATTTTTTCATCAAAACAACTTCATAGTAAAAAAGTGCATATAGAAAACATTTAATGTTTTAAAAAAATGTTTCAGCAGAACAGATAGGGATTCTAAAGGGAAGCATGATAATATTATAAAATTTTTATAGTTGTTAATGAGTGAGAAAATTTAAGTATCTCAGCTTCATTCTATAATTCTCCTCATTTGATAAATTATTTTAACTTTAGAAATATCAAATAGATAGCATCCTTTAAATAAAATTAAAGAGATCCAAGAATATATAATCATGAAATTTAGCATTTAACACCATTAATTTAGCACAGTTAATTTTAACACCACAGTAAATTTAGAATCAGAAAGAAATCTTATATTTCTGCCTTATTTTAATAAGGATTTTGCACCATTTACTATTAATGTATTCAAATAGATTAAATTATTTTTGTGACATAATTAAAGAACAGTTAGTGATAGAATCTTAAGCTACCATACTGGATTCATTTTAAATTACTATAAGTACAAAGTATTATCAAAGTTCAATTTTTTATTTTTTAATAACTTTAATCATAAATTTTTTTAACTTTATAATAATTGATAGTAACACTAATATCAAATGTTATACCAATCACTATTGTTAAAAATTAAAATCCTATTTTTGAAAACATACCAAGTGATATACAAGTGATTATAAATGATTAAGGAAAAAACGTTTTTTTGATTGAAAAAAGCCTCATTTTTGTCAGAAAAGCTGAAAAAATGACTTTCCCTCTATTATGTCAGAAAATTTTTTAATGAATAATATTAAAAGAATTTGAATTAAAATTTCCATCACTTTAAAAAAATTAGTAACACACTTCTCAATAATATTTATTACAGATATATAACACAGCATTTGCATTAAATATTAATCTATTATCAGCTCAAATATTAATTTTAAAACTGCTGTATGGCATTTAAATGAAAAACGATTAATTTAAGAAGAAATAAAATCAAAATACTTAGAAGTAATAAAAAATTGGATTGTTCTATGTACTGCTAATTAATAAATTGCGGTTAATCGGAGAAATAAACAGTTAAAAAAGAAAAAAACAATTTAAACAAAATTAAAAAGGTAAAAAATTTGCTCTCTATTAATATGTTTTTTATCAAACAATTTAGATCAATTTTATCAGTTTAAAAAATGCATATTTTTATTTCTATTTTTTAATGAATAAAACATTAAAAAGAGTTAAACTGATAAATAGATACTTTATGAAATAAAATAGATGTCTTTTTCCTCATACAGAAAAGAAAACTTTTAATTCAAAATTATACATTTAGGATTTGATTTTAATATAAAGTCAAAACAGATAACAGTATTTAAAAGATGCAACAAAGTGATTCAAGATCAAAAATGCTCATTACAAAGAACCAATATATATACTTTATATTATTTTTATAGTAAATATGAATCAAAACAAATTTAAAAACTTACAACTTTTAGTATTGCAACCACAGCCTCTTTTCCTAACTTTTGCATTTCTCGATTTCTGCAACTGACCCATTTCATTAAACTTTCATACAAATTAATGCATTCTTCAAAAATGAAGATGCCAAACTGTGAAGCATGTGATGCAAGCAACTGTAATCCAGCTATAAAATAATGCTAGATGTAGAATTATTCATCATTGTGTAAAATTATGTTTATACATATATATATATATATATATATATATATATATATATATATATATATATATATATATATATATATATATATATATATATATATATATGTTTATATATATATATATATATATATATATATATATATATATATATATATATATATATATAAGTTACAACTGAATAAATCAAGCTGATATAAAAAGGATGGTGAAATTGGAAATTAAAAAATTATAACTATATTTCTTTAATTGTTTTTAAAAAATATTTGCCAACTAGTTTCTTCAGTGGTTAAAAGTCTTGATTAATTTTTTTTTTTTTTCTATTTTATTAAATTCAAGACTACTTTGCAAAATATTTATTCAAATAAAAGTGAATGAATTTATCTTGAATAAATTTTTCTTATGTATATTCTTGCTCATGCATTATATAATGGTTAATTTTTCTTTTTCTACACAATCACACAGTTTAGAATGAAATTCACATTCCAAAACTTGTCTACTTAGATAATGATTATCTTTAAAACTGAATGAAAGTAGTTTCTTAAAATTATTCCATGATAACAGCCAAAAATGAATTTTGTACTTCTGTTCAAAATAAAAAATAATATGTGTTTTTAATTTAAATATTTTCCATGAAGATTTTGATCAAATGTGTATACCAAGTTCATAAGACTTTTTATCAAAAAAGTCTTAATGAGCATAAAAATTTAAATGATAATCAAAAATAATTTTAAATTTTCATCAAATTCTTATATTAATATTAAATTTCTAATAAAAATTTTCTGTAAAAACTATAAATGTTTAATTTAATTAAAGTGATATTTTCCCTTCATATTTGAAATTTATAAATCACATATTTCATCCAAAATGCATAAATCAGCAATATTGTATTTTGGTTTTCAATATTTTAATAATATTCTTTTTATTTATATGAGAATGTTCATGATTATTCCGAAGTTATAGAACTTAATGATAACATTAAAATTTCATAAAATTTTAAAACAACATCCTTTTAAAAAACCAATTCAAAAATTCTAATATTTCTTGAGAAATCCACATCATGTAATGAATGAGTGTTAATTTTCATATAGACTTCTTAATTTCTGGTCAATCTAAAAAATAGTTTAAGATTCTAAAAAATGATTTTTAAAATAAAAATAGTTCAATCTAATAAAGTAGACATATTTGTTTTTATTTACATAAAAATTATATTTTTTCAGAACGTCATAAAATTTGGAATCAGGAGCAGGACAGGAAAAATATATTTCTGTAATAAGAAACATAATTGCAGTTACTTTTGTCACCACTTCTTGAAATGTTATATTTTTTTTAAAAAATGTGTCATTCACTTTGAAAAACAATAGTATAAGAGAATAAATTACTTACAATTAAAACTTTATTTGAAGATAATATAAAAATACTGCATAAAAAATTTTAAAATAGAAAAAATTATGATTTTACATTTATACTTCTTAATCATAAAATTAATTCAATTTTAATAGTTTATGAATGAGAATTTTAAGGTTTAGGTTAGTATTTCAGAAAATCTTGTTTAACATACCACGATTGGCAGAAGAAGTTTTGCTAGAAAATTCTTCAACATTGGAAACCATTTTTCGTGCAACATCAAAAATGAAATATGACTTTTCTGTTTCTGAAAATTAATGCAGAAAGTAAAATAAATATGTGTAAACTTTATACTGTCTGTGTGTATTTGTGTGAATAACCAATAACAATTTCATACACTAACAAGAGATTTAGATATTATATGATCTATGCAGATTGTTGAATGCATACCACTATATTTAAAAAATACATAAAATTATATAGTTTACATTAATCTTTCATTATATATGAATTTTTAAAAATTACAAAATATTTAATGGAAAATCTATGGATAATAAATTCAATAAAAACTTATGAGTAATTCCAATAAATCCTGTTACTTGATAATTTCAAAGTTAATGAGGTATCATTTTTTACTGTTTTCTTTTTCACAGCAATGAATTGTCAATTGAGTAAGAAAACAATAATATATGAATTTCATAAAAATTAGAAAGCTACACCTTGGTATTATATCAACAATGTAATATTTTAACTGAAGAAACATTATTATAAAGCATTTCATTTTCCTATAACATTTTTATGCACTAATTAACTATTTGTATCCACAACTAATAATACTAATTTATGAATTAATTTTCTTAGCTTATTTAATAATCTTTGTTTTTATTCTCTTTTATATTCTAACTAATACATAATACAAAGTTTTTATAATAAGTATTTTTAGAATGGTAACTAACTGGAATAAGTCAATAAAAATCCACACATGTTTAATATTTAAATTGATTAAATATTTAGATTTTCTTTAAAATAATTATTTGCTTAATGAAATATATACCTTCAGAATAGAGGACTGAAAAATTATAAAGGTATTCTTTTAAGCCAAATAAACAACCAGCAACAATATTAAGGTTAAATGTCTTCACCTTAGCATTCATCTAAATGAAAATCAATTGATACATGTATAAGTATGCTGAAAGTAAATAACTATAAAATGCAATTCAAATAATTGGAATTTAAAATAAACACACTCACCTGTAATTTCAGTTCTTGCAGAAACATAGATAATACTCTTTCCTCATAAGGAATAAAATCTTCAGGATAATAATGAGCAATTATACCAATAAGACACAAAACCTCCTCTTTAACTAAAACAATTTTAAAAAATGAATGTAAAAGCAGTTTTTGAATAAATACTTTATAATATAAATCAGAAATATATAAGAAAAATAAAGCCAAATATATTTATTTTTGCCAAAATAAAATATATTCATCATTTGTCAAAATATAATATATTTGCCAAAATAAAATTTATTTATTATTTGTCAAAATGATATATATTTTATTTTTAAACTTCAATTTAACATATATAAAATGCAACAAAATAGCAGATCATTCCATTCATAAGTAAAAAAATGATTATAAGCTTTTACCAAGTACATTTTTTAAGATCTTTTTCTTTATTTTGATATATTCTTAAATATTTCATCACTAAATTTTACTTTGTTTAAAACATGTAAAATAAGTTACATAAAATAAAATAATATCTAAAATATGATTTCTTTCTTTTACAAAAAAAAGTAATAGTATTAGCAAACTTAACTATTTTCTTACAAATCAAATTCAGTTCAAAGTAATTCTACATTTACAATTAGTTAAAAAAATTTATATATTTGAACTCATGCTTATGGTAAATGTTTTAAGAAATATTTTTATAGTTACCAAATATGTTATTTATCATTGTCATATATGTTTTCAAGCATTATTATAAATAAATAAAATATTTTCATAAATTTAATAATATTAGAAAAACACCAGTGTACATTATTTTGCAGCATCTTTTAATTGGTAAATATTTAATTCATGATTAATATGATAACATATGCAAGTTAAATGGTCCATTGCAAGTAAAAGAAAACAGTTAATAAATAAAAAGAATTTAGATCATGAAGAATAAATTTTTTTATATATCCCACACACTTAAATTTTTGTCGGCAGTGCAATTTTTGTATTGTTAACAAATTTTAACTATAATGAGTTTATGAAATAAGAAAGGAGTAAATTATATTACTCACTACATCTATTCTTTCAGTTGAGTTGGTTGGGTTGAGTTGGTTTGTGCTCAACGGTAATTTTTTGCACACGAGGGCTAATTAGACCGGGACCTACATCTACTCTATCAAAACAACACTAAAATTTACATATTATAGAGACACTTAGACACTCTTACTACACTTTCTGCTAGTAAAGTAAATGTTTACAATGCAATAGATAGCCTAACAATAAAATTTGTTGAAAAACGTGTTACATTCATTACACTTTATTGATTTCCAAAAGAACATTCGATGAGAGTACTGTATTTTGTAAAAGTGTTACATAATGTGCAGAAATTTTTTCGACAAATAGTCAAAAATATATACTGCTGATAATATGGGTGTCACGTAAAATAAAAATATGTGATTAAAAATGTAATAAATCATGCAGAAAAAACATTTATTATCAAAAAGATTTGTTTGAATCCACCTCATCACAAAGTGTAATGAATAGAGATGAATGCATGAAATCAATCAAGAGCAATAATTCCGAGAAGCTAAAAAAGTTTTCAATTTTTATTTTATTAGTTTTATTTTTACAAATTTTACTTCTAAAAAATATGTCTAAACTCGTTTTAAAAGTTTAGATATACCTTTTAAAAATAAAATTTGTTTTGTAAACATTTAAGAGAAAGAAATGGATTATTTTTTAATTGTGGATTGGATACATTTTTCTTTTGTATCAGGCATGCTTTTTTTTAACCTTCCTTTAATAGCCAGCATTTTTTATTTCTCTTCTTTAAAGCTTTTAGCTTAAAATCTGCAATTAACTCAAATGTTTCTAAAACAATGACAACAAGTGTTTTTATAATTATCTTGTCTCTATGATGAACTGAATTCATTCTTGAACGAAACTGATAATAAATTAAACAAATTAACTGAGTCGTATTGCCATCTGCACTCCATTTTATGAAACAAATGGCATATTCTTTAAAAATTGTATTGTAAGCTTTTTGATGAAAATTTTTAACAGATTATCTGCAGCGGGATATAATATGCAGAACAAAATTCAGAACTTTTTAACACATAATCCATGGATTATATACAGAAAAATATGGTAATTAAAATATTAAAGTACTCCAAAGAACAATATGAATTCTGTCACAAACATTTATCACAATGAAATCATATCACAATAAAGTTACATCACAATGGAGAAAATCCCGAAAATTACCAAGTATCCACCATGATTTACTAATTCAAAGAATGTTTTCATTGATTCAATGATAATATGATAAATTGATTTTACAACCTAAACTATTTCTTATTAGGTCATGCAAAACAACTATAAAAATTTGAAAAATAAAAAAAAAAATATTTGATATAAAAAATGTGGTTTTAATTTAATATAAATACATGACACTTAATAACAAAAAGCAACTTAACTTCACTTTTATATAGTATAAAAATGAAAAAATTCTATAATACACATTATTTAACATATCTTTTATAATTTAAACATTCTTAAATGGAAACAAATATGTAATTATATTCTTCTAATAAAATTTATTACTTTTCTAGATTACATGGAATTTATATTTGAAAAAAATAAAAATGTTTTTCCTTACACATGCAAAAGATATAATAAATAAGTAATACCATATTATACATATATTCTTGTATACAGTCTATGGATGTGTTAAAAAATTTCAAATTTCATTCAGCATATTATATTCTGCCATGGATAATATGATAAAAATATTTTCAATCCAAAGCATTTACAATAAAGTTTGGAAGCAAATACCATTTATGTTTCACAAAATAAATAAAAGATGGCAAAAAAAGATTTAACGACTCAGCAGACATATTTCAGCTGTTTTCTTCAATTACATTCAAAAACAAATTCTGTTTCTCTGAAAGATATGACACACAATTGTTAATCACGAACATCATTTCATATTCTGCCTTGACCTCAGCTATTTCATCTTGAAAATACTCAAACTCATATATCGTCAGGTTGTAGTGAAAGTTTCCAAGTTACACTGCAGATTTAAAACTAAAAGTTATATTTTTAGAAAAGACTATTGAAATAAGAAATCAAAAAACTAAAAGATAATTTAACATTGATGAATCAAAACTTCATTTGCAGAAAAAAAACAATTTTGAAAAAGGTGACCAACACATAAAAGAGCTAATTGCCTTGGCAACAGAAAAAAAAAAAAGAAAAATGCCAACAAGAATGTGAATTTAATGTGAATACAAAACATATGCAACATGAAAGGAAAAATGTATGTATTCACAATTCGAAAATATTCCCTTTTTTTCACATAAACACAATTGTAACAAATATATTTTATTTTAAAAAATTTGTTTTAAAAATTATTAAAACTGAAAATGACAATGCTTACATAAATCTTCTTTCCAGGGCTATTGCCCATGGCAATAGATCAGATCTTCTCATGCCAGATGCATCATATTTGGCACAAAGAAGTATCCGATGTTTATCATAGTGTTTCTTTTCTGTACAATTTATTATTTTAATCATATTGTGTATTTTTATTTTATGTGAAATTACATTACCAATAATCTCTAGTTGGGATGACTCATAGTAAAAACTACTGCAATCATACAGTACAGCAGATAGTATTATTTTTTAATCTAAAAAATAGCTAGCCGATAAGATATACACTACAAATCATATAAATATACTTTAACTATATATGCTTTAACAGTAGTAATATTACATTATATAGTTAAAGAGCTTAAAATATATCATTTGTTTATGGATATAATTAAATATAAGATAAATAAAAATACACAAATTTAAAAGATCTGAACATTATGTGCTTGTGTAAATAATGAACTAATTTTACATAATTTCAAGCACTATAAAGATTTTAAATTTATTTGATTTCTCTCATTAATTTATTAGAGTTAAGTTCCACAATTTTCAATTTCACCAAATAAATTAATTAAATATCCTTTAAGCAATATCAATAATTTCAGTTGCTTTTTTTTTTGAATTAACATAATGTTCACATCTCTTCTCTATTGATAGTATTCAAAAATAGATTAATTCAAAGTAATTTCTTAAATACCTAAAACATATAGAAAATGAAATATTTGTAGTGCTTTTTTTCTTTTTATTACAAATACTGGGATATTTTTAAGAAAGTTGTCAGTATGTAGTAGAAAAATTTTAGTTAAAAAACTATAATATTTTTTTTAATTTGTTTAGCATCAAAAATTTTTAGAAAGTGCTTTTTACTTGTTACCTATGAATAAATTCATATGAATACACATGAAGAAATGAATAATTTAAAAATAAATTGAGATCTTTATCAACAGTTACTTATTTTAGTTTTTCTAAGAGATTTCAATACAAATTTTCTTAAAAATTTAATACAAATTAAATCTTTTTCAATAAAAAAATATTTTTCTGAATTTATATCACAAACATTTTCCAAACAAAAAGAAAATTTTAGTCTAGGAAAACAAAGCTACTTGACTTTCCAATTTCATATTTATTTTGAGACAGCACATAAACAATCAAGAAATATTTTTCAAATATTTCCAGTCATGTTAAAAGCATGTAAATATAAATCATAAGAACCTTTCGAAGATAATTTTGCTCCCATACTGAGTTGGAAAAATAAATCTTCAATTAAAATTTTTACATTGATCCTTTTTTCTCCTCTATAGCCATGACTGGTTTCTAATACCTAAATTTAAGCAAATTCTTTTATTTAAAAGACACAAATATAAATTCAAACTGAATCAAAACATAAAAAAAGAATTTTAATCAAGAATTGTTAGAAAACTAATTTAAATTACCTTTGAAATAGTAATTATACTAGTTTTTTTTACATCAGCACCAACATCATGTTTCATATATAATTTGCAAATTTCCTAAAGTAATGAATTTTGATAAGTATTAAAATTCAAAACATTTAAAACAAAGTAAATAATATACTCTAAAGAAACTCAACGCTTATGTTTTTATAATTTTATACCCTGATAAACTAAGAACATAAAAGTGAATCATATTCACAAAAATTTTCTTTATTAATGAGTCTAAAAGCAATGTTCAGCATATTAAAATTTAGATTCTGGAAATAATATTTAAAACTATACAGCAGGGATGCACAACCTATGGCCCGCGGGTGAAAATTGGCCCGCGTCGCCTTTAAAGTTGGCCCGCGAATGTTGTTAATAAAATAAGACTAATTTAAAAAGAAATGAGACTCTTTCAAATAAACAAAAGAAAAATCTGATAGGAAAACGATTCTACATCAGAATAAATATTTTACATTTGTGAGCAAACTTTTTCTTTAATGAATTTAAACAAATCAAAAATAAGAAATAAGATCCTTTCTTCTGTTTTAGTATTGCCACAACGAATCTTAAGCCCAACATAAAATCAATACCTTCAAATATTCAGTCATAGCCATCACATTAAATTTTACTAATTTTTTTCAAAATTTAAATTGTGTTCTTTGTATAATTACCAAAAAGTTTTCTCCTGTTATTCAATTTCAAGTTTTTTTCTGGAAATAAAGAATTTTAAGAATATCTATAATGTTTGTGTTTTATTACTTTATTGTATAATGTTTACATGAGTAAATAAGTAAATTAACAACTATACAATTCATGCGTATTGCCACAAAAACAGTGTTTTAACGTTTATAACATGTTTTAACATTTACGTACTGCTTTGGCTCTCGACATGATCTTTTTTCATATTTTGGCCCCTCATTCTGAAGAGGTTGTGCACCCCTGCTATACAGGTATATTTTTCAGAAATGTTTACAATATAAATTATTCCTATAGAAATTAATAAAAGAGGAACTAGAATGTAATGAATAAATAAAAAGTGTAGTAATTATAAGGTATTAAAGATAAATATAAGTTAGAAATGTAAGTTTAAACATCTATTACATACTTTAAAGTTCTATCACATTCTTAAAAGATAAGCAGGACATACAAAATATTATGTACAATTATATCTTACCCTGATTAAATGCACATTTTGATAGAAAAAGAAAACCTACTACAGTGTAAAAATAATTTATATTAAAAAGCTAAAATGTGGTACATTTTTTCCAAAATAGTACATTAAATAAAAATATATAAGTCATCAATATATAACTATAAACTACTTACAAACAATCTCTAAAATTACAATAAAATTTCGACAAAGCAAAATATTAATACAAGTAAATCAATTTAGGATATTAATCTACCAATTTATTCAAGCTGATCAAATACTATAATCAGCTTTAATAAATTACAAAATATTCCATCATAATTGCATTTCAAATTGATTGAGTTTGTTGCTTGATGGTCACTTTTGGCATGCAAAAATTAATTTGATTGACATACAACAATTAAAGATGGATGCTGAATCACTACAAACACCCATGGCAGAATTAGAAATCAAACACACATTTTTTTTTCCTTTTTTTTTTCAAATTACAGTTTTCTGTAGGAAAAAATAAGGAAACATCTGATGCGATATGTGTGGGTTAGTTGGTTTTAATTTGGAACCATTCCAAGAAAAAACATTGTACCAAATCAGCAAATTACCAACCCAAAATAAATAATCTTATATTACAATTGTTATCATTTCCATTAATTGATTATGATTCAAAGACAACTAGCAATGTGCAAGGAAATTGAATGCAGTTTTGTCAACCTTCAATCAGCATATCAAATTATCTTTCTTCAATCTTGAGTTTTTTTTTTTTAAGATTAAAATTGTAATTTTATCAATTTAAAGTTATAACTTTAAAATCAGTATTTTTAGTTAGTTTAATTTAAAGTTGGAAATATTTAATATCAATACATTTGGATTTTACAAATTATTAATTTTAACTTTGGAATTAAAGTTGAAATTTGTATATATTTGAGAATATCAAATGAGTGATATGGAAAATAATTAAATTTACATTATATTTCGAGCTCAAGGAAACTAAATTCTAACAAAAGTCATACAAAAAATTAGGTGATTATATTCCTTTTTTATATGTGAATTAGTTCAAATGTGTTACAAATATTTTATGTCTTAAATATTTTACTAATTATATTAAATATGGGGTACAAATATTGAACATGTTTCATTCTAATCAATTATAAACAAATTATTATAAGAAATAACATTACTCAAATTATTGATTTAGTGCTATTGCTCAGTTAATCACTGAACATACTTGACATGTGACTCTGACATCACTGGAAATGAGTCAATTGAATATTCACAGGTATTTTGAGACAATACCTGTACACCATAAATGTTTTGAATAAGCAAAACCTGTTATAGCAGTTTATGGATGTACATTTGACTGTTTTATGTTACAAGAGTTATGCACTGTGTGGTTAAATATTAACTAGCTGATAAATGGCATCTGGGTGACGGATCACTTAAGAGAAAGGCAATATCACAGGCCATAAAATGTTATCAACCTAATAGTGAATAATTACAGTTCTTACAACAAAACTAAAGAGAATGACTTCACCAGTAGATAAACTCTCAATTCTCCCACTAGAAGTTAAAATAGTATTTATTTTATCGCAAACGCATAGGATCATAAATCTCTGCCTTTAAAATAAAGCTCAATTTTTCCATTAGTGAAACAATTGTCAGCACACAGAAAAGCTAAAGGCATCATTAAAAATTCCATTCTTTCATTTTTATACCATTCAAATTGACACCAATCCAGGCAACAATAACCCTAAAGAATTAATTGCAACATCCAAATTAATAAGTTATTTTCAAAATGATAAGATATTTATTATTGAGGCATGTAACTGGCAAATACTATCTAATAGATTATAAAAATATTATGCGTAAAAACAAGACTGCTCTTTTGACTGCTTATCTGCTTATGATCCAGAAGATTTCAGAATTGTGATATCTGCCAATACTTTATCTAATCTTCTGTTTCAATGATGGAGCAATTAAAATATTGCTTTGACCAACATGGGGACTGGCACATTTAAATAATCCATTTCTCAAAGACTTATGATGAAAATCTTTTTTAAAGTTGTTCATAGAGCCTATTAAGTAACCTATATAGCATCTTTAAGATTCTGTGCACTGAATACAAAAGCTTAGTTACAACTATTCATGAATTTGAGTTCTTAAAAATAAATCTGTTTGCAGCACAATTCCTCATTGTTGACTGGAGTTGAAATTTAATGATTTATGAAACACATCAAATTTCAAAGTTTTGGCTCAATCTCTTCTGGCAGCATTTATATATTTGTGTGCATGCATATTATATTGTATACAAACAATACAAACTATACTATACAAACAATAAGTATATACAAATATTCAATCCCTATAATCTTTCATTAGAATGATTAACTTTCACCCTAAAACTTTTATCAAATTCAAACAATCCAATACTTATTTTAAAATTCAATAACAAACACATTCCTGAAATAATACATAAAATCCTACCATTAAAAATGTGTGTGAAATATACAACCAATGAAGTATCTTTCAAAAATATTATAACAAGAAAAAAATTTTACTATTATTTCTTGTGGCAGTTATCACTTATGATACACAGCTATGTTTTTAAATGTAAAATAATTAGGCTTTATATTTTAAAAATATAAAAATACACTTGATAAAATTAATGACAAATTTCAATAAAAAATTTGCCAAAATTTCAGATCCAATATATATATATATATATATATATATATATATATATATATATATATATATATATATATATATATATATATATATATATATATATTTGATGTAAATTCAAAAATACATCCAATAAAATTAAAGCTAAATTTTGGTAGGAATTTAACAAATTTTCAGAACAATTTTTAAAATTTTCAGGAAATTTCAGCAAGTAAATAAATTATTTTACTCAACATCATCTAACATTCAAAAGAAATTTTAGATGTAAAAATAACATTTGATAAAATAAGTGTCAAATTTCAGGAGAAATTTACCAAAATTTCAGATCCATATTCTGCAATCAATAATCCATTTTGATCAATTATATCATCTAACATTCGAAAACAATCAAGCTTGATATTCTTTTTCTTTAAACAGAAAAAACATACAATGTTATGTAATATTTCACATAAAAAATGCAAACAATATTTATTACTTTTTAAAAATAACCTAAATCAGTTTACATTAAAATCAATACATATGCCTCAAATTAATGAAGCATGTTTTACAATTTTCTTAGAGTTTGCTACTGAAATTGCAAGAATACAATAAAGGATTGTAAATGCATTAATAAAGTTAATACAAGTAAGATTTTAAAATAAATTAATTGCTATAAAATTCAAAAACAAAATAATAATTCTAGAACATTATTTATCCACTAAAGAAAAATGCAGGATGTATAGATAGTATTCATTAGACTGGAATTTTGAAACATTTTTTTGCTACAAATAAGTTATTAGATCAGCTAAATAGAAATATTATTCAACTTAGTGACAGGCAAGCCATCAAAACTTAACTAAGGGTTGAATTTGAGAATCACATTGATCATTAAGGGATATCAACCCACTGCAAGAACTTCTAGACATCCTTTCTAATCACAACTAAGCACTGCCCAGCTTAACAACTCCTTTAAATATATAAAAAACTCTTAGAAGCACCAGGATACATTATTTCTAATTTACAATAAATCACTAATATCATCAGTATTAGCAGGACAACCTGTTGTGGGCCCTGTGGCTTTTTTCAAAAGTCTTTACAATTCCACCCTTTTCATAGTAATGGACTTACAAGCTTTTATTTTTAAGAATGGCAAAATTCTCATGTAATCTGTCTTACCACCTCTTCCCAGGTATTTCACAGAAGGGAATGGCATTGAAGACCTTAGCATTTGTTCTCTCAGCATGTTCATTCTCAAGTGACCTGCCCATCTTATTCTACTCATTTTAATGAATTTAATATCATCATCTTCATAAATTCTACAGATTTCAAAGTTGCATTGTTTCCTCTAGGAATTAATTTTCAAAACAGCATCAAACTTCCTTTTGAAAATCGCAAGAGCTTTCTCTTCTATAATTATTAAAGGTCATGTCTCTGAACCATAGGTTAGAACTGATCTTCTTAATACCTTGAATATCAAAATTTTTCTTCTTATTTTATTAGATGGAGTTTAAAAAATAAAGGTACAAATCACTAATAAAAATTACTAAAACTAAATGATGTTTAGTAGCATAGTGCCAATGCTTTGCACTTCCACTGTACATGTCCAAGGTTTGATTCTCAGGCTGGGCAAAGTTGACAAATCCTTTCATTACTATAGTAGGTTGATAAAAATGAGCACCAAGCATGTTTGAGAATTGCACACTAGGAGTTTCCTGCAAGACAACCAACCCTAACCAAGACATATACTACACATACCAGGGCTCTTGGTCAACAAAACACATATGGACATTGAAGGCTATGGCCTCATCAAGGCTGTCATGTCACTTAGTTTTAGCTGAAATATTAAATGATGCTCTTGTCCCATCTTTAAAGATGCAGCAACCTCATATGAAATGATATACAACAATAAAGTATTATTTTGGACAGTAACACAAACACTATTATTAATGTTGGGTGAGTAGTCATTAAATGGAATTTAATTTTAGATAAATGTGAATCTGGATTCAGTTTAGTCTCCAAGGCAAATTATATTTCCGTTTAAAGACACTATAATTAATGCTAGAATCTTGCCCCGCTTTATCGCCTGCTTGGCACATTTTATCCATTGTACAGTTCTTCACTCTTAAACAAAGAGAATATTTAAAAATCATTTATGATGCCTCTCATTACATAACTTTCAAGAAAATCAAAACATTGATCAGTTATCATTAATAAAGATGTTTTATGATAACTTAAGTCAAACTGAGATCTTTCCATGATAAGCACAGTCTCTAAATTGTGCCTTTAATGAGTATTTGAGAAATTTCTAGGACCACTAAATTTGATATCCTATATATTTGATTATTTAAGCACCATTTTTAATCAGAAACTATTTGAGATTTAAATATATAAGAAATGCTACTATTACAATATATATTCCATTAAGTATTCAAATTTGAAATAATATAGCAAAATTCTAAAACTGCCACTTTATTTAAGAATATTTTGACAAAAAAATTTTTTGATTGGAAATCTTAATATTTTCTTACATTGATAATATAAATACACATTAGAGTTTTTGTTAAACTCTTTCTTACTTGAGATAGCAATTTCAATATTGAGCAAAGTACAAATATAAACTAATATTCACTCTGAATTTTAACTTAATATAATTTTAAATATTAAAATTTACTCACTAAAATAATTAATAAAGACAATTTTGTAAAGATAATAAATGATTCTTACTTATTAAATTAATAAGGACTCTTATCTATTATTTAACTATTAAATCATCTTGTTTAAATTACAAATGTTCAATTAAAAATATTGAAAATTAGAATAAAAATTAAGATTTAATAGTAAAAAATTTTTCATTTAAATGTTCTTTTTCATATTTAAAATTAACAAAGAATACAATTGAAGTTTTTTAATTGTAAGCAAATAATTAAACAGAAGACAAAATACTTCTAATACCGTTTTCAGTAATAAAATGCTCCTCAGAAGTGACAAGATACCATCATTACCAAAAAGATGAGCATTTCCAATTTCTGCAATTTTAAGCATATTCTTTTTGTAAATTAAACAATAAATATAAAAAATTAAAATATATATGTCATACATTACACATCATAGTAAAAAGTCTTGTTTTTTGATTTTATTGGATTATTTACTATGTATAAAATATTTTTAACACAGACAATTATAAAATACTAATAAAATATTATGATTCATAAAATCATATTGAAATTATTGATTTAAACAGATTTCAAAAATTAAATTTAATAAAGTTATTTTATTAAAAAAATGAAAATATTTTTAATTGAAAAAAATGCAATAATGAATTATTTAAAACACATATAATGCATAGTTTTGAATATCAGTGAAAGAACACAAATCATGTTCACATATTTATATTTCATGTGCATGCATTATCTCATGTTGAATTTGTTTCAATAAATATAGCAACTTTGTTGATCATAAATTCTACATTTTTTTATCATTGAAAGACAAACATGTTAATGATAAAACAGTAGATTAAAATGTTTTATTTATTGACACAAGTAATATATAACCATGAGAAGTTCCAAAATGTTCATTATAATTTTGTAAATAAAAATATAATTAATGCAATAACTTTGTATGTTATATTAATATACCCTATAATAAATACAATATAGAGAAAAATTCCATAACTGAATTGTTATGCTGTCAAAATCAATGATTTATAATCAAGAATTGCTTTTTTAACATTGATAAAGTTTGATTATTTGCACAATACTAAATTATATTTTTAACTAAATTATGATTATTGGAAAGATATTAATATATTAAGAATTGATTATATGAATATTTATAAACTAATTGAATAGAATTATTAGGATGATATATATTTAAGGGTACCTTTCAGTTTCTTGCCAATTTGGAGCTATATTAATAATGAAATTGGTTTCTTTCTCATTGGTCTAATGGTGTTTTCTGAACTATATTGTTTCTTCAAAAATACATGAAAGCAAGATTGGCGAAGAAAAAACTCCAATTTTTGACAAGGGGTACCCAATATTTTTCTCAAATTACGAATCATTTATCTGATGTTATTTCTATCAAAAGGAATAAATGATATGACCAATGTTGAAATTCCTAATTAAATATTAGAATTTTGAATTTAATTTTGTTGTACCCAAAATACACCTATTTGGTTACAATTTAGCTCTTAATTTTTTTTCTATTATTTAAATCAGGTGGTTTACTCCATTATTTATATTATATAATTTTTTTGTTGTTAAATCATTAATATTACTTCATTTGCTAAGAAGAACTTTAGTATATATGTTTTAGTTTCAGACTAATAAATTTTAACAAACTAATTTTCATGAGTCTTTGTAAAATAAAACAAAATATTTATAACAGAATTTACTTAGAAAAATACTGTTTATTCATTTGCTATGCAGGACCATTTTTATTTTATAAGCTTTTATGATATGCAGATGGAGAAGAAATTCTGAAATTTAAGCAAAATAAACAATGTATGAATCATTTACTAAGCACTTGTTTCAATAATGGTATGATGATAGATAAAAATGATAATATATTTAAGTAATGATAAAACTGTATTACGAGATTTTATTGTTTCTTTTTTAAAACAAATATAAACAAACAAATTTCGTTTAAAAAAATTGAGGATAAATTAATTTCACATTAATTCGTTTCCGTACTTGTCATTCATAAGCATAAAATTTTGCTAATATATCTATCTAAATAAATAAACTGATACGCAATTGATCAGCAGCAAGAATACCTCTTTCTTCTTTTTTTAAATTATAAGACAAATAACCTTCGTGAAGTTTTTTAATTATATCTGAGATCGTCCCTTCATTTTCCAAGATACATTTCTCTTCTTGAATCGACTTAAGTGTATTTAAATGATTTTGAATATTATTGAGAAAATTCCACATCTTAAAAAAATTTATCACAAAATTTCTGCTTAAAAATTATTCAAAATAACACGCTAGCTACGATCATGACTAAGTTTTTGTTTTCAAATTAGACAACAAGATTGTCCATATGATTTTTACAAACACGGTTAAAGTTAATAATATAAAGCTTTAAAGAACTATTTTTAAAACAACACCACATACACCACCATTCGGAAAGTAAAATTATCAATTAAACTTGAGCGATTCATAAATGTTTTTGGGTGCACTTTGGTTAATCATATCGAATGTATAATTATTGCATTCCCTTCCCCATAAATTTCTTCGTATTCACTTTTCCTAGCACATAATTTTCTATATTGATCAAAGTTATTCTATTCAAATGTCTATGAGTTATTTATCTAGAAAAAGTTTCTTTTAACTTATATTCTTATAGTGATTAGAAGTAAGTAAATTTTTCTTACTTCTGTAAGAAAATAATTTAAATTATTTTTTCAGATATTTCAAAATATATTTTAAAAAGAATTAAAAAAATTAGCTTACATGGTTATTTCTCGTATTGTAACCGTTTGTGAAAATACCACTGCTGAATATAAGGTATAAATACCAGAAACTTGTATACTAACGGTAAGTTTTATTAATGTTCCTTTCCCTAATGCATCATAAACTTAGTTGTGTGAGTTTGAAAATGTGTTGCGCAGTTACCAAATTTCCAATCAATAAGTTTTTCTGATAGGGAGAGGAATGCAAAAAGTAAGATAAAAAGTAAACTATCAATTTTTAGGTAAAATGTATGAATGTTAAGAGGTGCATTGTTATGAGCAAATAATATATATTTTATACGTTCCACAATTTTTTACTTATAAATGAGGTATTCATATTAAATTACAAACACAAACCAAATAGAAATCACATGTTTGACGCTCCTAAATGGAAGGCTTTGTTTTTAAATTTGGTAAAAAATAAAACAAAATTAATATCATTTTGAAAATCATAGATACATTTGTTCTGATTAGACAGTTATTGTCAAAGATAGCTATTAATTTTAATAAGGTAGTAAAATTTGCTATTGTTAAACGAAATAAACAGCACAATAGCACACAGCATACCATAATGCATATTGTGTGATAACCATTATGGAATGCTGGTGCAGTAGAAACCACAGCGTTATTACATTTATTTAAGAAAAAGGTGTGGCCTCGTCACCTAACCGTGGTTCAAAATTACGAGGCACCTTAAAAAGAGCAAAGACGTACTTTCACCTTCGTGGTGCTCTGATAAAAACGAATGGCGCTCCCTATTGACTTAAATTCGCACTGCCAAAGGCACAGCGAGCTTGGCTTGTCCAAGTGTCATAAGCAACAACAGCAGTAAAAGGTGGATGAATTAGAATAAGTATATAATTATTTAGATGCTTTAACCAATGAAGCAGAATTTGAAATTAAATTTAATAAAGAATATAAATATAAGAGTGATATGTTATGTGTATCTCACGAAAGATAAGAGCGATGAAACATACTTTGATAATAGAATTAAATATAAAAGAGATTCAAAAAATATTTACTGTTAGCAAAATACAAGCAGTTATTTTGACGATAAATCTCATTTGATGGAAAGGAGAGAATTCGCATAAAATGAGGTCATCATGACTCAAGGAAGACAATGTATAAATTTAATGATCAATTAAAAGGCTGATAAGTCTTCTCAAATGAGCCTCAAAACAAACGAGCTGAAGTAAAATTTACCTAATTGTTCCGAATTATTTACTAGATTAAATTAATGAAACTTCAATCAGGAGTTAGAAATAGTGGCGTACAGAGCATAATTTGCGCCCTGTAAAATCCCTTAAAAGAATTATTGGACGCTTTAAATATTCCAAATATCAATTTGGAAATTTACGGTTGTCCGAAATTCAAGGTGTTGACGAATCAAGAAGACACAAAAAAGCAATATGAATGGCACACTGAAACATTGGAATCAAAATAACACCATTGTCTTTGTTCGATGGTCGAAGTGCATAATTTCCACAAGACAGTTTTGAATTAATCATTCAAAACTGTTTTGAATGGCAAACATAATAAATTCGGGATAGAACTATATGGACAACATTCAGTCAAAACAGACTTGAATGACAAGCATAATAAATTCTTACCATATATAAGATTCAATCGGATAACTTTTATCCTTGTATCACAGATATTCATGCTGATAATGACATCCGGTTCAGCTAGTATATAAAGAGAGCTCGGCGCACATTGCTTTTCAGAAAGGAACTCGTTCAGAATGGTCTACAAAATAAATTTCATCATGAGACTGAAATTAATCATCGATAAACATGGAGAAACTATAGCCAGAAAATTGGACTTCACGAACGCTCAGGAAAAAGATAAAATAAGAATCATTTCTGGACTTAAAGATTTCAATTTTCCAGTAGAAGATACGAAAACATTCCTCGTACCAATTCATGATATGGAGAATTTTATAAGAGAAATGTACGAAAAATATTTAAAATGTGGAATATAGGATGCAGGCGTTGCGAGAGATGAACCTTGGACTGTGAATTATTTAAAAAAACATATTGCCGTACTATTTTCCAAAAGAAACGATCGACCCAATGTTAGGATGGGAATTTTGATAATGAATATATTGGGAAAAGGTTAGCCTTTTAGCCATAAAACTATGATGGTAAAAAATTTGCAGAGAGTCGCACTTCTTGTGTGTGCGCTCACTGCGAATATTTTACAACACACAATTAACAAATTTTCGATAAATAATTTCTTGTCTTATCTCAAAACAAAGCTATTAAGTGAATGAACTTGGAAAATCAAAGAGAAATATAATTTCCATTATAAAATGGGAATTCAAAGAATGACCTTGAAAGGTTGACCTTGAGCACCTGTCCCCATAAGCTTTCAATCCCTGCCCTTGAAACAAGATCTCACATGATGATAATGGATTTTCCCAGTGTAAAATTTGAACAAGAACTGAAAAATTTTGAACCAAAACTGAAAAATTGGAAACTAAAACTAAAAAATTTTAACCGGAACAAAAGTAATGCAAACCGAAACTTTTAGATTAGAAACTAAAGTTTTAACCAAAATTGATCCTTATAATATAATCATACTTATAAGGACTTCTGGTTTTCCTGTAAATTCTGGATAAAAGGGGCCACCCGGAACGGAAGTTACCTCGACAGAGTTCAGTGTAGTAAAGAAAAAAGAACAAAAAACTGAAAATTGTGCATTTAATTAAAGAAAATTGGAAACTTCAACTTCATTCTTGCTTCGTCCTTCATGGAGGAAACAGCTCTTTCGCTTGCTCTCTTAGAAGATTGAAGATAGAAGACTTCTACTGAATAGACATGGATGTCTGTTTGCCCTCTCCTTCGGGAGATGGGAACGATCAGATAAACACAGGCGCTTGTCGTCAGTTAGATGGTTTGCCCTTTTCAGGGTTGCCGGTGTCTGCTGACAATGGCGCGGGGGACTGCACTCCTGCCCCCACCACGGTTAGGGCCATGACACAACCTCTGGAATCGGATATGGACATCGAGTACAAGGCTATCAGCAGCAAAATTAGGCTCACTACGGAAGTCATTCATAAAATTAGCAACTCTCCTATGTCTGCAAATGACATTGAACTGTTACTTATTCATAGTCTTGAGCTTACTAAGCTAACGGAAAAACTCACCAAGTATGAACTCAGGAAAGACAACAAACAAGAAACTCTTAAACCTACACCTCAAATAGTAAATCGCCCTCCGGCTTTTACAATTCCTACAGAAAACAGATTCGAATCGTTTATGCAAATTGAAGAATATGATTCAATTAATAAAAATGAAAACTTCCCTCCTTTACCTCAAATCACCCATGAACCACCCAGGATTAACTTCAATAAAAGAAAAAATGACGAACCAACCAACACAACTAATAAAAAAACGAATGATACCTTAAATTCACAAGCAGAAAACCACGAAAATGATGAGATTCAATTTCAACCTGCTAAAAAGAACAATGGAGTTCCACCCATTGTTATAAAAGATAAAAACATCAATTGGAAAAAATCACAAGAATTATTCAAAACTAATAATATCTCTGGTTACTCTGGCAAGATGACTGGATCTGAAATTCTTACATTAAAAATTGAGTCGTCAGATACTCATCGCAAAATCACTAAACTTCTGGATGATAACAATACTTCTTATCATACTTTTCTACTCCCTGAAGACAAAAACTTAAAAATTGTAATTAGAAATCTACCTCCCATTTATACTCCTGAAGAAATTACAAACGAATTAATTTCTGAAGGCTTCACGGTCCTCAACACTACTCAAATGAGTAAAAAGGCGACGGCAATAAAATAAACCTACCATTATATATAGTGACTTTACCTAAAAGCGACAAATCTAAAGAAATATTCAACATAACTCATCTATTTAATTTGGTTATTAAAGTTGAAATTTACAGAGGCCGCAAAGGTACTACGGAATGTTTCAGATGTCAGGGTTTTCACCATGCACAAACTTCTTGTCATCATAATTTCAAATGCGTTAAATGCGCAGGAGAACATCATCACTCCCAATGCACAAAACCTACTACTACTCCTGCAAAATGTGCAAATTGCGGAGATAATCACCCTGCAAGCTACAGAGGATGTAGCAAATTTCCCAAAAATAAAAGTAAAAATTCATTTGAACAAATAAATAGCAAAATAGTGCCAAGCACAAATTCTAACTTATCATACGCTAATGCTTTAGTAAATAATAACGAAACCATAAATAAAACAAAAAACATTATAAATGAAGCAAACTCAGTGATAGCGGATCTCCAAACTCTGATTAATTACGTCAAAGGCTCAGGAATTTTCGAACTCACTGCGCAAGTTAAACAACTAAACGAGGCCATTGCCAAGAAACAGGAAACCTTCCAAATCAACGATGAATAATTTGAATCGTAACGTTTCTCCAATTCAAATCGCTACTTGGAATGCAAATGGAATCGCTAATAAAATCTCAGAATTTGCAGAATTTATTGATAAACATAATATCGATATCATTCTTCTTACTGAAACACATCTGACTCCTCAAATTAATTTCAAAATTCCCAACTACAAAATTTACAGAACGGACAGACTCCACCACAAAGAAGGAGGAATTGCAGTAATAATAAAAAAACTCATATAACTCCGCCCACTTCAGTTCTACTACAGGAAATGGATTCGAAGAAACTTCTGCCATTATTAATCTTCCAAATAACTTAAATCTTAAATTTACAAGTCTCTATAACAGACCATAAAGTGTACCTACAGCTAATGACATTCTTGCTATTATTGACAATAAATTTCCTACTATCATTAGAGGTGACCTAAACTGCAAAAATGAACTTTGGGGATGCAGATCTACTAACGAAAATGGTAAAATTCTCAGGACTATCATTCAAAATAATAATATTAAAATTATTGCTCCAATAGAACCCACCCACTACAGCCCTCATCTAACTCACGGAGATATATTAGACATTTTCATAACAAATATCACCATTCCAATCTCTGCTAACACCATCATTGAACTTTCATCGGATCACTTACCAGTTATTGGCTGCATTGGACTGAACAAAAATAATAACATTAATAAACTCATATCCCGCACAAACTGGCAACTTTTCTATAACATCTTACAAGATAAAGCTAATAAAGAACAAGCTCAACTGCAAGATACCTTACATATCAGTGAACTCTGCATCATAAATAAACAACTCTTGGAAAACTACATTACAGATAATATTAACAAATTCAATCAAGATATTATAGAAGCCAAAAATACTTCTACAATTAACATTAAATATGAAGGTAACTACCTAAAACTTCCTACAAACATCAGAAACCTCATCAAAGAAAGAAACCGCACTAGAAAGAAATACCAAAAAACTTGGAATCCTTATTATAAAACCTTAAATAATAAATTAAATATATTAATCAAAAAATTATGTGCTGAACATAGGCAAGAAAACTGGAATAATAAAATCACTAATCTAAGTACTGAAAATAATTCTGTCTAAATTTTTGCGAAACAACTTAAAAATAAAAATCATTTAAACTCTCACATTATTGGACCAAATGGACCTGTGTACTCTATCAATGAAAAGCTGAATATTTTTGCAAATTCTCTTTACAAACAATTCCAACCAAATCAAAATATTAATACTAACTTCACCTTTACCATAGAACAAACTGTAACTCATTTTATAAGCAATACTCCCTTATACACCAGTATCGAACCTACGAACCTCTGTGAAATAACTCAAATTATCAAGAAAATCAAAATTAAAAAAGCGCCAGGTGCTGATAACATCACCAATAACATGATTAAAAAACTTCCATTGGACTATATCAAGAAATTAGTCAACGTTTACAACATCTGCCTTAAATTTTCAATCTTCCCATCTATTTGGAAAACTGCAACAATAATCCTCTTCTCTAAACCTAGTAAAGACCCCAGAAAACCTGAGAACTATCGACCTATTAGTTTACTTCCTACTTTAGGAAAAATATATGAAAAAATAATTCTTAATAGAATGATTGAATACATTAAATTACTTCCTACTCAACAGTACGGATTTAGAAAAGACCTATCCACTGTTAAACAACTCGTCAGAATAACCGAAATAATTGGAAATAATATGCATAAAAAACTCTATACAGTCATGACTATGTTAGACGTATCTAAAGCCTTCGATAGAAAAGCCTTGGCATGATGGTCTCATCTTCAAACTTATCAAACTTAATTTAAACTCAGATATCATTCATCTAATTCACAATTATATTAAAAATCGCTATTTCCAAGTCAAGCAAAATGATGTCACCTCACTGACTCTTAACATTAATGCAGGCTTTCCCCAAGGCAGTATTAATGGACCTATTCTATATCTATTTTTTAATTATGACTTCCCAATTTCTACTAATAACACAATAAACATCGCATTCTACGCAGACGACACTGCTATCCTAGTAGAATCAGCAAATCCTAATCATGCTCTCAAGAAAATACAAACTATTCTATTTCTATTCTAATTCTATGAACTATTCAAAATCGAAAAATGGTGTCAAGACTGGCGTGTTGTCATAAATGCAGATAAATCTCAAACTATAATATTCTTAAGAAAGAAAAGAGTTAAAATGAAACATAAAATTACAAATAAATTAATATTGTTTGATAAAACTATTCCTCAGGTTAAAGAAGCTAAGTACCTTGGCCTCACTCTCACATCTAGATTCACTTGGACCAAACACATTAATAATGTCACCAAAAAAGCATATGCTGCTTTCGGCTGCTTAAAAAATCTTATTGGCAAAAAAATCAAAATTTAATAGAAAACTGAAAAGACTGTTATACATTTCTATGATTCGCCCCATTGTCACTTACGCTTCCCCTGTTTGGAATAACATTGGCAAAAATGAAAGATGAAAACTTCGAAATTTTCAAAATAAAATTTTAGGAATTATAGCAGGTGTTCCCTACTATGTGAGAAACAAAAATATTGAAAAAGACCTCAAAATTGAAGACATTTTAGAGCATATTCGTAAATTAAATAAGAATTTCTATGAAAAAGTTAAACTCTGCAATACTGCAAATTTCAATGAGATTTTTAATTATAAATATATTCCTGAACTTAGCAAATATAGACCTATTGCTACTCAATTTTTTCTAAGTGAAAATGAATTTTTATAAGTGTTTACATTTCGTATATAGTGTACATATTCTACATTTTCATCTTGTATTTCTCCTATATTTTGTATATATTTTGTATATTTTCAACTTTAACACTTGCAAGTATTTTTTCTTAGAATTTCTACTGAAATTTGTTCAAGCTCCGACCACTAGGACAGCTTCATGCTGATTGGATATTAGGATTCTATTGCATTCCTTACTCCGCTGTACATTTCAGCGCTTCTCCGTTAATAATGTCAAGTTTCTCCATTCGGAACTATTTCAGATGAAAGAGTAAAAGCCTGCTTCGCAGGCTGACACTCTGGAATAACCACAGATCCAAGATCCAAGAAGGAAGTTACCTCATTTTGTTTTCAACTTTCATAGAGTGCACATCATTTATTGTCTTTTCTTCAAGATGAGTTTTAGCATGAATTATATGTGGCAAGACTCAAGTTTATATAGAATGATAAAGGTGAAACAGTTAAGAGTGAATTGAAATTCACCCGCGTATTCAACAGATACAAAATATCAGTCCAGCCTAGCATCTTTTGAAATTCCAGAGACAAGTGATGATGAAGTAATAAAAAGATTTCACGTACCGATGGACGAGATGGGAAATTTTGTGAAAGAGCATTTCGCTGAAGCAAGAATCGCTACTGAGGAGCCGTGGTCACTGAATTACTTCAGAAGTTTTATTCCATATGACTATCATAAAAGAAGCTTATTGGACAGGAACCAATCGTATGGAATCCTTGAGTATCATAAAAGAAACTTGTTGAACCAGTCCTGAAGAAAATCTCTTGTCTGTATCTGTATCTATTTTCGTTTACGAAGTGTCGGCCTGCGGAGCAGGCCTTTACTCCTTCATCTGTGATAAGTCCTTGAAGGAAGACATTGCGGTACTGACAGGGAACGCTAGTCTTGAAGCGTGAAGAACCGAGTCTTGGCAGTGAGAGCCAATCAGCAGAAAGTTGGGAGGCAGAGCAATGAGTTGAATTTTTTTTTTTTTAAATGAGTGGAAAATTTTTATTCTAAATGAGAATAGAGGAAATAATAAAGTTAAAATAAAATTGTTATATACAGTGAAAATAGAAAAAATAAGAAATAATCCTGAATAATGGAGAGTAATATGAAGTTAAGTAAGGCTATATACTCTATATACGAAAATTATATTAAATATATTCATCTAAATAATGTCTGGCGATTGGCCTATATTTAAAGTCTTCTATGAGATACTCATAGCGAAAAACTTGATTAAATGCACCATCTGTGCAGTTAATTCCTTTATCGTAGAATTTCTTATTTAGGTTAGCAATATGCTCTAGAATATCAATAATTTTCAGATCTTTTGAAATGTTTTTATTGCGAATATAGTAGGGTGCCTTCGTAATTTTTCTAAGTATTTTATGTTGATACACTCTAAGTTTGTGTTTGTCTTTTGGCGTAATAGTATTCCACACAGGTGAAGCATAGGTGATGATGGGTCTTAGCATTGTAAGGTAGAGCAGTCTCTTGAGTTTTAGTGTTAAATTTTAGTTTTTTCCAATTAAGTTGAATAGGCATCCATAAGCTTGATTGGCTTTTTTAATAACGTTATTGATATGTGCAGTCCATGAAAGTTGAGTAGTAAATGTTAATCCAAGATATTTAATGGTTTTCCCTTCCGGAATGATTTTATCGAATAGATAGAGTTTATTATGTTGAAGTAATTTTATTTTATTTCTCTTTTTTCTATTAAATACTATAAGTTGGGATTTATCAGCATTTATATTTATTCTCCATTTACTGCACCAGTTTTCGATGTTAATTAACGCATTTTGAAGTTTATGAATAGCATTATTCGGTCTCATAGAATCAGCTATAATAGCAGTGTCATCTGCGTAGAAAGCAATTTGAATTGAGTTATTGTCCAAACCGGGGAAGTCATGGGTGAAAAATAGATATAAGATTGGGCCTAGGATGCTACCTTGGGGGACTCCAGCTTTGATGTTCAGAGTAATAGAATTTTCATTATTGTATTTAATATGGAAGAAGCGATGAGTTAGATATGAGGTTATGAGTAAAATTATATCAGTGTTTATGTTGAGTTTTATGAGTTTGTATAGTAGGCCTTCGTGCCATACTCTATCAAAAGCTTTTGCTACGTCCAGCATGACCATAGCTGTATACACATTGCGATGAATATTTTGACCTATAATCTCAGTAATTCTTGTGAGTTGTTTAACAGTTGATAAGTTATATTGTTGTTTCGGAATTAGGTGAAGATAACATTTAATTCTATTATAAATTATTTTTTCAAATATTTTTCCTAAAACTGGAAGCAGGCTGATAGGTCTGTAGTTTTCAGGTATTCTGGGATCTTTTCCAGGCTTTGGGAAAAGAATTATGGTAGCAGTTTTCCAGATTGTAGGAAAATATGATATTTTAAGGCAGTTTTTATAAATATTAATGAGTTTGCGAATAAAGTCCAATGGTAAATATTTGATCATATTGTTGGTAATATTATCTTCTCCTGGGGCTTTTTTGGTCTTTAGATTTTTAATAATTTTAATTATTTCATCATCATTCGTTGGTGTAATGGTATTATGAGGAATATTAGCTTGCATATAATTTTGAATAAATGAATCAATACCATTGGTGAAGGACTCATCTGTGACTTTGTTTGGTTGAAATTGTAGAAATATGGTATTTGCAAAGATGTTCAGTTTTTCATAGTTTGTATAAACTGGTCCATTTTGTCTATTAATGCAATGATTCGTTGTTGTTTTTCTTCTTAATTGTTTTGCAAATTTCCATATCGAGTTATTTTCTGTGCTAAGGCTTTCTATTTTATCTTGCCATTGTTTAGTCCTATAGTCTGTGCAGAGTTTTTTAATTTTCTTATTAAGTTTGTTGACTGTAGTTTTGAGTCGCGGGTTCAAGGTTTTATGAAATTGTTTTCTAATGCGATTTCTTTCTTTTATGATTTCTCTTATGCAATTTAGTAATTTTAAGTAATTTTCGTGGTATTTAATTTTATGGGTTGCTATTTCTTTTGCATGATTGATATTTTCATTGAATAAGTTTATATCATGATTTATTTTATTTTTAATTTCTTGATAATTATTACTATTGGGTTGATTATTGTTGATTAATGATAGATTTTCTTTATTAACTTAATCTTGAAGAATATTATAATAGAGTTGCCAGTTGGTTCTGAATAAAAATTTATTCGTAATATTTTTCTTTATTCCCAGGCATCCAAGAACTGGAAAGTGATCAGAAGAGAGACCATAGATAGTCTGTGCTGATAGTGGGTAGCTGGTATTTGTAAGAAAAATGTCCAAGATGTCTCCTTGGTGTGTATAGTGGAAATGCGTAGGTTCGATTGGAGCAATTATTTTTAAATTATAATTTTGTGCTATTTCTAATAATTTAGTTCCATTTTTATTAGTAGTGTTGCATCCCCAGGTGATGTTCTTGCTGTTAAAGTCACCTCCAGCAATTGTAGGAATATTAGCAGGTAGAATGTTCATAATTTCTTGGTCTTGTAAATTATGCTTAGGTCTGTTGTAATAGCTAGTAATTTTGAATTTTAGATTATTTCCCAGGTTGATGATAGCTGAAGTTTCTTCAAAACCATCTCCTATTTTGCTACTATACAGTGTGGAATTAAAAGATCTTTTGATAATAATTGCGGTTCCTCCACCAGCATGATGTGTCCTGTCAGTACGATATACGTTGTAGTTTGGTACATTAAGACTCATATTTGGTCTTAAGTGGGTTTCTGTGATTATGGCAATGTCTATATTATGTTTATCTAGAAAATTCATGAATTCAGTAATTTTAGGCTTTAGGCTACGTGCGTTCCAATTCACAATTTGAATAGGTGAAAAATTTAAGCTTTTAGTTGTCATTGTTGGTTGAGGTTGCTGTCTGTTGTGCAGCCATTGCTGCATTGAATTGTTTGAGCTGATTAATAAAATCTGTTATTCCTGAGTTTTTGATATAAGAGATTAGATTTTGTAATTCAGAAAAAATATTTTTTGCTTCATTTATAGTTTCTTTGTTTTTACTAATGGTTTCATTCTTGTGGACTAATGCATTTGCATAAGATAGGTGTGGATTAGTGCTTTGAATAATCTTGCTTTTGATGGCATCGACTTTGTTATTGTTGAGGTAGTTTGATTTTGGAAATTTATTACAGCCCCTATAGCTGGCAGGATGAGCTTCTCCACAGTTTGCACATTTAGCTGGAGTGGACATGTCTTTTTTGCATTCTGAGTGGTGATGATCACCAGCACATTTTACACATTTATAACTGCGTGATGACAGGAAGTTTGGGAGTGAAAATCTCATGTCATATAAGAAGCTTATTTCAATTAAAGATCAAAAGTTTTCAATACTGGTAGATAAAAGAAAGTCTGATGTTGCTCAATGTCCTGAAGAAAATCTCATGCAATGAAAGAAGCCTGTTTCGGCTGAAGAGTAGAACGATCAGTTTTCATTATTGGTCAATAAAGTGTCGTAAAAAAATGGTCTCTACCCGTTTCTGCAAAGCCAGACCCTAGGTCTTTATTTTTAACCACTTTCCTATTTTATGAAAGTGGAGAGAAAATATATTTCAAAGATTATATCATTCTATATCATCATTTGACCATAAATACACGTTCATTTTATCGTTACTTGGCCATGGGCAATGACAAATATTCTTGATCGGCACTGCTTCCGGATAAATGTCAAGAAAAGCCAAGTCCATTGAAGTTATTGGTGTGTCACAATGCGGACAATGCCGATTTTCATCTTTTACCCAAGCCTTGATGAATTGAAAATGGAATTTGTGCTCACAAATCCACGGGATAAAAGGCGCAGAGAATGACTTGCATTTTCCGCTAACAAATTGAATTTCACATGGCATGCAAGCTGGCTCTGGTTCGTCTCCAGGTCTCAGTTCGTCTTCAACATCTTCTGGGAGCATTGGTGGAAAATCTAATTTCAACAGATTGTATTCCATTAGAAAAAGGCCGCTGAACATTTCGGACACATCTTCTGACTTCTGCGCATGTTAAGCAATATCAAACAGTAAACGTGGAATGTGTCCACTTAACAACAAATACAGAGGAGAATTAAAGATTCTCTTTTCACATCCATTGCAAATTTTAGAAGACGACATGTTGATAGTACGATCTCAAAACTCGAAATGAATAGCTGGCGGTTATGTTGCAAGCGTTTATATACGCAAGATTCAGGAAGTGTGTCTCTTGATTCTTGCTTCATGGTCAGTTCGCCGTTTGAAGAAAGATCAAAATTTGTGATCTGTATACTCATAACATTCCGTTCGACAAAAGTATTTCTTATTCTTGAATAACGATTGCTAAAGCACAAGAACGTTGAATCGCAATCACACTCGTAATCCAAAACAGCGTTTTCATTCTATTCTCCATGACTTGGGCATACTGTGACGCTTGTGAACGGGCTTCCCACTTCGTCCATGGACGAGCGACTTGTATCTCTTGATTCTTGTCACTAGTTAGATTAGACGAGCTCGTTCTATGCGCTTAAATTGTTCCGTTCACGCTTATGTTGAGAATAGGTACGTATTCCTGGTTTCTAACTGTAAATATAAATATAAAATAAGCTGTTCGCACTGAGCGATACAAATATTGACGGAGAATTGAAATTTTATTCATTCAAACAAAACTTTCAGACCTTTGAGAGAATCCATGGATAAAGTGGAATTGAAACTTTCTTACTTATGTTAGGGTGCGGGCTTGCGATTCTTCTTTAACATTTTCCAGAGACCTTTTTAATAAAAACAGTCATTTCTAATGTTGTCCTTTCCAACAGTTTTTATTAAGCTCGAATATAAAGTGAGCTAGTGGTGCCGTTATATCCGTCTGTGAATTCAAGAAAATATCATTTGGTCCAATGAAAATATTGAAAAAAAGTTTGTGATTTGACTTCTTCTGATGGACCGTGTCAGCATGACGGTCTTTGGCACTAGAACTTGAAATTCTGCCTTCATGGAAAATTCAGAAGCACTTGATTCATTCAGATAAAGCGAATTTCTGTTGAGAAAAGGAACAACGTAGAACGTCTCGTTCAAAATCACTTCTATCCTTTAATATCGAACTGACATCTTCCAAATGATTGTCCATTATTATTTGAATCAATGGGCAAGCTCCATGAATTGAGTGATTCAAGCATCTGGAAGAAATGAACTTGTTCCAAAAAACGTTTCTAGAAAAATCAAGAATTAACGATTTAAATACATAGCAAAGTATTCCGTTAATTCTTGTACAATGAACGTAAAAAAAAACAATGATTCGATTATGGAAAATGAACCGTATCAACAGAATGATATTCAATGGCAAATTGGAGAAAAAAATTTTCTTACCTGTTTTAAATGCGTGCTTGAGAGTCTTCTTTGGCTAAAGTTTCAATGACAAATTAGAAATTAAAGTTTCTTACCAGTAATCAGTGCGTGCTTGAGAGTCTTCGTAGGTTAAAATTTCAGAGAACATTTCAACTGATGTTGTTGTCCTTTCCAACCATTTTCATTATTATGTAAGCTTGAATAAACTGAGCTGGTTATGTGAATTAAAGAAAATATCTGCTAGTAGTCACGTGAAATCTTTTTCATTTCTTCATAATCACCTGTTGCTGGAATTTCAAAAGATGTTAGGCCGGACAGGACTGATATTTTGGATCCGTTGAATACGCCGGGGAATTTTAATTTACTCTTAACTGTTTCACCTTTATCATTCTCAATAAGCTTGAGTCTTGCCACATAATTCGTTCTAAAAATCATCTTTAAGAAGAGACAATAAATGGTGTGCACACTCTATGAAAGCTAAAAACAAAATGAAGTAACTTCCATTTTGGGTGGCCCTTTATACAGGAAAACCGGAAGTCCTAATAAGTATGATTATCTTTAGTTTGAGTTGAAATTTCTGTAAAAAATTTTAGTTTGTAATCTATAAGTTTCGCTTTTCATTATTTTAATTTCAGTTACAATTTTTTACTCCCACTTCTAAAAGTTAAGCACGAAGATGTAAAATGGCAAAAAATCAACAAATACTGCTTCGATTGAGGGAAAATTCAGCAGGAAAGTAGCATATATATTTATGTATAAAATAAAATCAATAATTATATACAGAAATGAAAATAATATTAAATTTTCATAAGTTATCAGATAATGACATAATGGAGATTTAAGCAGAATTATGTTAAAAACGAAAATAAACAGCATAAAATAAAAAAGGATATTAATAGGGTATGTG
Source organism: Latrodectus hesperus (assembly GCA_037975125.1). Classification (NCBI taxonomy): domain Eukaryota; kingdom Metazoa; phylum Arthropoda; class Arachnida; order Araneae; family Theridiidae; genus Latrodectus; species Latrodectus hesperus. The sequence continues at coordinate 85,741,579 of CM075853.1, forward strand.
ATCTCCCCTCATCTGTATACAAAGTTTACACCTTGTGACCATGCTTTCAGTTAGGTGGTCAACCACTGCAGAATTAAGCAATAGCAATTCTTCTTGTAGAACAGTTTCCAGCTCAATAAGAGTGGCTGGAGGTGGGAAACGTGAAGATACTGAATGGCTGAGAGTATCCCAAAGATTTTAATTGGGATTAAGGTCGGGAGAATATGCTGGCCACGCTATACGTGCAATCCCTTCATTCTCCAGGTACTCATCGACGATGCCAGCTCTATAGGGACGTGCGTTATCGTCCATTAAAACAAAAGTACTGCTGCATCGTACAATCTCACAATAGGTTTTAGAACTTCATCTTGATACCGAACAACCGTTACAGAACCACGTTTAAAGATGTGCAGGTCGGTGCGGTATCCTAATCAAATCTCTGCCCACACCATAATGCTTCCGCCTCGGAAAACGTGATGTTCGATGATGTTTTGGGGCTGATTGCGTGTTCCTTGTTCACGCCATATCCTTATACGAGTGTCATCTGGCTCCAGAACAAATCTTGACTCATCAGTAAACATACATTGCCCCAGACCGACACAGTCCAATTGACATGTTTTCAGAACCACTTTAATCGTGCCCCTCTTGATTGGACGAATAGACTAGCACAAATTCGAGGTACCCGGGCGTACATTCCATTTATGTGTAATCTTTGGTGTACAGTAGCTGCAGATATCACCTTACCAATGGACGCTGTAACCATAGATGTCACTCGTGTGCAGGTCACTCTGCGATTTCGTTTGGCTAAAATCGCAATATATGAATCTTCCGCGGGGTTTGTAACCCTTGAGTAACCCTCGAGGATAACTGTTGGCCTTCGGATAACTGTTGGCGTGGTTTGGAATTGTTTCCATAAACGTGAAATTACAGAATGATGAACGCCTAAGAAAAGAGCAACATCTGAGATCGACTGTTCTGCTTCAATGCGCCCCACAGCACGCCAGTGTTTAGAATCTTCCATTCGTCTTCTGGAAGTCATAGAAAAGGAAGTCTTGAAAACAAATTGTACGAAAGTTTTAAGCACCTTCTATCAGCACTTACAATCAACATCTGTAACCTTTCATAAAGCTGGTATCTTATAAAACTGCCCTTTTTGCATATTTCTTAACATGACAGCGCAATTGGCTGTTACCTAACATATTTGCATACTTCCATCTACGTCTGCAGCGATTTGCATCCTCTTCATTTCTGATTGGCTTCGCAAATTAGTCTTTTCCTCTCCGTGCTTAACTTTTGGAAATGAGTGCACTTTTGGTTCCCAATTTTTCAGTTTTGGTTCAAAATTTTTCACTTCTTGTTCGGATTTTGCACTAGGAAAAGTCATTAACATGTGAGGTCTTGTTTCAAGGGTCGGGATTATAAGCTTATGGGGACAGGTGTTCACGGTCAACCTCTCAAGATCGTAATTTCAATTCCCATTTTATAATGGAAATTATATTTCTCTTTGATTTTCCAAGTTTGTTCACTTAATAGCTTTGTTTTGAGATAAGACAAGAAATTATTTATTGAAAATTTGTTAATTGTAAAATATTCGCAGTGAGCGCACACACAAAAAGTGCGACTCTCTGTAAATTTTTTACCATCATAGTTGTATGGCTAAAAGGCTAACCTTTTCCTAATATATTCATTATCAATATTCCCATCCTAACATTGGGTCGATCGTTTCTGTTGGAAAATAGTACGGCAATATGTTTTTTAAATAATTCACAGTCCACGGTTCATCTCTCGCAACGCCTGCATCCTATATTCCACATTTTAAATATTTTTCGTACATTTCTCTTATAAAATTCTCCCTATCATGAATTGGTACGAGGAATGTTTTCGTATCTTCTACTGGAAAATTGAAATATTTAAGTCCAGAGATGATTCTTATTTTACCTTTTTCCTGAGCGTTCGTGAAGTCCAATTTTCCGGCTATAGTTTCTCCATGTTTATCGATGATTAATTTCAGTCTCGTGATGAAATTTATTTTGTAGGCTATTCTGTACGAGTTCCTCTCTGAAAAGCAATGTGCGCCGAGCTCTCCTTATGTACTAGCTGAACCGGATGTCATTATCAGCATGAATATCTGTGATACAAGGATAAAAGTTATCCGATTGAATCTTTTATATGGTAAGAATTTATCATGCTTGTCATTCAAGTCTGTTTTGACTGAATGTTGTCCATATAGTTTTTCCCGAATTTATTATGCTTTCCATTCAAGACAGTTTTGAATGATTCATTCAAAACTTTTTTATGGAAATTATACACTTCGACCATCGAACAAAGACAATGATGTTCTTTTGATTCCAATGTTTCAGTGTGCCATTCATATTGCTATTTTGTGTCTTCTTGATTCATTAACATTTCGAATAACCGTGAATTTCCCAATGGATATTTGGAATATTTAAAGCGTCCAATAATTCCTTTTCGTATCGACAGTCTTTATAAGCCACGACATCTTTATCTCCGTTCTATTTCGACTGATTCTAAAATGATTTCACGATGTCTACGGTCTTGTTTAATGGTTTCACGTCCCGCCTTTGAAGCATCAGGCTTGAAACCTTAGTCCGTGAATCTTTTTTATGCAATTCTTTGCGGTTCGCCAATCTTTTAGACTCAAGTTAATGTGACGAAGATGAAATTTGGAATTCGTGCGGCGCTGGATTTTCGTTCGTAGCTTCGATTAAGGCGAGTTTTCGACACAGGAAAATTCCTTCGTGAACAAAGCCGTCTTTGTCATGATCATGCAAATCTTTTACATTATTTTTTTGCGAGTCGTGTGTGTCGGAGATCTCACTTTTTTATATCATAGGATCTGTTAATAAATTAAAAAAGCCATTCGATTATAAGATTTCTGTGGACTTGCTTTAATTGAGAGAAACGAGAAGAAACGTTTTTATGAACTTTCGCTCATTCCTCTGAGAAAATGTAGCTCGAACGGCTCTTTATAAACCTAATAATTTAAGATATGAAAGATAGGAGTACAATATGAAATAGAGAAACAGTTTTCAGTCCTTAGCTTTTCCAAACAAGGTGATCTGGTCAGATGGACAACGGATTTCAGCTTAATAGTACAATGCAATGTTTGCTTGTGGGATTTCCCAAGTATGTGAAAATATGTAATTGTTCACAAATTTCGTAAGTTGCTTAACAACGTTCGCCTTGTTAGATGAACAGCGAATTTCAACTTGACTGAATGATGGTCTTGAAGTGCGTGCTTCTGATATTTCCAAAGTAAGTGAAAATTTGCAATTCTTTTCGGTAAATTTTCAATATTTTTCTCAACAAGGCGAACTTTGTCAGATGGACATGGGATTTCAGCTTCACAAAATAACCCGTCTTGCAGTGTGGGTACTTGTGAGATTTCCCAAGTAAGTAATAATTTGCAATTTTTTTCACTAAATTTCATATTACATGATATACATATCCCAAGTACGTGATAGTTTACAATTGTTTTCGCAAAATTTCATATATTACGTGAGTTAAAACATTCAGAGTTAATATCACGTAAATATATTTCCTTTCTTTTTAACGATCCGATTTTCCCGATGTGGATAAAATTCTAAAGAATATCGGTGCACTTACATTTATTTATTCGATTGATTGTATCTGACAGAAATGAATAAATTTAAATTCGCAAACAAAAACGCTTGCAACTTTTTATTTATTTTTATTTTTATCATAGAAAGAATAAGTACATATAAGTGAGACAAAAATATGCAAACATCAGGCTGTCTTAATTACGCGTTTAACTGTTGTTGATTTTCAACTCTTGTTATCAGATTTGTTCTCAATAGACAATGAAATGTCGCAATATTTATGAGAAGCTGTCTGCCCTACTCATTAAGGTGAAGGTGAATCGGATAGATGAAAATGGGAATGTCACAGGTTGATGCTTCTATGTGTCTTAATGTATTTTGCAATGTGGCCCACCATTACAGGAATCAATATCAAACCGAAACTACTGCTTAGAAAGCATGTTCCAGGACAATGACGATACGATGACCATAAACATAAACTTTACTTTTATATATCCACATTAATAAGTTTACATAATTTAATTCCTTATAAAAGTTTTGTTCTTTAAATTGTTTTCGATTACCATGATTTTTTAAAAATTGTATATGTTGCTCAAGATTCGTTGTGCTATATCACTATTTTGTATTACAAATATGTGCATGTGTAAATGATGAAAATATCTTAAAATTATTTTCTGATAAAATTTTTCGAGTATAGTACTATCTCGTTTTTACGAATTCGTTGCGACCGGTAAAATAATTCGTAAAAGTGAAAATTCTTAAATTACAAAAATGATGTATTCGATTATTAAGATCTGATGTTTTTAATCAAACTACTGTTTCCTTAATAATAAAACATTATTAGAAAGACAAGCTATAAAAAACACATGCAAAATAAGTTTCATACTTAAAAACAATTACTTTCATTTTATTGATTGCGCTTCAGCTCACAATTTTCTTAAGCTGAAACCATGTCTTGCTTTAAATTTTTGGAGCCTACCATCTGATGCTTTGAAATCTTTTAAGTTCAGCTTCATACCAAAGCAGGTGAATCTCTCTTTAATGACATTATCATCAACAGGAATTTTTATTCCTCTCATTTTTCTCAGCCAAAAAAACAAAGTACTTTCCAGTTTAGAATGTTTTCTTTCACTACAATGCTTTCGAGAAGGAAGTTACTATTTCTTTCGTTGGAACTGTTTCCTTTTTCAAATTTTTTAAGAGTTTTATAAGTTGAAGGAGAGGCTGTTCTTTGGCATTCCATATTTTTTTCAGTTTTTGTCTTATTTAATATTTTTCCGTCCAATTTCAGAATTTCTTTTTTACTTCAACCGATAAACACGTACATTTCTTCTCAATTGCTACAAATTTTCAATGGAATCGGCTCAATCTTTCAAGGCAAACGAACTTCATAAATTGAGCTGTTCAAATGAAGCAGAACCAACTACAGAACAAGCAAGTAAGAATTTTTAAAGAGTATTTTCCTTTTCTAAATTCTACAATATGGGGGAAGAAAAGAATTTTTTTCCCTTTCTGTGTCCCTATGTACAGGAAACACAGAAGTTATGAATTCGGCTGCACACTTCTTTCCCATCAAATGTCTGATCTTCGATTGTTATTCCCACAATGTCTGGAATTCTTGCTCGTGTCCTTATCGTTGCTCAAGAATAAATCAAGTTCTCAAGCGTTGCATAAAAAAATCAAATAATAAATTGAAAATATATCAAATCATAAGATAAAAAAAAGATGGAAAAGAAAAATTTTTTTCAAAATAGAAAATTCTGGAAAAAAAGATTTTTTATAATTTTGGCTCGTAAGTAGGAATTAAAGTTATCATTATGTCTATGGAGTCAAGGTAGGGAACCACTAGTTCACAAAAATGCGAGTGTTCGTAAATTAGAAATTTATATAAATGAACGTTAACTGTATTATACTGGCCAGTTTCATTTTTATGCATTTGCGATGTTTTTTTTATTTTAATTTAAAGACATTTACCTAATTAAATATATTGATGCTAATATATCTTGATTTATGTATTAATAATTCAAAAGGATTCCGAAAAGGTACGCTCATGAGATATAACTTATTTAGCTTAGTGAATACAGCAAGAGTTACAATGTTCCTACGCATCCAAACTTTTTTTATAAGATATCCAAATCAAGCTGCAGGCCTCTGAAAAATTATACCATTATTTAAGCAAAGAAACCTAATATATATATTCAAAATATATAATTTCTTGATATTGTTCCGGCTGATAAATTCATCGTTTGATTACCTCTGTGGATGCGATCATTATATGGAAAATCAAAATTAAAAAAAAAAAAAAAATTGTAGAAGTTTAGATGGACTGAAATATTACTAGCCGTGACATTAATTTCCTTATATTAGATTAACTCATTTTAATTATAAAGCAGTATATTGTTAATATTCTATATTTTCTTTTAAAAGTAAAAAGAACTGAAATTTTAATCTTACTTTAAATAAAATTATATTAAATTATCATTCCTCCCAAAAAAAATTCATAAAACTGAAATATCATTAAAGCCCCTATTACATTAGAGTTGCTCAGATTTCAGTTTGAGCAACTCCCGTAGACTTAACATTACGTGACGTCACAGCTAAAAATTTGAGCAACTCGTTCCATCCGTCCAATAATATTACAGATTTTTTTCACAGCTGCGCAGTTGAAATTTGTAAATCATTTTGTTTTCGCCAAGTTTCATGCCAAATGAAAGTTATTGGCGTTATAAGTTGCCGAGAATGAGCAACTTTTTTGTGCATGCAGCAGCAACTCGAGCAATTCATATCGCCAATGATTTTAAACACGGATCATGTTTTGTCTTTTTTTCGCCAAGTGGAAGTAATAACATGAAAATAAGTGATTGGTTTTAATTATTGTATTTCATTTCAATCTAGCAGAATTGCCGTATTAAAAACAAACAAAAAGGAATACAATTATCAACTTAATAAATTCATTTGATGAAGATTAAAAATTTTTTTGTCTTTACTGAATACTTTTTCAATATTATGGATGAAACACTTGATAAATTTAATATATAGTTAAAAACTCAGATAATTAAAATTGTTTTTATTTCTTCAGCAAAGTAGATGAGAAGTGTTCCAATTTCAATATTTATTAAATTTACTGAGTTTTCAAACATTAATTTCATTTAAAGTATTGTTAGTTATTCAATACATGAGACTATTTTGTCATTTTACAGTGTTTACAGTTTGTGTTGAACTTACATTTGCTTATTTAAATTGAAACTTCAGTCGAAATAAGTATGCCATATAAAAATATTTAGTGTTAATTTTACTTTTATTTTTTCATTACATTAATTTCCTGTTTTTCTTTTTAGCAAGTTAATGCATTATAATTAAATGTTGAAGGCACAAGCATTTTGGTTTATTATTTACGAATACATATTTATAAAATTTCATTATTATTATTCTTATAATTAAATTCTTTTATACATTTTTTCCTGGAACACATTTACATAATGTTCATTTACTCATCCAAAATATATTGCAAACTTAAAACTAACTCCATTTACTTTTGACAGTATGTAAATTAGACTTAAAAATAAATTCTTATAATGATGAAAATACTGGAGTGTACAAATAAAATAGTGAAATGATTTTAATATAAGCAAAAATTTCTATTTAAATAAACATTAAAATATTATTCCTGTATAAATTGTGTATTAAATTGATATAAATCAATATAAAATTTTAATAATTTAAAGCCTTTTTCAATTGTTTTTATGATGAAGCATTTTTAACATATTAGAGATTATAGTAAAACTAGTTAAAAATCAAATTTAAAAAAGGGCTGTGTTACAACAATATGTGTTAAAAAGCTACAATTTTAATAATGAAATTAAATGCAATATTTGATTAAAATGGAAATCTTGTATTTGTTCCTATTTGTGAAGTAAATACAAATAATGTGAAAGTAAGTATAAAAAATATAGATGATTGCTATATTTGCAAAATAATTTAATTCACATCATGGTCAATATAGAGAGTATTCTGACTTCCAATGTAAAGCAATTAACTAATCATTGAAATGAACAATAAAGACTAATTGCAGTCACTACTGAACAATTAGAAATGAGTGTCATATAGATGAGCTTTCTCCATACACGTCTATCATCGAGTGCTTGAGAGTTTTACAATGAGCAATAACAAATGCAAAAAATGAATATGACCCACAACTTATGTGAACTCTTCCTAAAAGAAAATTCACTGTAGATATTTAAATGTCTCACCATTACCTTCAATTGCTAGATTATCAGTCATGAGGCTGAATAGCACTTCATTCTTTTAGTTTCATGCAAATTTCATAACATTTTTTTCAATTTGAAAATGTAATATGAAACAAACTATTCATATAATGTCATTACAAAATGCTATTAATTATTTCTTTTCTTCATTTTTTCCCACAAAACTTAAATATATATGTATTTATTCAAAATATACTTGTCATTTTATTGCAGATTATAGTTTAAGAAACTGCATGTAAATAAAGATAGTGTAAAGAATCTCTGCTTTTATGTGGTGTGTTTGTTTAAATGTAATAAATAATTAGTTTAAAAATGCATCTTATTTTAATATGCCACAATATTTACTTTAATAAAAAAGAAAAATAATTAATTTTTTTCATTTTAAAAACAAATTATAAATTAAAATTCATAACTAATATATATATTTTTTAAAGAATATAATTTTTGTGCATTTCCTCAACTTTTAAAATAGTAATTTGAGTTTCTTTTTTTAATATATCAACAGTTAAACATTAATTTTTTATAAACATTGTTGCTAAGAAATTATTTTTGTATAGGAAAATCTTACAATACAATATTTACAATTTTGTGTGGTGTTTGTAGAATTTTATTTTTAAATTGAAGCTTCAATCTGAAATTATTTTTTCTTTCAAATTCTTAATCTTTTTATTTAAGAATAAATTATACACACAAAAATGTGTTACTTATGTATTAGCACTGATTTTCACGTCGGCAAAGATTATCTTTCCCCATCTTAAAAGTAAAGGTTCACACGAAGCAAGATGGCGTGTAGTAAATAAAATTTGGCTACAAATTAAATTCCCAAATAAGAATTCATTATGAAATGTGGACACCTTCTGAGTAAAATATGGCAACCTTAAAAATGTTAGCCAAAAAAGGGATCTATTATTAAATCTAGTAAAGCTGTTATTTTCTTACAGCAAACCTGAAAGAAATCTCAAGCATTGATTGGACGAATAGAACGAGTTGCTCAAATTTTAAGCTGTGACGTCACGTAATGTTAAGTCTACGGGAGTTGCTCAAACTGAAATCTGGGCAACTCTAATGTAATAGGGGCTTAATGAAAATTTGTCAAAATATAATTAAAACACAAGTGAAATAGTTTTTCTCTTTATAAATCCTTAAAATTTAATTTAATAATCAATAGGAAACCCCAGTAATTTATAAGAAATTTCGTTTCGATTAAAAAAGAATGAATGTATGTAAAGTATTTCATGTTGTAACACAATAGTCTTGTGGTGTGTTCTACTCATGAGAAAATTCCCGCTGAAATGTTTGTTATTAACCGTATCCTTTGTCAGCAGCAAATTAACCACCAAGGGAAGAGGGGAAACTCTCAAAAAAGCTCTGCACCTTCTAGGGAAGAGAACTGCCTTCTTGGAATCGTAATGGGATACAGTTGCCGAAAATTTAAAGTAATTACCTCCAAATTCTAGGAAATTACATAAATTTAGTTTCCGTTTTCTTGTTACCCTTTACATAGGTTAGTACATCATTATTTCTTAAATATCACTAATTTAACTATCACAAACTTCAATTTTAAAATAAATAGTATTGTTTTGTTAAGAAACCATGGATTTCATTGAAAAATTCTAACTTTACAAAATATTGAATTTTGACAATAAAAAAACTATCGAGTAAATTTTATTTTTTGTCTACCGTATTTTTTTACATTTACTTATTTAATACCAATTTTTAGCCAATAAAAATACTTATTAATATCCATATATAGTTATGAAATTCAAAATCAAATTATTTATTACATAAATTTATTTCTTTAAAATCAAGTTTAAAAGTTTTCGAAAATACTTTTTATTTGATTTGTAGCTGCCATTATATTAGCACTTTATGTTGAAAAATTCTTTTTTCGAACGTTAAAAGTTCAATGTATTAAATATTTTTTTATGTTTGAATATACTCACAAAATGATTCTTGATAATTACTTTTTAACTAGTTTTTTCATTTTATGCAATAAAAGCATACTCTAATTTAAAAAAAATTTTTTTTCAATAAGGAAATCAGGCATACTCATTATTCTACATTGCAAAAAAATTTATAAATATCTTTAACGTTATAAATTTACTGTAAGAAATAGTACACCATTGAGTAGATGTTTGTTTATCACTCCATAGTCACCTTTTATATACGAGGGCTACAGTCCTACAGCGGTACTACTACGATTAAGAATCTACTGTAAAACATCGGGTCTTGCAGAGGATTCCGAATCGCTATACACAGCTAAATCCGAGGAGGAACTCGAGCTGCTGCACCACAGGCAAGAGCGCTAACCTCAGCTTACAACTTGGCTATCAATGGGAAGAGAAAAGGATAAATAACTGAGAATAAAAGTAAGCTCTAATTTTAATGAAGAAATATATTTCAAAATATTAAAGTATTGTCTTATTAAAATTTTAAAAATTAATAAAAAAAATCTTTGGTAAAATTAGCAACTAAGAAAACTTTTTAATGTAAATCATGAGATATAAATGTTAAAATTTCTTTTCTTATTTGTATACCTGAAATTAATGGTATTGTTTTTCTCTCGATGGTTATTTTTTGCACATGTTGTCAAATTGCACCAGGACAACCAGATTAGTCTATTACTTATGGTGATAAATTGAATCAATGAAAAACTGTAAGTGCATTACATGGAAAAAATAAAAATATTATAAGTTCACTCTTTTGAATATGAAATTAATATATATATATATATATATATATATATATATATATATATATATATATATATATATATATATATATATATATATATATATATATACAGAGAGAGAGAGAGAATTTTGTTTTAAAGAAATTAAACTTAAACTATTGAATTGTTTGCTTTCATAATGTCTTATGATGAAAATTTTTTCCAAATTTGAAAATCGCACTTCAAATTATCCATACTGTTTCAATATCAATTGCTAGCTGCGCACGTTCGTTCAGTAAATTAAATTAATTCTGACATATTTAACTTCACAACAATGGTATAAGATCACCTAAATGACTTAGCACTTTTAAAAGTAGAACGAGAAAATTTTGAAGTGATCAATAATGATGAAATAATTGATTAATTTGCTTCCTCAGAGCGAAATAAAATTTTAAATAGCGGGGATTTACTCTTGAATTTTGAGAATAAACTAGAAATTTTTTGGGGAAATAAACTCATCCAATCATATTTCGTTTAATAGATTGTTTTGCACTAAATATATGAAGCAAATGGAAGTGAACTAAGTATCTGTGATCTAGCGCAAATTAATTGTGTGTGATAGAATGAAAATTAACTAATAATGTTTCGTGCTGAGGAAAACAAAAATAGTGAAACTGGATATTTCTATTTGATAAAAAATATCAATATATATTTCTCAGTACAAAATGATAAATTGCTTTTTCATGGAAAATTATTTTCCTTAATTTATTAATAAAGAGAATTTGTATTGCATGCCTTAAAATTATTGTAAAATACTTCAATATAAATTGCAATGCTCTTTTCTGAAAACAATAATTTTTTAATGTATTCATAAACATTTCACTAACAAATTTTTTATATATTTTAACGAATTTTTGATAGAAAGATTTAGAAATTTATTTTATCCTCTAAAAGTTTTCAAAATTTCTGAAAGCTTTAAAATTTTACAGGAATTTTCAAAATTTTAGTGGAAATAAATCAAGTTTTCTTTCCACCATAGCAACACCACCTAGGTGAATTTTACACGAGAATTTTATGGAAAAGATAGCTCATCTAAACGACTTTGATAGATAGCGGATTGTGATGCCCCGACGACCCTAAATGAGTATCTCAGAAACTGCATCATTTGTCGGCTGTTCCTTTACTGTCTTTGTGAATACCTACGCTAAGTGGACGAATGACGGTGAGATGAATAGCAGAGAGACACCACGCCGTTTGACGTCCGCTTATCATTAATAAAGCAGGAAGTCAGATACAGTCCCCTTTGGTAAAATAAGATCGGCTGCAGACATTGGCACATTGACAATCGAATACAATGTGGGTCAAAGAACAAATGTTTCTATGCACACTAGGGGAGGTATTTGTCACTATTTAGCGTCGACATTATTTTACGAAAAGGGGCTACTTCCGACACACTTTGTCGTCAATGATATTTGGACATCCAATTTCGTGATGTCTGTAATTTGTTTTCATTCACTTGGCATAGATTCTCACAAAGATATCCTGCGAATCCCCAATGATCCTTGCAGATTCGAAGAAATTCATTTCGTGTTTCTGGGTTATCACAATCCATCTTTTATCGAAGTCACTTAGATGAACCATCTTTTTTATGAAGTATGTATGTTATCACAGGAGCGATGCTTCATATTCTTCGGTATATATACAACTAATTTACCTTTCTTATGTGTATGTTCGTTCTGTTTATTTATCTAATTATTAAAATTTCCTTTACCATTGAGAAAAATAAAAAAGAGTTGTTGATAATTAAGTGTGATAAAGATCAGTGGTCTCGAAAAATTTTAACTTTATAAATTTAATCAGTGAAATGCCTTAAGAAACTGTGCTACAGAAATCTTTTATTATCATTTTTATATAATGCAAATATTAATCTAGGAATAAGCATTAAGAATACCGAGATTGATCTGTGTAACGCCAAGACATTTTTGGGAGATCGCTGATGCTAATTTTTATGATCATCATTCCTAAAAATGTACTTAACTCAAGGTTGTCATTGAAGGGAATTGAGAAATGGATAAAAAAAATTAAAAGCTGCACATAACTTTGAAAATTCTACACATTTTTGAATTAGTAATTTGAATTGAAATATAAAAAAATATTTTTACTATGATAATTAAAATACATCTCAACTCTATCTTCTCCTTATGCCACTGCAACTCTGCATCGCATCTCTGACGTCATTAATCTATGATAAGATTGCGGCGTATGCGTGTGAGCCCTCTAAATTTTCGATTAAATTAACAAATTTATAGAATTAATATTTTAAAATAAGTAATAAAAATATATTTTAACTTACTTAGGATTTTCTTTTTTTTGCGTTTAATCAGACTAACCCAGTTTGGGACAACCTTGAATTTTGCCTTTGTACTTAGGCTTCCTCGTAAAAGAACTAATTTAATTTTTATTGAAAAAGTTTAAACCGATGGCTGCGATTGTAAGCGAATCTTCAGGTAATTATTTGACTTGATTCTGAATTAGAATATCAATTTTTGATGAAGTCTTTGATGTGTAGCTTTGCTGACATGTATTATAGAAGAATATTGTTAGCGTCTACCATTGAATCTGATAATAGTAGGCCATCTTATTTCCTAAGTGTTTAATATAGATTTGATCTATGAATAGAAGACAAAAACAAACATATTTTTGTTGGTTATCTGTGTGGTTATAATTTAATCTTTTAAAAGATTCCAAACGACCAATTTTGTTACCAATTTTATTTTATTGAAAATAAAATTTTTTGTATGAAATCGCGTCATTAATAATTGTAGGTCTTTGAATCTAAATTTTTCTTTTGATTTTTGAAAGAAATATTTTGGCAATCAAGATCTAATTAAAAGATTAAAAAGCATTTAAAAAATTAATATTTTTTGTCTTATATTTATTTAATGTTAATGAGAATTTCTCTCTGAAGTAGAATACTGTTTATTTATTGTGTAAATGATTATAAAGGAAATCTTTAGTTTCATTGTAATATCTAAATTTATATTAAATAAAGCATTCATTTTTCTAAAAAGCTAGAATATTTAAAAAAAGTATACATGGAGAATTTCATTGTATTATGCTATTGAAATTGCTCTACAATCGCATTGTTTAAAGTATAATACAGAATTTTTAAAAAATTAATCATTATTTTTCCTTGCATTCAAATATCCTGAATCAGTTGTCTAGATAAAGAGAGTGGGAAATGATATACTTTGTTGTAAAATTCGTTTTACCCCACCACAATAATCTAGTCAGTAACTTAATTTATATATTTAAATCAGTTGATAAAATGTATATTTCCTCTTCAATTAACTACTTTATAGCTGAAATTGTAATGTTTATGAGAAATTATTTTAATACAAATTTTAAAGTTAAGATTATTTAGAATATTTATTTATGATTAAACATCTACATAAATATGGATTCTAGTAAATATCAAAAATTATTCTAGCAGATGAAATTAAAATACATTAATCATGTCATTTTCAAAAAATAGTTCTAGAATACTTAAATAAAAAGTGTGTGACTTTTAGGCTTTTGCAAATGTTTATTAAGTTATACAATATCAAACATTTAAATTTCTTTGTATCAATAATAAAATTTAGCTTGAATTTAAATTTTTTTGTTGACAAATGTGTCCAAGTAATAGTAACACAAGGTTTTTAAGTAAATTTACAGAAAGGATTTATAATAAATTTCAACTTAGTACAATTCAGTTAGTATATTATAGTCATCTTACATAATCTAGTTTTTTTTTAATTAAAATTGTCTCCTTTAGGTTAAAATATAGAGAAGCCATAATATTGATTGGGGAAAAAGCACTATTATATCCCAATCCATAAAAGATTATTTATCAGTGCAAAGAAATGTCTTTTCTTGTGTTGATAAAATGAGAAAATATTCCAATTATATGAACTAACCAAGAGAATTTAGAAATTCTTTGGAAAAGCAGTGTTTATTCCAACTGGTTCCTTGGATGGATGAATCTAGGCTTATAAAATTCTCTTTTAGTATATTGATTGAGGACAGAAATGTTATTTATTATTAGATGTAAAATATATATTTTATGTATAAACACACCAAATTTGCAGTTTGTAACAAATTTACAAAATTTTTTTTTATACAAATATGCTATATATACAACGTAATGGCTCAGTGTACAAATATTCTATTCAGTCAATATAGTTCTTTCAAATTGTTCATAATGATAACATACAATAATTAAGCAAATTCTGAGCAATTTGAAAGAACAAATATTTTGGTTTTGGGCAGTTGGTGGTTTATATTTTTTTTAAAGTATCAAATGTTTTTAAAATAAAAAAATTTACTTTATAAACATTGTAATTTCTTATAATTTATACTATGGCATCTTATATTTAATTTTTAACCTTATTCTCTAGTGAAATATTGTATTAATAACTACTCAAAGTATTTACATAGAAAAATACTAGGTGTTTCAAATATGCTGTTGAAGTATATTTAAATTGGATTACACTGATAATTTTATAACAAATTCAAATGTGTAAACAATGAATAAGTTAATTAACAAACAAAAAAAGTTTGCTATACTAAATAAGCCCAATCTATCAAATTATAAATTTTCAGTATTTATTTTTAAAAATATATTAGTCTGGTATTTCTTTTCAAGGACTAAGTACACAGCATTTTTTTAAATATGTCTTTTGTAATCTTTCTGTTTATTTTCAACAGTGGAATAATGTCAGAAATTTAATAAGTTACTTTTCCAAAGTTTTATGTTCAAATAAACTAATTACTAAAAATCCTAACTTTCTAAATAAACTATGCAATGTATGTTGCTATTGTGAATGATAGTGTTAAAATAATTGACCTGTTAATAAAACAGTATTTTGTATATTACTTATTATACAAGTCTCTGAGATTAAGTATTAACTGGTGATAAGTTTGTTCATATTATAAATTTTTTACTTGAAAATTATAACAAGTGTTATTGTAGCTCATGACAGATTAACTTAATTTTTTTCAATTGGTTAGAAGTAAGATAAAAATATAAATAATTTAAAGTCTGTACAGTAATATAAAGTCAGTCTTTACATATTTATTTTTGTGCTAATATTTTGGATGGTGATAATTAAATTACACTGTATTAATATCATTAAATTTTAAATTTATTTAATACTTAATAGAGTAAATATTGAAAAGCATTAGGATTGATGTACATTACCATCTCCAAGAAATTTTTATTAATGATACGATGTGTTTATACATCGCCAAAGAAAAACTTAACTTTTTAACACAGCTGAAAGATGGCTGTAAGAATATACTTATTTTTTACTGTTCAGCTTTGATTAATATAAAGACTATGATATTTGCCAAATAAAACAATCTTAGCACTAATTAAACTTTGATCTTTCAACAAATGGAAACTGAAAAGATATGTTTAAGAAACTATGTTTTATTATTTTCAGTGAAACTATTAATATTCAGATTTTGTTTTTACAGGAATAATTTTGCTTGTATAAGACTATTTAATCTAAATATTGTGTATTTATAAATATTTCAAACTCACAGTGAATTAGTTAAAGCAATGGAAATAGAATGTTTTATTTAAGTAAGTTCAAATTATTCAGTAAGATATGATTTATATCTTATTCTACTAATAAAAGATTAAAAATATTAAAAGAAAAGTACTTTGAGTTCAGTTAAAATAGCATTATTTGTATAAATTTATAAGTTATAAAATTCATATCTTGAAATAAATAAGTTATACTAGCCATTAAGGTTTACTGTGAGATATTTTATGTTAAATGTTATATTGATTAGTGAAGTATATATCCTTTTAAAAGTTCTTTCTTTTAAGCAACTGGAATATTAAATCTTATAATCAACAGTTTTATAGATTTACTATTTACAATGCAAAACTTGGCATAAAAACATTGATTAAAGTATTTTTTAATGTTTATCATGAAAACTTTATTTTTTCTACATGTTTTAACTAGTTTTTCTAAAACTGATTATTAATATGAATATCCTTTTCATTTAAGGTGTTAATGGCAATAAAAGAAGCAAGACAAACGATCTAAATATAAGTACGGCTGTGGCTTTGCAAAGTAAGTTTTATTTAATTTAAACCAGTAAATAATTCTTTTTTTTTTTTTCAAATTTTAAAATTTTCAACGCTGTTAGAAAATTCATAAAGTAGTAAATTGAAGAAAAAAAATATTTGGCAACTGTATAAGTGTTTAAAATAGAAATCATATTTGTAATGAAATGAGATGTAGAAAAAGATTTTAAAAACAATACCTTATCTTAGGTATGCGTGTAATTTACTTAAAAAGAAAAGGTTTCATAATTGAAACTAAGGAAGTTTCTATGAAGTCATGGGTGCATTTATGTCCGGATTTTTAATGAAAGTTAATTAGTGTATGAAATTTTGTATTTTCTTTGCTTCTTTGTACTACCTTATAATTTATAGATGTTTTATGTGACATTAAACATTGATATAAATATATGCATAATTCTATTAAAATCAAATGCTCTTTTTTTTATATAAAAAAACATACTTAATTATTGATCTCAATATGAGTTTCAGATATATAGAGGATAAAAAAAAGTTTTTTTGAGTAGAAAAATATAAAATTTTAACATAGGAGATACATTCAAAAACATTTTTGAAATAGATATTTAAATTTTTTTATATAGGTTTGGCTGAACTGGCTCATCGAGAATATCAAGCTGGTGACTATGAAAATGCTGAACGTCACTGTATGCAACTATGGAGGCAAGATCCAACTAACACTGGTGTACTTCTATTGTTGAGTTCAATACATTTTCAATGTAGAAGGCTTGATAAGTAAGTAGAAATGCTCCATGTATAAAAAATAAGTACTGATTAAACTTCTGTAATGCCTCACCGTCAACTTCAGATTTTAAGAGCCTCTGATGGGGAAGGGTGAATGGGGAGACGTTTGGTGCCAGGAAGTCTGACGAAGCTGTGTTTTGCTTTGCTTTGTAATACTGATACTTACTCGTTGTACGCAACACAGGCGCAAGAGACATTAGCGAACCCTGATATGACTCCTTTGTAAATTTTGTTTCTTTATTAATTAAATGTGTTTGTTTAAAAATTTGGAGTCTTTAGTTTATTTCATAACACTTCTATAAATGGGGTGAGTTACTGCCAAGTTCTTTACATTTGGCAACCTGAACAATTGCCAAATAAACAGCTGTCAAATAAAGTGGTGGAACACAAAACAAATATGAAACAATATATATCAACAACTTCTTAATCTACATTTTGAAAGTTTAAAATTAACTTTCATTTAAAAATAAATTTTAGAAATGTTATTCAAAATTTCAAATCTGAATTCTGCATTTTGATGTCAATTATTTATCACCAGTCTCTTGAAGCAGCACACATCCAATATGTTAAAGTAAAAAATGAGGAAAAAATAGCTCGATTTTTATAAATATTAAATTGTTAATCACTAAAATTATAAACATGATCACATTCTTTTCTCTATAAAAATTATTCAATTTATCTCAAACATTGTGAAACCTTGATGTTAGATAATGTATGGTTTGTTTTGAATAATTTTATATAAGTGTCTTTCAATTTAAATTACCATTTTTATAGAATAAATTTTGATAGATAATAAAAATAAACAGAATAATAATAGGCAAAAAAAGAAATTGTTTGTCAACAAAATGGTCAACTTCAATCCATGAAAGTCAGATTATTGGGCATGTGTGTACATGGTATCATTTGAATTCCTAATTGTAAGGTGTATTAATGTGTAGAGTACATAAAAATATTGACTCAATGTAAAGGACAGTTGTTATATAACATTCAAATTTTCTTGACCACCCCAAATCATGTACAAAAGGTACATGATTTGGGGTGGTCAAGAAGATCAGTAGTCCGGAATTAAAATCAAGATTGCCTATGACAAATGTATCAAAGTCTTATCAGAGATTGTTGGAAACCAGTGTCAATAATGTGTAATCTTATAATTGGGTTGTGCAATAGATCAAAGTGTTCAGTGCAAGGCAGATTGTAACTACATATTTGTATCACAAATCAATCATTCATTTCTCCGTCTAAGAGTAGAGAATTGTGCAGAAGGTAAAATGCATCAAGCGTTTGATTAAGTCCGGCAAACTGGCTTAACAGTTTTGAATGTGTTTGCATGAAGAGATTTTCGTTTTATGACGTAAGGTGATTGTATGACGTGTAAAATTAATTTTATGTGCAACCTTTGACTCATTTAATTTTATTTGTTTACAATTTAAGAATTTGTTATGTTAATGTTCCCGTTATTGGACTTAAAATTTTTGAAAGATATATTGTTTATAAATTTTAAAAATATTGTTTTGAATTTTTCAAAACTATATTGTTTGGAATTTTTTTAAAGTTATATTATTTCGAATTTTTGTTTGATCGGCCAATAAAAGATCTGTACTGGGTACTAATCATGTGCCTGGTCAGTTTGATTCATACCTCGCAGAGTATGTATGGCAGAGAAACCATAATGAAAATACAGTAGAAGATTTCTTTGAAGCTTTTAAAACGTTTCTTTACCGTCCAAGTGAGTTATTATATTTTTCATTCAGAGGGATTATTAGAAACTCTAGTTTTTATGAAAATGTATGCTTACATAAGTAAATAAATCTTTAAGTAAGCTTTAATGCGTGCTTCACGTTAATGTTAGATTAGATTTAAAATTAGGGTGGTTCCAAAAGAACCTAGCACTGTGACCATAGGGCTATTGTACTATACCCCTCAGAAAGCTGTATTTGAAGAGACCAGTGACTGGAGCAAAATTCAGCAGACATTTTATAGGAATTTCCTGCAACATCCAAGGTTCAATCAAGTGCTGATCCAGGTGTTCAAATCTATGTGCAGAGAAAAGGTTTCTCATTCACATAAGATGTGTATTGAAGTTTCTTCCATATAATGACAATCTCTACAAGTGAAATCATCTAAAACTCCCATTATAGTGAGATGTCTTTTAAGGTGGCAGTGTCCTGTAAGTAGTCCCACTGCTTTCCTTAGACTGCTTCTATTGAGCTTTAATAATTCTTTTTGCCTTTTGCTAGGGCACGTGCTATTTAATAGCCTTGCTTGTCTTTGATCATTGGCATTGTGCTAGTTCATAAACTGTTGTTTTCTGAAGAGATCAAAGACATTCTGTCTGATCAATTCTTTTGATACACTGGTTCAGGACAAAAATAGTCAGTTGTTGATCCAGTCCTTGCTAGCTCATCAACTAATTCATTGCCAGGAACACAAGAATGCCCAGGCACCCACATGAAAGTGGTAGGGTTATTAGCTAATTTACAGAGAGTGAGATAACATTCCCAGACAAGAACAGAAGTTACAGTAGACTTCAGTAGAGCTAGTAATGCAGCTTGACTGTCAGAGCAGATGATTATTCTTTTACGAGAATAGTTTCTGTCCAAGCATATTCTACTGCACATAAGAATGGCAAAGACTTCTGCTTGAAATACAGTTGTATATTTACTCAAAGAGAATGATAACTTTGTGCCATCAACTGAACAACAAATACCAGCCCCAGTATTGGAATTCATTTTTAAGCCATCAGTATACCAGTAAATACAGCTTTCACTGATAGCAACATCATTCCAATCTTCTCTCAAGGGAAATTTGATTGTATAAGGCTTATCAAAAGCATACTTAATAATCATGTAATCATTAGGCACTCTTATAAAAGGATGACTAGGTACATCAGCGTTGAGGTTTCCCCAGGATAAAGATCTAGAGTAGTCCTTCCACTGACCTGTATTTTTAAGCCTCTTCATGCTAAGTATTGCTTCTGCTTCAATACGCTTATAAAGAGGATGCATACCAAGCAGAAGCTCCAGTGTAGATGTGGGAGTTGTACGAATACACCCAGAGATAGCTACACTAAGCATCTTTTGAAATTTTGTTAATTCTGCTTTAGCAGTTTCATTTTGATTTTAGACCACCAGACCACTGAGCCATAGGTAATGATGGGACAAATAATCATAGTGTAAATCCAATGGATAACTTTGGGATTTAAGCCCTAAGTTCTTCCAAATGCATTTCTACATCACCAGAAAGCTTTTTTGCTCTTTCAATACAAAAGTTGAAATGCTTGTTCCAACTTAAGTTCATGTCAAAAAATACTAAGAATTTAACTTCTTTGGAGCAAGTTAATTCTTGACCAAAAAAGTTATCTTTTTCAAATTAAAATTATTTTTCTTCGTGAAGGCTACCATAGTGGTTTTTTGAGGATTTACAGAAAGGCCTTCTTTTTCACACCAAGTCTCAACTTGTTTGAGGGTGCTGGAGATTGTTTCACCAAACTTACTCCTGACGATTATAATTAAATCATCTGCATATCCAATGGTCGTTATGCCTGGTTTTTTTAACACCTCTAAAAGGGAGTCTATAACATAGCACCATAAGATGGGTGAAAGAACCCCTTCCTGTGGACAACCAGCTTTAGCTTGGATCATCGTGTTTTCACCTAAAAATGAGGCACTGACAAATCTGTTACTGAGCAGATTTTCTATCCAAGAACAGATTGTGTCACTCCCTTTCTATATCTAAGAAAACAGCTAAAGCAAGTTCCTTAGCCTTAAAGTTCTTCTCCAAAATGAAGGATAGGTTGTAGATCCCACTATCATTGGATCTACCTGGTTGATATGCATATTAAAAGTCAAAGTGGTTTTTCCCTAAGTAAACTTCTCTAATATATTTGTCTATCAGCTTTTCTATTGCCTTCAGAAGAAAGGTTGTTAAGCTGATAAGTCTAAAAGATATAGCTTCATAGTAAATATTTTTCCCTATTTTAGGAATAAAAATTACTTTTATATGCCTCCAGGCAATAGGTATATGTCCAAAGGCTATGCTTGCCCTAAAGATTCTACAGAGAATTGGAGCAATGCACTGGACTCCCTCAATAAGAAGAGCCGGTACAATTCCATCCATTCCCGGTGATTTAAAAGGTTTAAAGGTCATTGCCCATTTTGTTCAATCATAAGTTATGATTCTTTTGGCAACATCCCTTTTACTTCTGCCACAATTTGATGTAGAGAGTGTAAAATTAGGAGTACCATTTATTTCGTTGGAACCTGGAAAGTGAACTCTGAACAGTTCAGACAGTGTCTCTCTCTCAGATTCTGAAAACTTACCATTTTTCAATTTAAGAGTGTTTAGACAGCAGTTCCTGTCTTTAGACATTATTTTAACTAGTCTTGCAGTAGCAGACACAGTTTTAATGTCAGTGCAGTAATTTCGCCAAGAATTCTTTTTAGAATTCTTGATAGCTTTATTATATGTAGTAAGTGCCAATTTATATTTCTGACACTCACCATTCTTTTTGGCTTTATTAAAGAGCTTTCTACATTTTCTTCGCAATTTACTTAACTCTTTAGACCACCAAAGAACTAACCTTGGAGAGCAAGTATTGCTGACATCACAATTTTGATATTATGCTTGGAGAATGCCATGTTGCATGTGATCAACGGCCAACTCCAAATCTGCTACCGAATATAACTTACCGAAGTCGCCTTCCTTGATAAGATCTTTTTTGTAGGAACCCCAGTTAGTATTTTTTAGATTCCTATTTACCACCTCTAGACTGTTTGCCCCTAAAACAGTAAAGCTATTGTATTAGTGGTCAGATAAGCTTATTTCATCAGACACTTTCCAATCTTTAATAAAGGCAGCACACTTACTGTTACATAAAGTGAAGTCAATGACTTCTCTTCTATTTATTGTAATAAAGGTAGGTTCATTACCTCTATTAAGAATAAATAGACTATAATACAAAATGTATTCTAAAAGATCCTCATCATGTCTGTTGCAATCACTACTTTCCCACATAGTGTGGTGAGCATTTGCATCACATCCTATGATGAGTTTCTTACTCAAATTGTTATAATCTAAAAGATTGACAATTTGCTCATTAAATGTGCCTTTATCATCGAAAGGAAGATATGAAAACCTAAATATAATTTCGTCTTTGATTCCTTGCAATAAACAGGATACTTTTACAGCAACATTATCCCCATTTAGGTAATTGACCAGAATGAGGGCATTTAATTTGTTGCTAATAGCAATACATGCTCTTGGTCTCAAACAACATTTATCATAAAATATGTCAAAACCCTGAACATGTAGGCCCAAAACAGAACCATTGCAAGGCCATGACTCTTGAATTAAAACAATGTCAATCTCCCCTCTAGTCATCTTGATAAGAATAGCTGAAGCTGATCGACTATGATGAAGGTTGACCTGTGCTACTTTGATGATACTTACTATTGTGGTACCCAAAGAAGTTAAGAAGAAGCACTGCTTCCCAAGTCTCCATAAGTAGGGGACTTACTTAATTGAGTTTCTGGCAAAACCTTTTCTATCTCACTCTCAGATAGGGAAGAGAAGTTGCAGGGTTATATCAGAACCAAAATCTAAATCTAGTTCTTCAATGTTAGGTAATTCGCTTTCCTTACTAGAAGTAGGAGAGGATTTACTTATCTGAGAGGAAGTTGCACCTTCTTGTACAACTTCCATCTCTTCAATGCTCTGTACATCCTTCTGGTTTGGGTTCCAGAGAATTTTGAAGGTTCCCCATTCCAAACCAGTATAGGCACTATAATTTGTCTTTTTAATAGCTTCTGAGGCTTCCATATCAACCTCAAAGATCCATCTAATCGAATGTGTATCTACAGATTTCTGCAGAGTTCGCCATTCTAACGACTTCAACTCCGGGTTGAGTCTATTTAGCCGTTTCAGAAAGACGGCAGTATCTTTGGTATGAGTGTCCCTTGTCTTAAAGGCCACCTTTACCGGTTTAGGTAGATCACTGGGGGATCCAGAACACTGAGCCCTTCACCACCAAACAGACTCTTGTTACCATGGAAGGATTTTTTAATCCATTCCACAGTTTCAAGGTCATCACATAGGAGAATTAGTGCCCCAGACACTAAGCTTAAGCCTCAAACCCTAGGCAGATGATTTCCTATGGGGATCTCATCTATCCTTGTCAGAATCTCCAGCTGTATGGAGTCAGCATCCTCCTTGTTAAGCTTGATGGTTGGGAAACCATCCTTCACAATATCTGCTTTATGGCTTTTAACAGCCTGAGTAAAAGTCCCAGGTTGATGATCATCCCTGGGCTTTTTGGAGGCAGTGTTAATGGGAGAAGGGGTTGAAACCAAAGACCTTCGTCTTTTGGTCCCACCCACCATCTGAACAGTCTCCACCTGCTCCTTTGCTTTATTACGACGCCTTAGATTGTGATTTTGTGAGAACTCCTGGTTCTCTAACTGTGGTACCTGTGTGCTGCCTTGCGGCAACTCCACTTCCTCCAGCAGCCAGATTGCCAGTGTTCTGCTTTTTGCCGAGATTCTGTTCCTTAGGAATTAGGCTGATTGAATAACACCAGGAAATGTATCCAGTCCTTTTTTATCATTTTCATTTTTATTTTTTTCATCCATAAGTGACCTAATAACTGGGAGTAAAAAATTCGGTCACCATCTGCATAGCCTCCCTGTACAGGTGGGCTGAGCTGGCAGCCGAATGGTTAGCGCTCTTGCCTTCGGTTCAACAGTTCGTGATTCCAATCGCACCTTGGGCATGGATGTTTGCAGTGGTTCGGAATCCACTTTAAACCATAAGTCCCGGTCTATCTAGCCCTCGTGTGCAAAAAAAATGACCGTTGAGCGACAAACAAACCAAACCAAACCCTGTACAGGTGGAAGGCAAACATACAACGAGGTTTTGCCTGGTTCCTTGAAGGCCCATTAGCGACACCATAACCCTGGTGCCATTCATCCATCGGCACAGAGCCTAACACCTTGGATTGGGTTACCTTTATGTATTAGCCAGGTGTATTAGGACAGCCTTCTCGCCATGGGTGATGACCCTACCAGGAACCTAAACCAAGTTTAGGTTCTAGACGTACATCACCTGTGCTACCTGTGTACACCCTCACACCACTTTGAGGTTACAAAATAGGATTTGTGAGGGTCACGTTAATGTTAGATTGTGCCTTACTGAAATTTTTTTAAGGTGGGTTTCATATGCCTGGTTAATTAAAATTCGAGTTTGAATAAAAAGTGGTATTTGTTAACGTTAGAAGTTTAGCTTTATTGCCCAGTTCTCATTGTTATATGTAGTGCTACACTGAAGTTTTTTAAGGTGGGCATAATTGCTTGGTATATTAAAATTAGAGTTTTAATGAAAAACGCTATTTGTTAACATTAAAAACTTAGCTTTATTACCCGGTTGTCACTCTAGTAAGTAGCGCTACACTGGAGGTGTTTTTTTTTTTTTTTTTTTTTTTTTGATGGGCACTATTGCCTGATATATTTAATTCAAGTTTTGATAAAAAAATTTGTTTCTAATTATTAAAATTTTAATACATCTGTAGTACGTAATTTTAAAGAAATATAATTTTTTAGTGAACAATATTTTAAAAGAATTTATTGTGGAGTATATGATAGAAAATATCTAAAATGCTAATATTCTAAAGCAATAATTATAGTAAAAATCTCTTATTTCTGTAAATTGTTAGACAACAGCAGACAAAAAAAAGTATAATTTTTTGCCAGTAAACACTGAGTTTGTGACATAAGTACATAAAATTTTCAGTTTATGACAGAGTAAACTGTTGCAATTAATTATGTCAATAGTATATAGTTTTAAATTAAATTGTTAACATTTTTCTCATCTAGAATGATAGGCATCTTACTCTCCTACAAGTTATTTGTTGAATGGCTTGCACCATGTCTGCAAATCAACCCCACATACCGGTTTGATTTACACCCCAAGCTTAACTGTCTATAATGGTTTGGAAAGTACTTAAATTATGAGTCCTACTTAAGTTAGCCCTTGTGTGTGTTAAAATTTTTGTAGCTGTTTGTATTTGTTCTTGAATATTCATATATTCTTGGAATTGATGACTATTTAATCATGAAGTAGATAGTTTATTAAATTCTATTACTAATTTTTATCTAGAGTGACTTATAATAGTTTTGATAGATTATGGTAGAATAGCTACTTCTACAAATAAAATGCATTGAATTGAGTAAATTTCTTTTGTAATTTTGGTTTTAAAACAAATATTGTTTAGAATTTCAATACAATCAAAGAGTAGGGTGCCAGTTTAGATGTGATCTTGATACCTGATTATGGTTAAAAATCACAGATTAGTGATAAATAATGTTCCAGAACTGTTTAATTACAGCTCAAGTCTTGCCTGCACTGTTTATGTATGCAGTCAATCTTTTAAGAAATTAAAAAGGTTAATAAAAGAATTATACATAATTACCACTTATGGTGTGTTTTAACTTATAAAAATATAAATGTCAGGATCTTTTTGCCAACTTTACTATTCTTAATGGATTGAATCTAAAATAGATCTGCCCAATTATTTATATTGAGTAAAAATGAGTATATGTTTGACCTTAGTTAAGTGAAAATTATTTTCAAACAATTAATTTAGAAATTAATACTAATATTCCATTAAATTCTTTTATATAGAACAGAATATTATGTTTCAATATTAATTTTTATTTTATTTAAAACAATTTATGTGGAATAGTGTCAGTTTATGATTAATATTAGTTGATGTGCTTAGATTTTTTTGCTTTTTAATACCATTCCATATCAGATTGTAGTTTCCTTGGCATTTATTTCACTGTTATTCAAGTGATCCCTTAAG
Organism: Latrodectus hesperus; assembly: GCA_037975125.1. Lineage (NCBI taxonomy): Eukaryota > Metazoa > Arthropoda > Arachnida > Araneae > Theridiidae > Latrodectus > Latrodectus hesperus. The sequence goes on from CM075853.1 coordinate 85,767,809, forward strand.
TTACATCATATTAATATTTTTCAATTCAACTGTATTTAAAGATGAAGTGGAATATAAAAGATGGATTGCAGTTTCCCAAAACATTTTGTTTGTCATTGAAAGCAATGTGTATTGCTTATTTATCATATTATTGAAATTTTGATTGTTTCAATTTGTTAAGATGTTAGAACTGAATTTTAATATGGTTATTAAAATTTGTGTAAAATAATTTACATAGTTTTGCTTTGATATGGTATTACTAAAAGTTTTTTTTATATCCGTTGATTTTCATGCATTCTTCTCCTTTTGAAATTCTATTTCAAAAATCTGTTTAAAGTTTATTGTAATCATTTCTGTAGAATGCAAGTATCAATTTTTGAGTATCAATGAAATACATGCTAGTAATTTTTATTTCTGTTCTCTATTAGTCCTTGTAATATTTTACGTTATTATTTTAAATTTATACTTTATTAATTAAAAGGAACGTAAAAATGTATTTTAATAACATAATTACAGGTATTTGTAAAAAAAATTATATCCTATTTGTTTATTTACTTTGATTTTTAAAGATGTTTTTGATAGTTAAACATAAATGTATATATTCAATCAAGCAATTTGTAAAAGACATTTTTATATTTGTGTTATAAATTAACAAACAGTAAAACTTTTTAATCTGAAAAAGTACTTGGTAATGTGTAAGAAATGTAGCATGTGTCTACCATTTATAGAGCTTCTAATAAATTTTCATATATATTAATTTTGATCTACGAGGATTTTTTGAGAGCCTTGTGAAGTTCATATCCCTTTCATGTTTGTAATATGTTAAGATATTGGAGATTCAGCCAGCATTCTGTATAATGCAAAGTTTCTTATTTGTAACATTTAATGTTTCTTTTTTATTCCAGGTCTGCACATTTTAGTACCCTTGCAATAAAACAAAATCCAATGCTAGCAGAGGCATATTCTAATCTTGGGAATGTTTATAAAGAACGTGGGCAGTTACAGGAAGCTTTAGAAAACTACAGACATGCTGTTAGATTGAAACCTGATTTCATTGATGGATATATTAATTTAGCAGCAGCTCTTGTTGCAGCTGGAGACATGGAACAAGCAGTTCAAGCTTATGTGTCTGCATTACAATATAATCCTGTAAGTATTGAGAGGAGGGAAAAAAAACTTAAATAAGCTTTACAAGTTTATTTAAATATTGAACTAAAATTTGCCTTATTTATGATTATAGGACTTGTATTGTGTCAGGAGTGACTTAGGTAATCTATTAAAAGCACTAGGAAGACTTGATGAAGCTAAGGTATAAAGTTAAACCATTTTTAATTTAATGCATTTTTTGAAGTTTCTTTTCATAGGCAACTGTTAATAGCTTTAAATGTCCAATTTCAAACGTTTTACTTTTTCAAATCCTCAATGTCTCGTTGTATATCACTGAAAAGCTTTTGTTTTAAATAAAAATTTTAGTGTTATACAAACTATTAGAAAAATTACCTGTTCTACAATTTAAAATTACTTTTCTTGCAAAACTTCATTTATGTTTATACAGGTTACTTTTTTATAAAACGAAGATATATTTTCAGTGTATTTTTTATTTAAAATTGTAATTTCACTAAAATTAAAAAATAAATTATTAATAAGTTATTTAATAATGTTATTAGAGGATTTTCTTATTACTAGACTTACTCATTGAAAGTTTTCATTTTTGTTTTGTTTTCCATTTGCAAATTTTTTTCCTTATGCAAGATATTAGACTAGAAAATATTAATTTCATTTTTGAATGCCAAAATTGTTGAATTTTTAAATTCATTAATAATGTTCATGTATTAAAAGTACAAAAGTATCATTTTCTACCTGTGTGCAATTTTGTTATGTGAATAATAAATTTAACATATTCAGCTTTTTCATTTCATAAATTTTTTTCTTTAATTGCTTTTTAATTTAATAATATATTTATTTTAAATTAAATAAAAATATGGCTTTATAAGTCTTCTTTTAAAAAACAAAATATAAACTTAGTATAGTAAAAAAAAATATTTAATTTCTAAACTTTCAAAATATAACTAAAGCAAGTCTTGTTTTTCAAAGTTATTTTAACAACTATTTGCACTGTATATTTTTTTCTAAGAGTATAAGTTCTTGGATTTTTTACGTTTCTGATACTTTTTTGATGTTTTAATATAATGGTTTCAAAATTTTTTGCTATACAGTAAATTTTTATCTTAATGTGGCCTTTTATTTATTTGCACATTTAGTGGCAGTTTTGCATTTTTGGTGCATAATTGAAACAATATATATGTAATTAGACACTCACACATTTTGCTTTTATAACTCCCTTGAGTTTTATTTAAGTACCTATTTAATTTTATTAATGCAGTATTTAGCAAGGTAGCAAATAAAATTTTGGTGATTCACAAAATAAAATATTAAAATTGTAGTATTCTATATTTTTAATAGGAAAGTGAAAAATTAATATGAAATTCATATCATTATATTATGTATAAATAGTCCTTTATTTAAAACTTACATTGACTGCTTTCTCTTTTCTAAAACTAATTGAAAAAAATGTTTCCATTTTATAGATAGGAACTTGTTCCATATTTTATACTTATGTTTTATTTCAATTTGTTCTATTTAGTGCTCTAAATTATTGAATGTCAATAAACCTACAGTTACTAACATTTTTTGTCTATTCATAAAATATAAACTAATTTTTTAAAAGAAATTTAGATTGTTTTTCATAAATTTTATACCCCTTAAAAATTTGAAATAACTGACATTTTTTAAGTGTAATAAAATTTTGAAAGAAAAAAACAAAGAGAAAGAAGACTGAAAATGTGATCAAAATTGAAAAGGAGTCACTCTCCATAATTATTCATTATTATTACTTTGAATATTTTTGAAAGGGAGAGAAAATCTGAAAATATTCTCTTGTGTTATTATAATATATGTGTAACCAATAACTTCAATTTATCTGGAAGTACATTCTGGAAAGTTTAGTTTAATTCATTTATTCTTTAATACATTGATATTTTGATTATATTAAATGTCTTTATGGCCTTTATAGTTTGTTAGCTTATAAGATCCCATCATGAGCAATTGTTATGGTTTAAATTTATCGTTGAAACTTGCAAAATATTTTTTTTAACTCGCATTTTGGATTTCAGATATTTCACATTTCAGAAAAATTTATGAATGTATTCCTTATTCTCATAATTTAATCTAAAAAAATTTTTTGCATGAATATTCATGAGATAAAACATTTTTATTTATAAAATTTTTTTTATTTAAAATAGACTAACATTTATATTCTTACATTAATGTATTATTAGCTAGAACATTTTATTTGCTTGATTTAGAATAAAGTTACAATTTCTTATACTTTAAGATTTAAATCATTTTTAATTGAATTTATCGTCAAAAGTTAATTTTATTGATAGTTAATATTTCTTATCAGTGAATTGCTTAAATTTTTCCTACATTTATTATTTTAAGCATTCATATGTATATTTTTTTTAAAAAAAAAAAAGAAACAAAAATTCCAGTTTTTGAGTATTAATTTATTTTTAAAGGCCAAGCTTCTTGTTTGCGGATAAATAATTCTATCTACTTACAGCTGACTTCTAATTGTGTCCTAAATGTGTTAGTTACAGGAGGTTAGCTGGATGTGCACAGTGACATTAAAGCGCGTTCTAGAAGAATTAGCGAAAAATGTTAAGCCTGCTACTCTGCTTTTCACTATATTTCAGGAGACGCACCTGCTATTGCGCTTCTCTTAATTTTTGAAAGAGAAAGCATATTTCTTTGTGAGATTTGCTATTTGAGTTTTAATATTCTTCTATTAAATCAAAATTATGTATATATATATAACAAAGTTTTTTAAAAACTTAATATATTAACTTTAGTGAGTTTTATGATGCTGAATTTCACAAAGAAAATTGCTTTTTTTTGCGCTGATTGCATGATGTTTTACTGCATGCTTTGTTGTATATCTACATTGAAGCTTGGCCTTTCATACCTACTATACATTTTATAGCTTACATGTTGCCTGTGAAAAGAATATTTTTGTGTGAAACTTTGTTTTCATATAGGTTTAATTAATTTATACTGTTTATTGAAGGATTTTTAAGTGAGTATAATATGTGCAAAGCAGCCTTCCTTAATTTTATTTTAATCAACTTTTAAATGTTTAATTTTCAATAACTTACCTTTTCTAAAATATTTCCTTTGTATTTTTCTGCATGTTACCTATATTAACATTTCTCTTTTAGTAATAAAAATATCTGGTCTATTTAAATTTAACTATCTGAATTTTTGTTTCAATACTATATTCTCTTATAATTTATGGCTTCTTCATTTATTTCTTGCTTTCAGTTTACTTTGCTATTAATAAAATTTTGTGTTTAAAGGAAGGCTGATTACAGCTGTTATCTGTGATTTGGATGTCCGGACCATTCTAATATTAGATTTTCTTTTTCTTCCTTAAGAAATAGCACTAATAGTAGGTCTTTTCGTATTCTTGAGAGAGCAGATATACTAGAGAGTATGTGCTGCACGTGGCTCAGATTGACGGCCTGGATTGAAGCTCTTTCCTGTGTCAACAATCTCCAACAATTGTGGTAATAATAAAAATGTTTAGTTTGCTCTGCTGGGTTTAATTATGTGGAGAATATTAAAAGTTAATTTTTAATCTATTAATAACTGTATAGTGACAGTAATTAAATAAAGATTTCCAATCTTTTGATTTTCTCCACAGTTTCACTCCTACTTTTAATATGGAATGCAGATGTTAGATGTAGGAAAAAGTGGACTAATTAAATTCTCAGTAAGTGATTGTGATTTTAAATGAATTTTAGGAGGCTGTTTTATTTATTGACATGTCATTTGTGCATGTTAAAGGGTCATTCTGTGACCAGTATCTCTGTGGCAAATTGTGCGCTGGCGCTTGCTTTTAATTTTTGCTGCGAGACCTTTTTTGCGCGTCACTTAAGGTATGGCTGGCAATTTGCGTTTCAGGCAGAGTAAAATTATTGTGAATATATATTTAGAAAATTCATGGCATTAATTTCCTTTTTACTATTGAAACTGAATTTCAGAACTTATTTTACTCTGGCTGGAAAACTGCGCTGCGATTGTCGCTGGCGAAATGGATAGGGTTCCAGAGTGCTGGTTACAGTAACAGTTATTTATTATTTCATTTCACAAAATAATATTTTTTATCTCATTAAATATTAAGGCTTGCTACTTAAAAGCCATTGAGACCTGTCCTACATTTGCTGTGGCATGGAGTAATCTTGGATGTGTATTTAATGCGCAAGGAGAAATTTGGCTCGCCATTCATCACTTTGAAAAGGTAAATAAAATATTTTGTTTAAAGTTAAGAAAAGTTGTATTCTATGTTTACATATTCAGACTTAAATTTAGAATTACCAATTATCACATTAGAAATCTTGAAGACATTTTGATTGCTGTTTTGGCAATTATTCTTGAAGACAGTAATGCTAATAATCTTGTTCATCTGTTTTATATTGCCTACTGCATTAAATTTATGTCCTATGAGTCCTGTCTCTGTTAAGACTAAAACATTAAGACAATCAGTTAACCAATAATGTATCTTGATAATTTAACATATTTCAATTAATAATTAAGATTGATGTGAATTTTAAAGTATTTAAATTAATAAAATTGAATGGTATTACCAAAATATTCTTCTCAATTAACTGTTTCTAGTAAATGATTAATAATTCTTATTACTACTTATATTTAACCCCTTAATGTATTTATTAGTGTCTGGCACAGTGAAAGTTAACAAATTTATATATTCTTGTGTCTTATTGATGATCTCATATATGTTATCTTATTTCTTATGCATGTTTGATATCTATAATAGTAAAAATAGTTGAGATTATGATTAAAATTTTCTGTAAATGTCTCCATTATGCAGCATTTTTCTAGAAATTGCAAAAAATTTACACTTTATATATTCATTTTCAGTTAAAAAAGTTTATTTTAACTTTTTCTAAAAACTTCTTTTAAAGGTTTATAAAAAATCATTAAAATTTTACTATCAGGACTTCATTTATGATTATGTTAGAACTTTATTAATATTTTTAATTATGATCTCATATAATTAGTATTACTAATACATGCATTTTTTAATAATATAGGCTGTTGCTTTGGATCCCAATTTCTTAGATGCTTATATTAATTTAGGCAATGTTTTAAAAGAAGCAAGAATATTTGACAGGTAAATTTTTTAAACCAAAATTTTTTTCACATTTTAAGATCTGTATCTTAATATGTATATATTGGTGCTGCCTGTTCTTATTTAGACCTTGCACCATAAAACCCAACCAGCCAACTTAATATGTATATATATTTGCAGAGCTGTTGCAGCTTATTTGCGAGCATTAAATTTGAACCCAAGCAATGCTGTGGTGCATGGTAATTTAGCTTGTGTTTACTATGAACAAGGGTTAGTATATCTATATTATTACTAAATATTTTTCTTTATGAAATGTTATTTCAAACTAAAATTATGCTTTTTTTTAGATTAATAGATTTAGCTATTGATACATACAGACGTGCTATTGAACTGCAACCTAATTTTCCTGATGCGTATTGTAACTTGGCCAATGCTCTTAAAGAAAAGGGATTGGTACCAGAAGCAGAAGATTGCTATAATACTGCTTTACGTCTATGTCCAACTCATGCTGATTCTCTAAATAATTTAGCAAACATTAAACGAGAGCAAGGTTTTATTGAAGAAGCTACACGATTGTACTTAAAAGCATTAGAAGTAAGTTTTATTGAAGTCATAGATTTTAAAGATTCATAGATTTTGTTTGTGAAATTATGTCTATTTTCTCTTTTATGTAGAAAATAAGATCTTATTTTAATTGATTAAAAAAATGGGATATTAATTTATATGGTATTCAAGCTCATTATACATTGAATGGGTATAACTTAATAACTTCAAGACATGATTAAAAGTGCTTAATTTTTGACCACACCCCCATTAATAAATATACTCACATTTTAGTTTTTAGCAAAAATGTTCAATAGATGGCTTAAAAACAATATGTAACATAGTTCAGTGTCTTTTTCTATAGGCAAACTGCTAGAAAGGATCCAATAGTGGTGCTGTGTTTCACAATGCTGTTCTTTCATTTAGCACTTTTCTTCGTGTATTTTATATTTATCATGTTTTATGTTTTCTAACAATCGGAAAAAAATGGTCCTTCCTTCTTTAATGCTCTTTTTAAGTTCATTTAGTTCAGTAGCATGACACTGCAATTAGGAATTGTAAGAGCTGTTTGGTTTTTTGCTTCAAAATTCACTATAGAGACATATCCTTCAGCTTTAATTTCTGTCATGTGAATATACTTTAGTAGATCTTCACAATGTATCTGCCACCTTGTCTTCTTCTATTCCCAGAAGAATATCTTCCTTTCGGTTCAACAGTTTGTGGGTTCGAATCTCATCTTGGGCTTGGATATTTGTTGTGATTCAGAATACACTTTGAAGGTCCCTGATTTTAACTAGCCTTTGTTTGCAAAAAATCACTATAGAGCCACCAAGAAACCCACAAGAAATAAGGTTTTAAAGATGCAGATGTCTGTTTGAATCCCTTAATGTTAAGTTGGCTGTTCCTTGTTGCATTTGGTAAAACTTGACGGTTTTTCATACCAGCAGTATATGAAATGTGTACCTGAAGAGAATATTCTTAGATTTCCTTTAAACCACCTTTCTATCCATTTTATCACTTTCAGCGTTGTTGGCTATTAAACTTCTGAAAACCTACACTTTTCATTGATAATTATCTTAATTGAATGTTAAAATAAATATTGTTGATTTTCAATTAGTATGTATAATAGTTCTGTAAATAGAAAATCACCTATGTTTCATTTTGAGGTAAGCTTCAGAGATCCATATGAATTAAAAATGAAGTACAAAATTTCTTTTATCTGCATTCTAAATAAATTTAGCTATTCGTGAAATAGCTACCTAATAACATGCAAAATGGATATCATCATAATTACTAGGTTACCATGAACTGAGGTAATTAGCTATTAATTTTTATTGTGTGCTTAATGTTAAAATAACAATATTACTTTTTCAAAACTAGACATAATTCACTGTATCAATAGAATGTTATTTACCAAAGTCTGAATATCTTTGGTTAAATTTAGCCATTTTATTTAATAACTGAATTTAATTTGATTACCATTGTATATGGAACTTATTTAATCTTAATTTAAAATAGTTGTATGCAAATAAAAATTGATAATCTAGTTTTTTTTAATGATTTTTAATCATTGTGATAAGTTACAAAATGTAGAAATTTCTATGATATTAAGAAATAATTTTATTTTTAGAATTTAGTATTGAAAAATTATACAAACATATAGATGTTATTGTAATTAAAGTACTTCATCAAAGATTAACTTGATAAATATTGCTTATTGATGCTTATGTATTAAAACACTGCTTAAAAACTTTTGTTATTTAATTAATTTCATGTTTATCATTTTATCCATTCAAACATATTTATTTCAAGCTTTGAAATGACAAATTAAATTTAATAATTTAATCAAAATTTAATTTTTTTCTTACAAATTAAAATGTTAGCTTTTTTTTTTGTAACTTTATGTTTGTTATTTAATGATAATTTTCAGAAAGTTTACTGGCTTTTAATTTAGTAATCATTTACTATTATGTATAATTAACAGAAATTTTAAGAAGTGTTCAGCATTCGTTTATTTCAAATGTAAAAATAGTTCTTTACAAAATGTGAACTTTTAATTTTTGAAATAAATCTTCTATAGTCTAATGCAACAGTGCTTTTGTTTGTGGTTTTGCTAGTTATTTACAGTTATTATTAAAATTTTGCGAATACAAGGAATTTTAATATCTAATATATTGGAAATTTTGATATTTTGAATAAATATTTATTTTAAATATGCATGAATTTCTATTATAATGGTTATCAAATTTACTGCTGCAACCTTATCAAAGAAAAATTGTTTAATGTTAGGCAAGGTGGCATGCACAAGACATGATATCTTTTATCTTTTGCAGTTTTATAGAAGAAAATAATTTGTATATTGAAAAAGTGAACAAAAGTAATTTTATTTTCAGATTTATGTAAACAGTTTTTGAAGATTAATTTCTTCAAATTTTTATATTTCCCGATAAAAAATTTACATTTTTAGAAATATTTGGTTTTAAAGCTTTAATTAAAATATTATCTTGGAGATTTTTTAAATTCCTAATGTAATAAATATTTAAAATGATTACTAAGAACTTGTGAAAGTTTACTGTATGATGGATGTTCCTACTAATTTTAAAATATTTACTATTTGAAATTTTATGAAGTAAAACTTCAGGTTCTAAATTTTTTTTAATTTATAATAATTTTAAAAACAACATTGATGAACATAATTAGGGAATTTATTGTTCAACATCTGAATTTGCTTAAAATTCAGTTTTTGAGGATTTTTTAATGTAAATGTTTGTTTTAAATATATTATTAGGTTTTTCCTGAATTTGCTGCAGCACATTCCAATCTAGCTAGTGTTCTTCAACAACAAGGAAAGCTGAATGAAGCCCTTATGCATTATAAAGAAGCCATACGGTATGCAAGCTTATTTTTTTCCTTAATTATTTAAATTTCTTGTTTTAGATTCAAAAAAGAATTTTGAACAAAAAAATTAGCAATTCATTCGAAGTTTAATTCATGATATGAAACAAGAATTTATACTTGATATTATATAACGTTATAGTAGTATTTTAATGTATCAAATCAAAATTTTATTTAAATATGCAAGTAAATTATACTGCTTATACTTTTTATACCATATCTTATAAGTAAATTTTGCTTTGAAATTAAAACTTTTCAACAATTTTAATGCTTTATTTCATTTTAAATGTTTTGCGTTAGAGACATCATAAATATTTGAAAATAATTTTGTTCTTTTTAATTAAGGAAACATTTATCGAAACAAGGTTGTTTAAAAAGTAAACAAAGGGAGTTATTCTACTTAGTTTACAAAAATTTAAAATTCATTATTGTATTAAGTGTTGGATTAAAATACTAGTAAAATTTCCTTATTAAAATATAAGGGCACAATATCTTTTAAAATAAATGCACAAAAATCTAATATCATTTGATAAATATTTAGAGGAAACATAAGTTAATTTGCTTCCATTCCTATTAGGATATCACCGACTTTTGCCGATGCTTATTCAAATATGGGTAATACTCTTAAAGAAATGGGAGATATTCAAGGAGCTCTTCAGTGCTACTCAAGAGCTATTCAAATCAATCCAGCATTTGCAGATGCACACAGCAATTTGGCTTCAATTCATAAAGTATGTGTTTCATTTATAATTGAATACATATGAATGGAATAAATTAGTTTCATTATAATATTATACATATAGATATCAATATGTATATGCATTATTTTCTTTTCAGGATTCTGGCAATATACCAGAAGCTATTCAATCATATCGAACAGCACTAAAATTAAAACCTGACTTTCCTGATGCATATTGTAATCTTGCTCATTGTTTGCAGGTAATTTGTATAGCATCTTGAAATAAATTATGAATTCATTCTTAAATTTATTAATATTCCTCCTGTCTTTATAGGTGGTATTAGTCATTATGTATAGGTTTTGTGTAACTGATTTACTTTTCTAGAATCTAAATTATTATATCAGGGGTTAAAAAGTTCTTATGCTAAGTTGAAAGCATTGAATGAAACTTATTTTAATTCTTAAAATTTAAAATAAGTTCATAAATTTGAATTTCCTTTTTTCTAAAAAAATTTTCCAATCTTTATTAGAATTAATTCTAAGTATCATTAATGTTTATTTAAGAAATCGTCCATGATTCTTCATATTTTTTCTCCCATCATTTTAGATTTCACTTCAAATATTGATTTTGTTTTAAATATTGTTTTATGATTTTTTAAATTTCAATAATTTAAAAAAACTTTTCAGTGGTTTCTTGATTGGTGTATTTGTTAAAATTTGGAATTCACTTCAGGGTGCAGATGCTAGTCAAATAGGTTCTTGTGTACCAAGAAAGATTCTTATGCAGTAAACCAAAACCATCTACTGATAATTATTCAGTGTTTTTGATAGCAACAAAAAATTTTTCAATTATTAGTGCCCTTTTTACAATTAATGAAAGTAGACATAAATTTTTAAAAATATTTTTAAGAACTAAGAATTGTTTCTAATTAAGATTATATATTTTACTGTTCTTAGTCTTAAAACTGGAATTTTTGATGTATTCATAGGGACTACTTTCCTGTTTTAGTGATTCATTTCTATGTTTCAAAAAAAAAAAAAAAAAGAATCTGTGGGAATGTTTAGTAAAAAAAATTTTGCTTTGAGACAAAAACTAAAGAGCAATATTTCAAAAATTAAGAAAAAACTGGATTTCACTACAAATGAATTCACAATATTCTTCAAAAGCTAAGGATTGATGGCTCTTAATTTTTTTAAACTTGTTTATTTCATCAACATATAGATTTTAAATGAATATTAAAAATATGAATGGTATAATACTGCTTTTTTTTTCCAATTAGTGGTACACAATATTTTTACTTGCTGCTATAAAAATGGAGTGCGATAGGTGTGAGAAAAATAAGTGTATTTATTGGGAGATATCAGAATTCTGAGTTCAAATTTATTTTACTTTAAAAAGAAAAAATATTGAGAAATGTGAAAGAAGTGCCATTGAAACATTTTGATTTTTAATTATAATTTATTACGTGAATAGTTTGAAAAGGTTTTTCTTACTCCTATACAGCTTTTTCTCTAATTTCCAGTGGTGAAAATAATTATTAAGTAAAACATAAACTTGATTTATATGTTTTGGAGAAAATATTGCACTTAGATAGGATTCAGATGTTATTAAAGTAAATAAGTTATGGAAGTTCTAATTTGAATTAATTATGTATGCAGAGAGAAAGAAAGATTTGAGATTGAAAAAACCATTCATGCCTTTAAAGTAATATTATCTCTTTTTAGTATGGGTTAACAGTATTAAATATGATGTGTAAAAAAACTTTAAATGAAAGAGGAAAGACATTTTCGGTATTAGCATTCTATTTCATGAAATATATTACATAATATTTGACTTAATTGAATTGAACTTTTTTAGATTTTATTATCTTTCCATTTGTTGAAAAGTGGTTAGTTTCCATTGTTGATTAGTGAAATGCAATTAATAATTTTTTCAAGTAAATATATTATGATGGAACACAATAATATTTTAAATAGTACAATTTTTTTATCTGCATCAATGTCTATCTATTGTCAGCAATTCGTTTTTTTGGAAATATCTTTTAAGAAAATATATTATTAAAAATGCAAATATAATAAATTTGTATTGTAATACGGTTGAGAATTTTTATTTAAATATCCATTAATTATGAAAGTTTAAAACTTAATAGTTTTGCTTTTTATATTTATAATCTTTCAAATTTGAAAACTATAAATTTTGTAATTTTTATGTATTTTTTAATGAAACTTCTATTTATAATACCCAAGTGTAATGATGTTATAATAAATATAATGATGGTAGATTTTAACCTCCTCCTCTTCTTAAATCTAACATATGCTTTCAATTTGGTGTGCCTTGAACGTTAAATTTGATTAGCATATAAGATAGTTAAGTGAGATCGCAGCTGCCCACCCTCTCTTGTGGTTGACTTTCCTGATTGTGGATAGTCTGGTCCCAGGTTTGATTATTAGTTTGGGCATGTATGTACTCTCTCTCCTGTCTTTGTCCTTTCCTTGTATCAATGGATTGTGATTGGTTGCTTGCTCTATAAACAGATACCTATTGCATGTGTGTACTGAGGAAGCCTTGCTCCAAAGCAAATTATGATTGATTTGAAAAAGTGACGCAGCACATCTCTTATTGCCAGCCTAGCTGGCACAAGACAATTGAGGTCGTAAATTACATTGTTTACATTAAATTAATTTGGATAAATGTAAATTACATTTGGAAACATGATCTCAGTAAAATGTATTTAACAAGAAAATCTCTTAAATTTTGCTATGCACTTAAGTACAATTTAAATATAAAATTTTGTTTTTAATTTGTTATTTATTCTAAACAATTTAGTTGAATTCTATTATATTTTAATGTAGATCGTTTGTGATTGGACTGATTATGAAGCTCGAATGAAAAAACTAGTTTCCATTGTTGCTGACCAGTTAGAGAAAAACAGATTACCATCAGTGCACCCTCATCATAGTATGTTATATCCATTGACTCATGAATTTAGGAAAGCCATAGCTGCAAGACATGCAAATTTGTGCCTTGAAAAAGTAAGATAAATATTGTATTATAAATAATTTGATTATATCAAAACTATGCTAATGGTTCTACTTTGGGACGTTTTGTAAATTTGCTTATGTACATAGATCCAAGTTCTCCATAAGCCACCATATCAACACACAAAAGAACTAAAGGGCAAAATTTTAAGAGTAGGTTATGTCAGCTCTGACTTTGGAAACCATCCTACCTCCCACCTCATGCAGAGTGTTCCGGGTATGCATAATAGAGATAAAGTTGAAGTAAGTAATAAGTAAAAAATTCCTATAATTTATAATACTTGGAGAATAAATATTCTATATTACAGAGGAACTTAGTTGTAGTTATCAATTCTAATTTTTACTTTATTTTCTTGAGTAAATGTTTGATATAATTTTTTTCTAAAAAGTGTACCAAATTGCAACATTTTTATATAATCTTGTTATACAATTGCAACAAGCTTTGCTAGTTATAAAATTTTTAAAACCTTTTGAGTCACTATACATTGATGCATTTAAGAAAGTCATCCTGATCCGTTTTGGCTAGTATTTTAAACAAAAATTTAAAAGCAGTTTCCTTAACTAGTGAAAGCTGTGTTTTTCAGAATCAGCTTTAAACTTTTAAAGCTTTAGAAATAAATTAAGTCTTGCTCTATTTCTGTGATTTGTTTTATTATGTTAGTATACTTGCTATCTAGAATTTATTATTTTATAGCACATTTAAAGTTATTTTTTAATTTGAAAAGTGACTATAAGGTTATAGTAATTCAAAATTGATGTAATGATCAAAAAATTATCAGAATTTACAATAACTATCCTCAAATTTTTTTTTATTTAGTCAATGTGTCAAGACATTCCTTTTGTATAAAATGTTTATGCTTAAGTTCCTAATTAAAACTATGCTGGGTACTTGCAATAAGGCTGGAAAAAGGCAAGTTTGAGCACATTTTATTGTTAAGAATGTTGTTTAGAATTCTTGTCTAGCAAAAATATTAACTTATTCGAAGAAGTATTAAAAAATACACGGCGGATTATTATACTAGTGAACTCACAATTTTAAACTAAAAGTATTTTGTAGGCAATTTGGGTATTAATTTGAGATAATTTAATGATTGATTTTTTATTCAAACTGTAAAATTAATTTTATTATACTAAATTGTGCAATTCTTCTAATTTTATGCATAATTATTATAGATATTTTGCTATGCTCTTAGTCCAGATGATGGCACAACATTTCGGTCAAAAATTGCTCAGGAATCGCATCATTTTATTGATTTGTCTCAGGTATCTAAGCTTTAATAATGAAATTTATATTTAAATTTATAATGCAATCTAAACTCATGATTTACTGTAATTTCAATTTTAGATACCCTGCAATGGAAAAGCTGCTGATCATATCTATAATGATGGTATTCATATTTTAGTCAATATGAATGGTTATACAAAGGGTGCAAGAAATGAAATATTTGCATTAAGACCAGCACCTATACAAGTAAATTATTTATGTTTTATAATGCATGTGTAAATCTAAGGATATTCTTTAAAATTTATTTTTAAATTGAAATTTTTTAGTTAAGTTAAAATTCATTTTACGTTTATTACTTAAGACCATAAAGAGAAATTAATATATTCCTATGATACAAATGCCTAGACATTTATTCACATTACATTTCTTACTTAAATGGCAACTAATGTAATCCATATTGGGTTTAATTAATAAAATCTTTTATTCCTGAATTACCTATTGATTCAACTGTATTAGTTATCAGTGTCATGTCGATCCCTTAACTTAAGCTTGATAATATCTATTTATGTTTCCACTCATTTACTTAACTCTTTATTGAACATATATATAATTTTTGAAACTATACAATGAATTTCTGTTAAGGTAAGTGTTCACTTTTTAGTGAAAGAGTAATTGATAATTTAAAATGTATATTATTTTAATATGTTGTCTTTTCCAGTTTTTAAAATTATTTTACTATTTGTTTATTTGTGACATTATAAAATGGTGGTACTTTCACTAAACAAAGGTAGTGCGGTCTACTAGGAACTCATATTCATTTAGAATATGGCTGAAGTAAAGACTTTAAAAATTAAAAGTTACTTAAATTATTAATTTTGTTAAATTTATAAAAAAAGAGTTGACTTAAAGACAGCTTTAAAATATATATTTTGACAAAATCATATCATATTAGTATGAGATTAGAATGGGAGCTAAACTAGATGTATGCTCTAAGATTTAAGTATTCTAGTAGCATGGCTGATTTAACTACATCTGTTGTGATGAAACAGTAGTAGATGATGACAGTTAGTGCATTTCAAACGAATAAAATTATTCATTTGTTTGAAATGTACTTTAAATTTAAGTACTTTCCTAAAAGTTTTTTTTTTTACTTAATTAGTTGTTTATTCGGCTTTTTTCCTTTTTATATTATTGAAATTCACTTCTCAGATTATATTTTATTAAGAATGCCTTTTGCTGGAATCTAAAATCCAATTTTTGTTCCAAATCTTACTATATGTCATTTTAATTATTTATTTCAATAACATCGTTTTTTAAAAGTTATTTTATAAATGTTGTATATTTTATTCAGATTCAGTTAATACGGAATAGAAAACGTTTCTATAATGTTAAGATTGCAAGAATGCAATTGAATTAATTGCATTGTAAGTAATAAATGTTTTAGTCTTTTAAACTTTTTTCATATTCTTTAATTATGTCATTTTTTAATCAAGGTGATGTGGCTTGGCTATCCTGGAACAAGTGGAGCTCCTTTTATGGATTACATAATTACAGATAAAATCACATCTCCTCTTAGCTTAGCTCACCAGTATTCTGAAAAATTGGCATTCATGCCTGATACCTTTTTTGTTGGAGACCATAAGCAGATGTTTCCTCATTTAATCGAACGAGCAATTATTGATGACAAAGATAAAGGCTCCGACTCGGAAGATGCCAATGATGTACCTGATAATGTTAGCATTATGAATGCTACTGATCTGTCTCCAATAATAGAAAAGGCAGAGGTAAAATTGAGTGCTATGCTTGCTTTAAAGAAGGCTAGTGCAAACATCAATATTTGAGTTAACTTTAAATGTCACATTTTAAAACAATTATAACTTAATAAATACTAAAAGATATTAAAATGTAACTAAATATATGATCAAGATTGTTCCTCAGCTTTAACTTAAAGTGTTAAATGTATGTTTTTCATATATGTAAAAATTATGAAATTTTAATTTTTTTTAAAAGCAGAAATTCTTTTTAAAAGAATCATGCAAATTTATCATTTCAGTTTCTGAATCATGTTATTTTTGCGAAGTTGTTGTAAAAATTAAAATGGATTTTTTAAATTCTATTTTACTTTTTTTACTAAAATAATAATTTGTTGAATGTAAAAAAAAGATTAGATTGAAAAAATTATCTAACACTTAATGCATTTTATTTTTTTTTAATGAGATGCATTCTCTTGTTATTTTGTTTTAAAATAGTTATTTGTATAAACATTTGCAAATTTTACTATTTCTAACTGTATACATTTCTTTGGCTGTAAAAATTAGTGCTTGATAATATATTTTGTTTTTTGCCTATTTTTTAAAGATTTCTGAAAGTGTATTTTTTACTTCTGAATTTTCATGATCTTGAAGGTTACATTTCTAGAAAAAATCTTATTTATTAGATATAAAAATGCACTTTTAAGCTTGTATATGTAAACTCATACTTAGTAAAACCTATTATTGCTTCATGTCAAATTAAGTTTTTATCAAAATATATGATCCCATTATGAAAAATTTTAAAGCATGTAATATAATTTATGTACTTTTTATGAACTTTATTTCATGTATACACTTTAAATGATATTTAGGTTCTACTTATAACTTGAAATTATTTACTTGTTTCTTTCTATTCTTAGCATAGAATTTATCAAAAGTTTAATTATAAAAATGGTTTTTCTATATTTTCCTAACATTTCATTCAATTGCATCATCACCTGTTAAAAAAATGAAACAGTTTTTTTCTGATATTCAGGAATACTTTATCGCTTGTGATTGTGTTTAGAACCAGTTATTTTTAAGCAAAATATTTTGCAAATGTATTGGATTTAACTAAACAGGATATCAAATTTTAAAGCATCTTATTCTAATTCTTTTTAGCCCCCATTTGAATTTTTTAAAAAAGAAATATCAAGTTCCACATAAATACAGCTAGATTTTCTAAGATAAACTTTTTTGGAATTATAATAAGAATCAAGATTAAAAGAATTTTTCAAAATTTTATGATCTCATAAATTTTAACTGGTATTCATTGGAATGTATCATGAGGTAAATTATAAACAATTTAAAATTAGATTCAGATACAGTCTTAGTTTTAAATTTAGTTAAATGCTAAATTCTTAAAAATAGCTTGAAATAATATTTATAGAAATCTTGAATGGGAAATATTAGTATTGGCATTTTAAATATTTAAGTTCTTTTATGTAAATATGCAAAGTTTAAACTTAAAAAGTATGATGTGTGTGAAAATATTATTCTCTTTAAGTGAATGTGTTTTGCCATATCAAAAAGTTCCTTGTCCTGATTTATGTTATATTTATTATTACTTTTGACAGAAAATTCGTCAAGTAGCTGTTACTACATCTCTAGCTAATGAAAAAGAAGAAACCAAAAAAGTGGAAGTTGAAGTTGTGAAAACAGTCATTGAATTACCAACTATACCAGTGCAAAACATGATAAGTACTGGTCAAGTGCAAACTTCCGTTAATGGAATTGTAGTTCAGAATGGTCTTGCCACAAATCAAGTATTAAAATTTTCTGTTTTTTAAAAGAATGATCAAAAGATAAAAATTTGTATTTTAATTATTTTTTGTTATTTATATGTTCAGAATATTCAAACCAGTCTAAATATTTTTTCAGATAAATAATAAAGCAGCGACTGGTGAAGAAGCACCCAAAAGTATTTTAGTTACTTCCCGACAACAATATGGATTACCAGAAGATGCAATTGTATACTGCAATTTCAATCAATTATACAAGATAGATCCAGCAACATTACAAGTATGGGTA
The DNA here is from genome assembly GCA_037975125.1 of Latrodectus hesperus. Taxonomy (NCBI): domain Eukaryota; kingdom Metazoa; phylum Arthropoda; class Arachnida; order Araneae; family Theridiidae; genus Latrodectus; species Latrodectus hesperus. The sequence goes on from CM075853.1 coordinate 85,786,201, forward strand.
AATGTAAGTATCATATCAATTGATTGTTTGGAAGTTTTTTCAATCAAATGTTCAAATATCATTAAAATATTAAGTGATTTAGGAGAAAAAATTTACAATTTGTTAAAAAGGAAAATAGGGATTTCCTTATGCTTATGTGAGGTTAACAAAATAATAATTTATTAAAATTATATTACATTGTTTTAATCAGCTTAAATAATCCATTGATATAACTTTTATTTTATTATTTTGAATTTCATGTATCTTGTAGAATACAAAAATTTACTAGATGCATTGAAATATGAAACAACATTCAATTTACTTCATCTGCCAAATATTTAATATTAATCATTGAAGTGAATTTAAGTGTACATAAGAGAGTACAGCATGCAACATTTATTACATCAACTAGGAAAGTTTAGTAACATCACACTTGTATTAAAGTACAAGAAGCAAATCTTTTCCAAGTGTTTATTTGGATTAATGATTTCTTTAAAAGAAAATTCTTATTTTCGTTAATAGTTTACAAAGTGAATGACTCCTATTATTCAGTCTTCAAAATAGAACTTCAAATGAAAAAAAATTGGTGTAAAGTCTGCTAATTATCAATTCCTCACTAAAAATGCTAAAATTTAATTTGTTCCCAAGTTTTGTTCAACTTGTTAGCTTTGTTAATTTTTTTTATCTTTCAGATATTAAAAAGAGTACCCAACAGTGTTTTGTGGCTCTTAAGATTCCCTGCTGTTGGAGAACAGAATATAATAGCTTCTGCTACTCAGCTTGGTTTGAGCCCTAACAAAATAATATTTTCAAATGTGGCTGCAAAGGAAGAGCATGTTCGTCGCGGTCAACTTGCTGATTTGTGCCTTGATACTCCATTATGCAATGGCCATACAACTGGTATGGATGTTTTATGGGCAGGGACACCTATGATTACATTAGCTGGTGAAACACTGGCCTCTAGAGTTGCATCCTCACAGCTTACTTGTTTAGGAGTTCCTGAACTTATTGCACGTACTCGCCAAGAATATGAAGATGTTGCAGTGCGGCTTGGCACTGATAAAGAATAGTAAGTGAATTTATGGATAGCTGTTATATTTTTAAATACAAATTAATATCAGATTAAATTATTTAAATATAACAATTTATAAAATCCTTAAGGGTTATAATTTTTTATGAATGCTATACTGTATTTTTTGCTTGGCTGAATATGGAATATTTAAATATTGCTGAACTATATAAGAAGCATTTAGAATACTTTTTACCTATACAGTAGTATTAAACATACTATTGGCGCCTTATCTGTTAAACTGTGTTGATCATTCAAAAACAAATATTTCAAACTTTTTTTTTAAATTTTAAAGATAAAAATTGAATTTTTTTAACCTTAGTAATGTTTTGAGTAAACTAGGAAATTTTATTTAAATCGGACATTACTTTAAAATTAATTGCTTTTTATGGTTGTGGAGTATATTAATGTAGTTGAGTAATTGAAACATTAAAGTGACGATAAAAAATAAAGTGTTATATAGCAAATAGATTATATTCATAAGAATGTAGCATTTAGCATTAAATAATCTGGTAAAATCAGACTTAAAAGAATTTATTAAGAAGAAAATTGAAAAAAAATTGTTTAAATATTTATATATAATTTTAGTTTAAGATATCGTTAACTAAGTATATCAAATATAAAAAATACGGAGTCTGAATGCTTTGTTTTTGTTAAATGCTCTACAGAGTCTGTTACAGGCCAAATCTGTCTCACCAGTTCTTCCCCATTTAACTCCCATCCAGTGCTATGAACCATAACCAGTTTTCTACTACTCAGTATTATTTGTGTGATTACTTAAATGAATTGTAATAAAACTTAATTTAGTTTTGTGCATATAAAACAAAATTACCACATATAACTTGTTTGAATTTTTTTTAAGTTAATATCTTTAGAGAACACATTGCTTAAAATTACAAAAATCTGTCAATATAAATGTTTACTTTTCTTAATGTCTTGTTTTATTTTAATATTTATGCATATTAAGTGTGCTCGCAAAGTATTAGATTTCTTAATACAGCTTTTCCTCTTTTAGCCTCAAAGCTATCAGGGCGAGAGTTTGGGCTGCAAGAACAGAAAGTCCATTGTTTAACGTGAAAACATATGCCACAAATTTAGAAAGGTTATTCTATGCTATGTGGGCCAGGCATGAAAGAGGAGAAAAACCTAATCATATCACTGATTTAGTAAACTAAATGTGTCTGTATGTGAACTGTATTAGAATTGTGATGACAAGTGTGAACAGTCAAAATGTATCTACAACTGGTGTAAAAAAATACAATGTTGCCTTGTTCCTGATGCTAAATTATTGCTTATATTACATGGATTACTCAATTCAACTGTCTATAATCATTACTTCGTCTAGTTAGATTCTTATTTAAATTCTTCATCTGGAAATTTGCTTCTGGATTAATAAAATCTTAATCTTTAAATTTCTTGTTGGTTTTATTCCTAAACTGTTTTCATATAACACAGTACAGTACAATACAAATATATTGATTAAATAAAATCACCCATTTTTATATTCCAACTTTAAAATTCTTATTCTAGTTATGCAGCTACTTGATTACTATGAGAACTCTAAACATAATGAATCAATATCAATACTTTTCCATCCTAAAGGTAAGACTCCTGTCTTTAAAAATATCTTTAAATTAATATATTCAAATCTTAAATTTAAGACTTAATCTTTTAAAACATATCATACAATGTGGATGTCTAAAAACTTGTATGAAATTGAGCTACTAAATACAAAGCAATTAGGACTATATTTTAAATGAAAACACTTATATTCACTTTAGTTCTAAAAATTATTGAACTCTTGCAAAGAATATCGAAATATTTAGCTTATGGGGTAAAACTTGTGCAACATGTTTAACAACTTGCATCAGTGTCTGTACTGAGCTAATGGAGTCATATTTTTCAGTATCTGTATTACATTGTAGCTTCATCAATATTTAGTTTTTTTGAAGATAAATTGATTGCTTCACATTTCAGAAAGAGAAAATTTATGAAATACAAAAAATGAGAGAGAGCGATAAAAGAATGAAAATACACTAATATTTTTAAAATAATAAACTGTTTATTCAATATTTATCTAACCATGTATTGGTTAGAAAAGGCACAGAAAATATCATTCCCTTTTTGATCTTTTTAGAGTTTGGTTTGTATGGGCACTTGTGCTTTTATTAGCATTTTGTACTATTAATTCCAAACCCAATGTTTCCTAGTTCAAATTGCTTGGGTCATTCACTTTATTATTAAAGTCCGATAACCCTTTAATGGAGTCTAGGGGTAACTCTAGTATGGATGCCTAAAGAAGTTAATCTAGGGAGGGCAAGAGCCTTGCATTCGTAAATTATATGCTTGGCCGTTTCCTCTTGCGTATGAAATTTCCTGCGGAAACAGTCCCATTTTATGGAGGTGTTTTCTGAAATAGTAGTGCCCAGTTATGAAGCCTACGATTAAACTATCTTCTGCCTACAGCATCTTAGAATTTCAGAGGCAATCCTTGCTGATGATCCACAGATAATACTTTTAGCGTGGTTTGACCAGGAGTGTTGAGCCAAGCTTCATACATCTTCCGGTTTTCCCATCTAAGAACATTGGCTTTTGCTGTCTTCAGATTGATCTCACAAAAAGGTTCCCCTATTTTGATAGTAAATAGGGAATGATGTTTTCTCATATTAACTGCACAATTCTTCAAAGTTTTGCTTTTGGATTTTTAATGTAAAAATTGGGATAGCATTTGTTGCACTGCTGGTATAAATTGCATTATTTTTAACTGATGCTTATGTGTGTGAAAGATTTCTAATTTTATCACATTAAGAATGATACATACTTAATGTATGAAAGAAAATATCAAAGCCTGAAATATTAATATCATTTGGTCTACAAAATAAATTTATTGACATGTGATAAGATACCTATGCATAGATTAGTAAAACTTTTAATAAGTGAAAATCTTTTCTATAATAAATGTTAAATTGTAAAATTTTGTTAAGCTTTCTTCTTCTTCTTAGAATTGGGTTTGTATGTCATTGGGCACCTCTGCTTTTATCAGCATTTTATACCATTAACTCCAAACCCAATGTTTCCTAGTTCCAGTTGCTCAGGTCACCCACTTTATTAATAAAGTCCGATAACCCTTTAATGGAGTCTAGGTGTAACTCTCTAGTATGGATGATGCTTAAAGAGGTTAATCTAGGGAGGGCAAGAGCCTCGCATTCATAAATGATATGCTCTGCCGTTTCCTCTTGCGAATGACATTTCCAGCAGACAGGGTCTTGCTGAAACAGTCCCATCTGGTCAGAGAGTCAGTCATACTAGAGATTGCTTCCTGACTTTCACCAGAAGATGGTTTGGAGGTCATTTCTACCTCAAGTGAAGGATTCATTACTGCCCCTTTATATGACTGCCTCTGAGTTCCTTGTCTTTTTCAGCAAGGTCTACTTCAGAGGCATCACCTGCAGATGCAGAAAGGTTTATTTCTTGTGTCTTTTCAGCCACAAGATAACAATTTATAAGCTCAGGTAATATAAGTCCACCCAGCATTGCCTGAGATACTGGGCAAGGCAAATTACTCTATAAGTTTGCCAAGCAACTAGAGGCTCCGTTAAGACACCAATACCGCAGTGCCAATTAGCCCTAGGCACGGATCGCATAACACCAGGGTTTACAGGAGCTGGTTCGCGGCCTCTGATTCTATATTCAAGGCTATCCTGTCATTCCTACAGGACGTTCGGTGATCCACCACCTACCGACGCGCCTGGTAGCTGCTCAGGCCCCAGGTTGTTAAGCTTTACTTTTTGTATATAAAACTTAAGCAGTCCACGTTTGCTGTTTAATATTTAAAGAGTGTTTTTTGAAAGCTATGTAAGGAATAAGGGGATAGACTAATACATATTGGACCATTTGTTTAAAAAATTCTGTAAATTGCTGGAAAATCGAACTATATTCATGTATAAAATTGCTACGAGTCTCTGAACAGCTTGGCAAGAAACGACTACAAACTTGATGGAACATTTTACCTAAGGATAATGAATGATTTACCTTTAGCATTTTTAAATTTAAAATGCAGAAAGGATCTTACAAGGTTATGAGCTTAAATGAATTAAGCTGAAGTCTTACCTTTGGGGATTTATATATAAAATAGGAGCATATTTTAAGAATGAAATATATTTTTATTCAAATTTTAAAAGCTTTTCTTCCATTGAATATTATAAGAGATATAAAATTTGCTCGGTAATTAGAATTAGAAAATAAGGAAAATTTCGAAATACATAAGATTTACAAAAATAGTAAGTCCTGAAAAAGTAATCTCTTATGTTTAAATTAATAATTCTGTGATGGTAACTTTTGTCAATTTAGAATAATTAACAATCGTTAAAATATTTATATCTCTTAAGAATCATCTCCAAAAAACCAATAAAATTTAATTGTCTACATATCTACATTTTTTTTTATCATTTTAATACAGTGGTTACTTTGCATATAAAATGTTCCAATTCATATCGAAGTGATTACATCCAAATTATCAATGTTTATCTTAAATTCATAAAGTGAATTCAACTGTCAGAAATCACATGAATTAGGCTTAGGAATTATTTTTTAGAGTTAAAATAATACTGGATCATTTTATTTAAAATTTGAAAAACTTATTTAAACAAACTTTAATAAAATTTTAATCATATTTTTGTTTTATTTAGAATGTAGGTTCTGCTCCTGTTTAATTAAATAATTTTAAATATTCATGTAGTATTTTATTTATGAAGTTCTTAATTTTCTTAATATATTCATTCAAATTTGGAAATTTTTAAGTGCTTTCTTATGTCCTAAATTTCAGTTAAATGAAATGTACTGAAATGAATTATTCACTCCCAAGTGCATTTGCATAAACTTCATATTGTATTCCTTAAAAATTATTTTCAAAAAGGTTTGAATATAAATTGCTATATATATTTCACAGTATATAGTTTTTATTATTTTTTACTTTCAATTTATTTTTGACATTTTCAGCCTAATGGAAAACAAAATGTAATATATATATATATATATATATATATATATATATATATATATATATATATATATATATATATATATATATATATATATATTTGATATTCCAATGATTATCTTTTGGGCTTTGTATTCATGTTATCTAAGAATTATAATTTTTATGTGATAGTATCAGTTTTTTTGTAACAGCAAATCCTGGTCCATGTCCTGGTATAATATAATCAGCTAAATGCAAAATTTTTACTCTATTTTTAAATTGTAAATCTGGATCTTCACTTCCAGCAACTTTATACCAAATACTTGGTTCATCAATGTCTTGTTCCTTTTCAAACAAATCTCCTAGAGAAATATTTTCAGAATATAAATATTATTTTAACTGAAACAATAATGTATATACAATTTTCATTATAAAATACAAGTTTAAATGAAATTAAATCATGAAAACCAGTAACCGGTTAAAATATATATTTATATATAACATTACAAATATGTAGATAATTAGCAATAGGAATAATAAAATTAATATTTACAATATTATATTTTTAATAGAAACATTGAAGTGAAATTGAGATAACACTGTGCTTTTACTATAGTAATAAAACAGAATTTTCTAAAAATGTTCATTTCCTCTAAAATCAATTAAAATCGAAAAAAAAGGAAGAGGGGTCCTCTCCTTTTTTTCTTAAACACATCTTTAATGACAATAAATGGTTTTTAGAACTGTAAACATAATAATTCCATTTTCTTTATTGAAAAAGTTAAATAAATGATGGAAAACTAGCATGGAAAATATTATATATATTTGGTAAATAGTTTAGATCTAAGTCATAAATTTTAGCTTTGAAAAGAATTTTATAGTTGAAATTAGTAAATCTTAGTTTTTTAAATAAATAATAATCTTTAAAATGAAAACTTTTTAAAAATTATTTTATATTTTTAACACATTTTTAAATAAAAATATTTTAAATCTTTTAATACTTTCAAATTAAAAACAATCGACAAATATCAATTTTTTTGACTGTGCAGTTCAGTGCTATTTCATATAAGTATAAATATTTAAATGAGCTTAATCTATATTCTTTATCATATTTCTATTTTTAATATGCATTATCATTATAAATATAAATAAATGTTATTAAATAAAACATGAAAATTGGATGATAGAAGTTTTAAGTACTAAAGCATATAATCCCTTTTATTTTTTTTGTCTGCTTTGTACTTTAATTAACTTTTTAAATTTAATTATTTACCCTTTTTACATTCATACAAAGCACTAATGGCCATTATTTAATAGTGCAACTGTTAAAAAATTTTAACTGGCCCTGAATTTAGAAAAAAATCTTGATTTGCAATGTTTATGTAGTTTAAAATATAATGGTATATTTAAACAAAGAGAAAGCAGTTTTTGGCAGCTAATTTATTGCATTTTATTTAATATAAAATTCCCTTTTATATGAAGAGATCTAATGGAAAAATTTAGAATATTAATATATACATTTAATAAAAGTATTTGATTAAAAGTTAATTTTTTAATTTTCTTTTGATTTTATATTCCTAAAAGGCAATTTTTTAAAGATTTTAAATTTGAATATTTAAAACTGTATAAAAATCTGAAGAAAAGCAAAATATTAATGATTGCATTTTGCAATTATACTGTCATTGTCAATTAAACAAAGATAATATAACTCACCAACAACAGCTACTGTACCAAAAGAGGTTCCACACACAATTACACTCACATCAGAGAGTGTATGTCCAGGAGTAGCAATTATTTCAATATTATCAGATATTTTATAAGAATTATTCTAAATGTAAAGAAATAAAATTTTGCAGTTGTTTTAAACATTAAAGATATTAGAATAAAATTCACTCAATATAAACTTTTTAGTATAATAGAATAAAATAAACAATCTTCACCTCATCAAATGAAAATAATTGATATTCATCATGATGAGAAATAGATTGGCCTATAATATGCAAGGCATTAGTGAACAAGTTAAGATTTCCAATGTGATCAGAATGTCCATGAGTACCAATAACATATGAAACATCTTTTGTTTCTAAATTTTTTTCCTTCAAAGCTAGAATAAAAAATAATCAATCATATAATAGTAATTAAATATGAAACAATAAAAGTTACTTAGTGAAAACAGAATCAATTGTCTTTATTACTGACTAACAATAATTCATAATATAATTGATTAAAAAAATTTTTGTTACATGATTTATAATAATAAATAATTTATTAATATATTTTAAAAATTTTAGAAAAATTTAGTTTTTTTCTGATTAAATAAAACTGTGAATAAAATATCAAAATATTTATAAAGAAATCTTGGAATAGCTAGATGTTGTGTTATCTCATATTAACGAAATTTCTTAATGCATATTAGGATTCATTTTTAAATTTATGGTGCAGGCTAAAAACAATTCATTCATTATTCTTAAAGGATAATTATAAGATATTAATTCTTGAAATAGTATCAGTATAAATAAATTTTGTAAAAATCTAACTTGCTGCAAGTTTTGTGGCAACTCAGCCACAATAAATTCCTAAAGGGGAATGAGAAGTGCATTTTCCCTATCCGATGGGGAATCTAGCCCAGTTGCTATTTGGATGCGGTCATATGAAGACCGTATTGGCACCAGTGTATTATGGTGTGGAATTTTTTTTTTTTGGAATATAGTCACGAAAATTGTTATTGTTAAAATAAAACATAAAGGACTTATTAATGAACAAAAACCACGCAACAAGTTTAGTGTCATTTATAATTTTCTCATCATTCAATAGTAAAATTACACTTGACACGTGATAATTTAAAATATCCTTATCAACATATCTATTTCCAAAAAGCTTTAAAAGATAATATTAACAATATTCCAATTATCTTTCGTAATAACATTTTATATTTTGATATGAACAACAAATGGATTTTTCAACCAATTACAAAAATACACCATGTTCTAATAAATATTTGGACATTTGTGATTTTAATCTACATCAATTCTTCTGTACTTAAATATTGTGTTGATAACAGCATCAGTATTAATTGCATGCCAGGTGCCACAAAATTCAGAGCTGGCTGACTTTGAGAAAGGTGTAATTTACAAATATCATACAAATGTTAAACCTTTTAGAATATCTAGGGAATTAAACATTCCAAAATTGACACTGGCTTTTGTGATTAAGAAGTAGAAGGTATATTCAATGTGCTCCAGCAAGCATCCAGTACTGTTCTTTATATAAATACCATTTACTCTATGAAGTATAATTACTTAGTTTCCATGTTCATGCTGCTGCCCATAAGGCTTTCATTAGAAAATTCAACTGCAGTGCTTGATTAAGGTGGAGCAAGACACGTCAAAATTGAACCGTAAATATGTGAAACAAGTTCTCAGAAGTGGTGAATCTAGGTTCAAGCCTTTAGTCTGGGTTTTGCAAATGTCTGGAGAATGCTTTTTGCCCAAATAGATTGTGGCTACAGTAAAGTTTTGTGTGGATAGAATTATGATCCATGCGTGGATGATTTTCATTATGACTTGGGAATATGAACTAGTACCCTTGATCCCAATTCACAGTAGCCTCAACCTTGATTCCTACTCCACTATTTTAGAAAATAATTTGCTTCCTATGCAGAGGCAATTTTATGGATTTTATCATTTTTATTTCCTGAATGACGTTATTTGTCATGTTGCAATATCCGCCATGGATTTGTATGCTGATAATGGGTTAAACTAATTGAACTAACCTGGCCAGAGTCTAGACTTGAATCTTATAAAACATTTATGGGTTGAATTGAATAGTCGAATTAAGAAGTGCAACAGCTATCCAAAATCAGTGTAAGAACTTGTGTTTTCTCCAAGTACAGAGGCAGAAAATACCAATGCCCATCGTCTAAACACTTGTTAAGGGTATAATTACTTTACATGGAGGCTCTACAAACTATTGAATATGAATAAATTGTGTTTATCCCTTCTTATCATAGGTGTCTAATATTGAAAGATAGTGTATATATTTATACAAAAATTTATTGTTTTTTGATATTATTGTTAATAAAGTGCAAAAGTATTATTGAAGAATACAAAAAATTTTCATATAATATACATGAATCTTTGAATCCAAACTAATAATGTTTTGATTATCAGTTCAGTTCCTATCATAAACATAGATATTTGCAAGAATTCAGTTTATAATTCAAAATATAATATGGCCTTGATTAAATCTTATGTGCATCAAAAATAACAGTACAATGATAAACCAATTGTGTCATACACATAATCAATAGTAAATTATTAGCACATTGGAACATTGCTTGTTTTTAAGGAATTTGGAAAGCAGTTCTGATGCAACTATTATCATATGTTGGTCTTTCAACTGTTGATAATCATGTGGCCATAAATATAGAAAAGGAAAATGGCTTCTTATTTATATCTTCTAGTAATACTTTGTAACTATGGTGTGGTTTGAAAGTCAAAAGTTATACTAAATATTTTTGCGAATAATGCTGTATTTTAATAAATTTGATTCAACACGTACTTTATTTGACATATGTGCAAATATGACATAATGATTAATGCAAAAAAATTTATAATTATAAAGAGCACAAAGGAAAACTAACATACTCACTTACTCAGATACATATAAAAATTTTGAACACATAACTTTAAAAATTCTTTTTAAATTCTGAAAATTATAAAAAGAAACTGTGCAAAAATAAATATATTAAAAAATAACTATACATATACAACATTTAGAATTATGTAATTAGTTTTAGTAAGTATGAAAGTTTTTATATAAAAGAATCCATCCAGGCATGAGTATATATTCAGCACGATTTTGCTATAGTATGGGTAAATAGGAGTACTACATAAAATTAAAAAATTCAATATGTAATACTAAATATTAAATAATAATTTCAAATAATGTACTTAGATATTATGCTACAGATTGAATTTGCATATAAACAAGTCCTTTTTTTGTTAATAGATATATAATAGGTAACAAAAGAAAAATAACAAATATCTTCAATTTTATAGCTATTTTTAATATTTTTCTTAAATTAAAAAAAAAATTGAAAGTACTGTATTTTTTTTACCACTGAAACATTTAGTTTACACACACACAAAAAACTATCAAATAATTAATTTACAATAAGTTGTATTTATATTACTTATTAGAATTATATGTCTGTTTTATTTAGCATGCTGCTTTTTTTTAAAAGTGTGCTAAATTAAACAAACATAAATAATATATATTTTATAATATAAATTTCTTTTTTATTAATAAGAACATTAAAAACGAGATACAATAATTTTATTTTTATCATAATTAATTTTTGTTATAGAGCATTTTAAAGAAAAACAAAAATATTTATTTAACATCATAATTTCCACAAGAAAGGCTGAATTTATGCAAATACTATACTTGCTCTAAAAATAGCTTTCAAATATTTAAAATTGTACAAAAATGTTGCCCTATGTTTGAATGTGATAAAGATCATTGTACACATCTCAGAGCATAAAACTTCGACTTATGCTTTATAATATGGCTCATTAGTTACAAGTAAATGTGCAAAACAAAAATATAAATCAAGAATAAATTTTATGTGAGAAATATTAAATTTTTTTAAAATTTATAATTAAAATAAATCCAGATGTATAATACTCGTATTGTTATAAAGAAGATGCAACAATGAAGAATCACACTAAATGTCAAAAAATCTTAAATTTATTTTTCATAATAAAAATTACAATAGCAAACTGTATTAAGTGAATGTTTCTAAATGAGATAATTCATAATCTGAACAAAAAAATTAAGTAAGTTATCTAAATTAGTGCTATAATAGTTCCAATTTGAAAAGTCATAATATACATACTTTTTGTTTTACACTCTATTTGAGAATACAATTTTTGCATCTTTCATTATTGATATTTTTGTTTAATACCATACACTTCCTACCGCAAATTTGCAAATGATATAATAATTTTTAAGTGCACGTAAGCATTGTAATTCTAAAAATGTAACTTTTAAACGTGTAAACATTTCTTGTGGAAATTACAGTATATAAAATATGTCATAATTGGGTTTCTTCAAGATTCCATTTAGTAATAAAAAATTATTACCATTAATTAAAAATTGTGCATCCCATGCAGTTAAAGGGTCAACAATAATGATAGTATCATTTTCTCTTATTATAGAGCAGGTACAATTTGCTTTCATGACATTTAATTTTTCATCAATTTTAGAATAACCCGTTTTTAATATCTCAACAGTCACACCCATTTTCAAATTTTCAGCTCTTTTTTATAATGTTAAAATATTTTGTTAAATATTATTCAGTTAAGTCACACCCAGAATTGTCAAACTAATTCCATATACAAATTTTATTAATTTATTTTAAAAATAGAGGATTATTGAATTAAGAATGTCTCATAATTGATTAGATTATGACGATCAGTTTTGTCACTTCTTTTTTACATAAGTTACAAATTAAAACATTTTACAGAAGAAAAAACTAGGTTAGGTTATGGCAAAAAACTGTTTTGGAGCTTTATGCTCAAAGGCTTATAGCTCGCATTGAGTAAGATTGAGTTTTCATTCGAAACCTAAGCAAAAATTGATGGATTGATGATTTTGAAAAAAAAATGACAATCAAAACGAAAAGATAAGCAAGGCGTTTGATTGACAAATGAAGGGGAAATAAGGCCGCTTGGAAATACAAAGACGAGAAAAAAAATTAGAATCTATTAATTTGTTTCAAAAAATAAATTGTTGCGTCAATTTTCTCTTTAGGACTCGTTGACAAATCTAAAATCCACGAGAAAAAAAGAGCACCAATTCCAAGTTTTTCTCTTAAGGAATGTCTTGCTTGATCATATCGAGGACACGAGAGCATTATGTGATCCATGGTTTCTCTTTCACCACAAGAGCATTTATCCGTTACAGACAGTCTGAATTTATGTAATTTAGCATTTGCCGGAAAAGATCTGGTTCTAACTCTAGCTAGCCACACTTCTTTAAGGCGAGAATTAATATAATTGCGGTGAATTTTCGTGATAGAAGACATGTGCGAAAAGTTAGAGGCATATTTACTATTTTTCCATTCGTTGTTATTTTGATTGATAAAAATATTTCTTATATTATGGATAAGGTCTTCCCCTAGTAGCAATTCAACACTGGGGTGGTGATTGGATTAACGACTTGAACCGATGGAAACTCAGTGGCCCCTGTGCGGCAAAAGTGCATGGAACAGTGGACCTTTTGTCACCTCGGCCAGAGAGCGGCTGCGGTATCGCCGCCCGTTCAGTTGAAGTGCACGGTGTGATGAGTTTATGGCGTATGGCCCGATGACTTTTTTAAAATTCGATGAAAAGGGAGTGAGTGCATCGATGATATTTGCCATTCAATTTTGTATTCTACTCGTGTACCTATGCTGTTTTCCGGCTTAAATATAAAAAATACACTATCGTTAAAAATAATTTAACAATAGTGTATTTTTGATAAGCCTGACAATATTTAGGAAAACTTATATTTTAAATATTAATATATTTATAAGTGTTTTAAGTGATAAAAATATTTGTGTTAAAGGATTTTTTAATACTTATAAATAAATTCAAAATGTAATAATTTATATAGTACAGTTATGTAAGTGACATTAATATGAAATGTATTTTTCCCAATATCTAATATTTTTTCACTATAGGACATTTCAGTATTTTCAAGTTTTCATTGCAGGACACAAAATTAACTTTCAATAATTTCAGTTTTATAGATTTGCTTTAATTTTTTTCCTTGATATGAAAAATCAAATAAATGACAATATTAAGATTTTTTTTAAAATAATTCCCAGTTTTAGAAAAAATAAATTAGCAGGTTGATTTTCCTAATGTTTTCTTAACAAGTTTTACACTGGAAATTTAATTGCAAAAATCTAAATTTTTTATTGCTTTTGTGAGGTATATATTTTAACATGTGTGCATAGATTCAGTTTTAGAAATTAAAATCCTACAAATTCAATTTGTTTCAAGATATCTGTAACAATATGTATAAATTATTTATAGAACCTTTCTACACTAGATACATTTGATACATTTAAAATAAAACATTGATTCATTATTTTAATATAGAATGCAGACAATATTCATAAATATTTTATTTTAAAAAATAATTTCCAATTTTAGAAAAAATAAATTAGGAAATTGTTTATTGTTATGATTTTCAAAATGTTTTCTTATCAAATTTAACTTTGGAAATTTAACTGCAAAAAATCTAAATTTTTTATTGCTTTTATAAAATATATTTTTTAACATGTGTGCATAGATTCAGTTTTAGAAATTAAAATCATACAAATTCAATTAGTTTTAATATATTTGTAAAAATAGGTATGAATTATTCTCGACTAGATACATTTAATAAATTTAAAATAAAACATTGATTCTATATTTTAATATAGAACAGACAACTTTGATTCTATGGTCTTAGCTTAATGTTTTATATATATATTGATATTTTCTATTAATAGTTGAAAAATTGACTTAAATATGAATATTCTAGAACATTTCTAAAAGCAATATTTACAGAGCTAAAAGTGATAAAAGAAATGAGTTACAAATTTTTGGTAACAAGTGTATTAAATACATTATTGTAATAAGATTAAAAATTCAGTTTTATATTCAGATAGTGTCCCTATTTTACAGCATTTTTGATTTTAAAATTTGTTAAACTATCTACTTCAATATTTATGAATTTATTCACAAAAACAAAATGTTCACAAAAGATAAATCTTTATTATTTTTATAACATATTAACATTAGACTGGGCTTTTTCCAAAGCCCATTTCAAGCGCCCCCCCCATCTTTATCAGGAGCACGCATCAGCCATCCAAGCATTTCTTGATGTCCTGCTGTACATCCATATCTGTTATACGGCTGTCATGGTGGCGAGTAGAAGCTACAAATAAACAAATTTTACTCATATAAATATTAAATAAAGTAACATCAGAAATAAAGTAAGGTTAACATTTTTATAATTGATATTATTAACATTACATAGAAATATCCCAAAAATTAAATTTTAAGTTGTTAAAATTTTAAAATTAAGATTTAAATTTAGGGAAAAAATAAATTCGCTAAAGTGAAGAGATGGGTACGGAGGGTAAAATGCGCCAGAGCAGGCGATAAAGTGGTGCGATAAGTTCGTCAAACTGGTTTAACGGTTCGGATTACGTATGTATGACCTATTTTTTTTATTGGGTAACGTGATCGCGTGACATGCGCGTTTTGTATGTAACCCTTGAAACTATTTTAGAATAATATTTAATAATTGAGTTTCAATATTCGAATTTTGGAGTTTGTGTGTTGCTAACGATAACTATGGATGAGAATGTTTTGAACTTACGTTTTTTTTTATTTAGAGCGTGATGGTAGTAAGAAAGTAAGTATATGAATTTTTAAGTTGTGTGTATTGCATGTTAGTGTTAGAATGTGCCGCGTACTGATATTTTTTTTATGTAGGTGCCATTGCTCGGTATATTTAAAATTCGAGTTTAAACAAAAAGTGAAATTTTTTAACGTTCGAAATTTAGTTTTACTGCCCGGTTGGCACTGCAGTAGGTAGCGCTACACTGATGTTTTTTTTAAGGTGGGCGCCATTGCTCGGTATATTTAAAATTCGAGTTTAAACAAAAAGTGAAATTTTTTAACGTTCGAAATTTAGTTTTACTGCCCGGTTGGCACTGCAGTAGGTAGCGCTACACTGATGTTTTTTTTAAGGTGGGCGCCATTGCTCGGTATATTTAAAATCAAGTGATAAAAATTTCCTTTCTATTTATTCGAATTTTAAAACTTCTACAGTATTTAATTGTAATGAAATATTCAACTTTTTAATATTTGGAATTCGAAAAAACGCGTGATTTCAAAGCTGAAGTTCGAACGCGATCGTTATTGGTTGAAATTTATCGCGCGTAGTGACGCAATTTAGGTTGGCGACAGAGCTGTAGAGCGCTTGGTGCCAAAATTTGAAATCGCGCCAATCCCGTACCCATCTGGTAACTTTTACCAATAAATTTATTAAATTTAATTTATGTACTATAATCAACATTTTGATCCAATGGTAAACTTGGCATTTAAAAAATACAAAAGAAATCCATAAATGAAAATAGAAAATAACAATTTTTCCCAATTTTAAGTTACAAACACAATATAAATTTAAATTACATACGTTAAACATAGAATAATAAAAATATGCAATTAAAATTATTTCAGAAACATGAAATATTATGTTCTTATGATTTGTTACAGTGATAATGATTTAGAAATATTTTGAATAAATTCTATTCATAAACTTTTAAGTTTGAATTTAATGTTTTCATATTGCACTATATTACTTTTAAAACAAGCAGTTAGCTTTAGAAAGTTTAAAAACAAAATGCTAACCTGTTATCAAATTCATAACATTCTGAAGGGTGGAAAAAGGATGCTTTACACCTCTACTGCCCTTCCAGTCGTATTGTTTTGACAACTTGTTTGTCATCAGTTCCATCAGAATTCTTTTGATAACATCACTGGAACTTGTTCCACCTTTATTAATCAAAATAGTCATCTGAAAATAATAACAAAATATCAGAAAAATAAATTCAAATGAAGTTCCAGTTTCCAAATCCATGTTAATGCTAATTTACCTGTCAAATATTTTTATATAGAAACTTAATGTTTTTAAACTTTATTTTTTTGTCTTTCAATTGGTTTAAATTGCTAGGAAATTTAAATTATGTTGAAAAAAATTCCAGAAAAATTTAAAGCCAAATCAGCTTTCTAGAATTTTTTCTAAAAAACATATCACAGTAAAAATTTAAATGCAGTTTTCTTTGCAAAAAATAGATCAACACATATTTCTTCAATATAATATTTGTATATTATTTTGTTATATATATTACAAAATTTGCATCATAACTTATATTAATATATTGCTTTGGCTTACTCCTTAAAATTTATCATTGATCAACTAGTAAAACAAAGAAACTGGCATTTCTTTTTTCATTTTTGAATAAAAACTTTATTACTCTTTATTTTATTAATTTTTTTTTGTTATTTATCAAATAATACTCACTAAATTTCTAAAATTATCTTCATTAGCTAAGTAAACATTAAAAGAATCCATATCTTGTGTACTTTGTAAAGGCAAAAATTCACACATAGTAAGTAACCTAACATCACTGGATTTTAATTGCTGAATTTCAGTTTGAAGGTCTTTTATAGCCTGTTCTTGTTTTAAAAGTAAAGTTATAACCTTCCCCTGGGAAGCTAAATAGAAAAATAAAAGGATGATTTTTAAACAACATTAAAGAGAACTTTAATGATAATTTTCTAAATAAAAACAAAAAGAATGCATTTAGAAGGCACTGCCCTCCAGTATTAAACCAATTAATTTTAAAATAACTCTCAGAATAATTTAAAAGGGATTTTTACCATCATTTTTTTTTTTTTTTTTTTTGCTAACACAAGAACATTTGACTATATAATGTGAATCCAGCCTTTGGTTATTGTTGCTTGATAATCTACCAGAAGGAGTAAATAATGGTGATGATAAAGGTTTTTGCCTCACAAAGAAACTCTTCATATTATAATCTTCTAATAATGAAGATTTCTCCCCAGTCGATATCAGTGACTGGGAAGGTGCTTCAGAATCAGATGATTTTGAAGAATATAAAGCTTTTTTTATGTCATATTGCTCTAGATTTTTTCAAATTTTTATAACTTTCAGATGCTAAATCTGAAGTATCTTCAGCATCCCTCAGTCTCTTGCGAGCTCTTGTATATGTATCTGAAAGTTTTCACAAGTTGTTGCTTATTATACAAAAATAAGAAAATACTAAAAAGAAAAATTATAAATATTAAAATTAAACTTAAAAAAATCCACATCTTACAAGGATAAAAAAACTATTAATCTCCTTATTAAATGAAATTTAAAAATACACAGAATTTTTCAAAATTATAATAATATTTATGATGAACACAGTAATTACAAAATATAACCAACTTAAGTATGAACAAATCATAGCTAATAAAACCAAGATAATAACAAACCACAAGAAAACAGGCAACGACATGAGACCTTCATCCAATTTTCATTAGGAACTTCAAAGTCTTCAATAGCACGCCTAATTCTGTTAGGCGTCTTATAAGGAGGCCAGTAACACATATTTCCATCCATCCAATTAGATGCGACAACTGCCCGACTTTTATCACCTGTTTCCTCTACGAATTCTACAACTTGAAAGCTATGTGAAAAATATTTAATGAATAAATTCTGTTTCTGTTTTTAGGATAAGAAGTTTTTTAATTGTAAATAGATTGTTATTGAACGTTTTGTTAAAAAAATTTTGTTTTATATTTTTTTAATCAAAGTTTATTCTATAAAAACAATGATTCACTTTAAAGCTCACATATTTGGTAAAATTAAGAAAAACACAATATTTATATGTAACATGCAAACTTTTTGCAAAATCCTGTCAAGGCATTATATATATATATATAGAAGAGTATGATTAAGTTTCAAAAATCTTATTTATTAATTAACCATTTAATATTTTTTTTAAATAAACCTATTTTTAAAATATTTAATAAAGTATTTTTACATGTTTCAAGTTTTAGTAAACTGGAAGTGTTGATCCCTAATTATTACAAAATCAAAAATGGAATACCTCTTTACAATTTTGAGAGGTGCTTCCAAAAATTTCTATAATTTTGAATGTAAGTCAAGAAATCATTACTGCATATTATTTCCCAAGTTTTATATACCACCATTTTCAATTTGCTGATATGAATTTTATCATTAAATGTAAACTTGCAATGAATCTCACCTTGATTATAGAAGATTATAAAAAATAGATATGAATTAAATAAAGTATATGAAGATAATTATACTTACTCTGTAAACATAACTTAATACTTTCTTATCAAAAATAGAATTTGATCATTTTTAAGGTCTCAAAGACATTTTATCTATTACTAATTTTGTTGAGAATGATAAAGTAACCCAATCAACAATTTAGTTCTCCATTTATAAAATAGTAACACTCAAAACAATATTTTTTTACTCTGTTTAATAAAAGCTTTTACATTAGATTGGATTTTACGAAATTTATTCCGTCTGGAATAAATCTTTTGATCGTTTAATTTATATGAAAATTCTAACCTGTTCATTTCCAAGCTTCAAATATTAATCTGGTAAAACTGAGTAATACGGTCGAAGTTTGCTTATTGTATATTATTATAAACAATCAAATCTCTAATCAATCCACACAGTATAAGAAAAAGAATAAAAACATTTTTATATTTCCTAAACACAATCTAAACTTCAAAACAGAAAAATTTCAGACGCGCTCCGTGAGGTCTGACCGTAATACTCAGTTTAGCCATTAATCTTAGAAACAAAAACAAACAAAAAAAATTCATATTAAAAAAAAACACATACCAAAAATACACAAAAAAAATTGTCACCATGACACTTTATGGATGTTTTACCATGCGGTACGCTACAAGTATGCATTAAAACTTTTTTAATTGTTATAATAATTGTAGATTATTAATGGATATTATGGGTATTTATAAATTTCAAAAACAATGAACAAATTAAAGCATAATTTCACAATAAAGTTATTTTGTATCATTTAAAATAGACTGTTTGCAATGTTTATTCTAACTTAATTGCACAAATACAATGATTAGCTTGATAATAATATGACATAATTAATTACAGGAAATATATTTAATTTTAAGGATATATACTTGTTATTTACTTAAAAAGCTGATAGTACTTACCAAAAAATTCTGTAAAATATAATTCCTCGTACGACAATTAAGAATAGCACTTATAACCCAGTGAAAATAAATATACAGAGAAAATTAAAGTAAACAATGGATTTTAAATATGGCCACCACGCATGCGTAGACCTATTAATAAGTCTGCGCATGATTTTACTTTCCTTCAGTCTCAATGGTAAATGCTGCAGCCGACGACCAGCGACCACTCTATCAGTGGCCGACGACGGCGTCGTTCAGAATAGGCGGTAGAAAATACAGTGACCGTGTCATGCGTAAGTTAATGGGCACGCACCGGTGAAAAAATCCGGTGTCAAGTGAGTTACCAATGAAACCGGTAAATGGCCACTGTAGTACCACTCAGCCTCTGCTACTAGGGTCAGGTGAAATAGAGTGCAGAATAGAACTTTTATTAATGACCGATTTTGCAAGAGCATCTACTTTTTCGTTCCCAGCAATTCCAGAATGGCCTGAAATCCAAACTAATTGAATAGATTCGCAAATCTTAGTTGCATTTCCTAAAGCTGATCCGATGTGTTGAATGATGGTTGGAGAAGAGGTTGAGAGAGTTTTCAAACTGCTTAGACAGGATAAGGAGTCTGATAATATGATATAGTTGGAGGGAAAAATACAGAATTTAGTCACCGCCAGATATAAAGCCAAAGCCTCTGCTGTAAAGATGGAATTAGAATTATTGGTTTCCCGGAAACAAAAGAGCTATTACTGCTGTCATAAACAGCGATTCCAAGTTTATTTTCTATTTTAGATGCATCAGTAAATAATAACATGTGATTGGACCATTTAGAAGTACTATGCAGTTCAAAGAGGTCATTGATAGTATTTGTAGGAAGATTTTTAGTCTGAAAAGTATATTTTCTAGAAAATATTTTTAAATTATTATTAACAGGTGTAGGTTTTGCAGGAACTCTTCCATTTTCAAGCCATTTTTTCACTCGCAAAGATAGAGGAAGAGCACCAGAGATATGACTGTATGGCATTGATTCCCACAAACTACCATATGGAGATCTAGTAGAAAGTGCAAGATTTCTAATGTACATCCTTGTAGAGAGAAAGTTCTGTCTTACAGTAAGGGGTAAGACCCCTGATTCTTTCAGAAGAAGTGGAATTGATGTGCAGCGAGGAAGACCTGTAGCAATTGTAAGAACTGAGTGATATATCGGATCCAATATTTTTCGGACTGATAAGCTCGCAGATGTAAATACATGACATCCATAATTGAGGCTACTTGTAGTGAAGGACTGAACAATTTGAAGTAAGTGATTAGTTTTTGCTCCCCATCTATTATCTGCAATAGCTTTTAAAACATTAATTTCCTTCTGGATAGATTTTTTTTTCATTTGAAAATTATACTTGAAAGTCTTCAAGTTAGTCTTATACTTGAAAATCTTCAAATAGAGGCCCAGAATTTTTATGTGCTTAGACCAAGAAATAGGTAATTGGTTGATAGTTAGGACAAAATTTACAAGATATTTTTTGGAAGAGAAATCAATGACTGAGCATTTTGAGGAATCAATTTTTAGTTTCCATTCATCACACCATTGTTCAAGTTTTATGATTGTAGTCTGCATTTTTTGCTGTAGATTTTCTTGTGATGTATGATCAGCCAAAAGGATTATGTCATCGGCATAAATAAAACACTTAATGTCAGGAGAGAGAACTTCGTAAATATCTGACATATAAATCATAAAAAAAGGGAGAAAGAACACTGCCTTGAGAAACACCTCTATTAGAGAAAGTGGGTTGAGATAAAGTTCCACGCCATTTCACTTTAAAACTTCTATCCGATAAAGAATCCAATATCCAATGAGCAGCATTTCCTCTAATATCAAATTGGAGGAGCATATAAATAAGACCGTCTGGCCACACTGAATCATAAGCTTGAGATATGTCTACAGTTGCGCATATGATGTATTTTCTCTGTGAGCGTAAAGCAATAATATGATGATGAAGCATAGAAAGAATACTATCGCAACCTCTATGAGGCATAAAACCATGATGATTTTGATGAAAATATTTGGAAAGGGAGATATGATTTACTAGACGATTTAATATCATGCGTTCCATGACCTTACATAGAACACTTGTAAGAGATATTGGGCGATAAGAATTCACTGAAGTAGTATCTTTCCCAGGTTTTATTATAGGAATTATGATGGATTTTTTCCAAGACGGGGGAACAATACCGTTTAACCAAGAGTTATTTATGAGTGACAAAAGGGATCGTAAAGCTATGTTTGATAGACTCTTCAAAATTTTAGCAGATATTAAGTCAGGACCAGCTGAAGTATTTTTGCATTTAGAAATCGCCAATTGGATTTCTGAGAGCGAGAATGCAGAGTGATATTCTAAATCAAAGTTTGAACTTAAATCAAGGGGTAATACTTCAGTTTCAGATTGACGAGAATAAAATTTGGCAAATAAGTTAGCCTGAACAACAGGGTCCGAAATCCTTGAAGTTTCGCTAGAAATTAGTAGATGATGAGTTGGTGAGTCAGTAGATCTATTTTTAAGCTTTTTAAGAATAGAATAAATGTCCTTAGATATACCAGCATTTGTTATAGTTTTATCCCAGAATTTTCTGGAAAGGGTTAGAAGAAGCTGATGAAGTTTTGCAGAAATTCGTTTGTACTGTATCCACAGAGTCTGATTAAAAGAACTTTTCGCTTTCCTCCAAAGTTTTCTTTTTTGACCCAAAAGATAACAACATTCTGATGTCCACCACGGAGGATATTACTTTAACGGAAAGATTTGTTTTTTCTTGAATTTATCAAGATGGTTTTTGCATAAAATTTGGAATTTATCTACAGAAACTAGTCCGTTATTAGCAATTTGAGTGTTCATTGAATTGAAGAAGCCAGTCCATAAAATTCTATTGCAGGAAATACCTTTCGAATAATCGCTATTGTAGATTTTAACACTTGTTTGAACAGGGACATGGTCACTACCATTAACTATCTGAACTAACTGAGAAAGTACAAAAAGGAAAAATATCAGGATTTACAAAGTTATAATCGATAAGGGATGGTCTGTGGTGAAGTCCGAAGTGAGTAGGCTGATACGTATTTAAAAGACAGATGTTGCTATCCAGTATCCAATCGAGGAATTCTGAAGATTCGGGAGAGTTTGAATAACTACCAAGCGCCGAACTTCGTATATTAAAGTCTCCAATTATTATGAAGGGAGGATGAATATTAGATAAGATGCTATGGAACAAAGAATTTGAAAATTTACCGTGTGGGACGTATACATTTACTAAAGTAAGAGATGATTTGGATATAGTAATTTTTATAGCTAATATTTCTGTATCGTTATCTTCTGAGCGGGATATATTTAAAACTTGCACAGGTAGAGATTTATCAACAGCAAAAAGAAGTCCTCCACCACGGCCATCTTGCCTATCTAATCTAATTATTGTTTTATTACAAATTTGAAATAAGTCGGAATTTTTAAGAAACGTTTCTTGAATTGCTAGGACATCGGAAGATTGAAAGTACGGAAGTTTTATATACGGGCGCTTAGATAGAACGCTTCTTGCATTCCAAGAAATTAAATTGAACATTAAATAAAAACGAAAAACCTGAACAGTTATTGAAAATCAAAAAAGGTGCGCTCGTAGTAAGAGAATATTTAAAAAAAATATGAATATTTTTTACGACTTCTTCCTGGCTCAATTCTTTTTTTAATATTAGGTTCTGCATATTTAATATTTGGTTGAGGAGATTTCATAATAGGTTGTTCGGGAGATATAATTTGCTGATTCACAGAATTGTTTGGACTTATCTTTCTTGACTGGATAGATCTTGCACATCTCTTTCTAGGAGGAGACCTAGAAATTGATCTAGTTGGATTCGTTGATCTAGTTGGATGTTCGCATACATTTTTTCATGAATGAGAACATTTTTTGGATCATTTGATCTTGTCTAGCCTGTATCGCAAGTAATTTTGCTTCAAAAATAGAAGCTGTTATGATTTTAATAGTGGCATTCGATGTGAAGAACAGAATAAGACTTCAATGCAAGAACATTTTATTATACTTCTCTACATCCTGACGGTCGCGTACCAAGTGGCTGGGGTCGTTCTTTTCCCTCTCTCACGCTGGACTGTCACGTGGTCCGGCGCTCCTTCTTCCCCCAAGAGAAAAGGGGGTCGGAGTGCATTTCCTGTCCGAAGCGTGGGAATTTATTCACCCTTTGCCAGATGGGCTGAGAAGGGAAATGCCATTTCCGTAACTCATTAAAAGCGTGAGAAAGGGATCACTACAAAGCCATCTCAGTCACTGCTTTTTTAACAATATCAGTTATTTCATTTTGATTCGGCACGAAAGGAAGATAACTTTTGATTACACTGGAGTAACTGGTTTGTAAAGATTTATTATAACGCCTTCTCGCCTCAATAAATGGAAGGTGGTTCATGCTTTCAAAATGTAAGAATTTTTTTCTTCAAGCCTCGTAGGGCAGGAAATGTCATTAGCTGCATGATTTCCCAGACAGTTTATACATTTAGGTGTTTCATTGGCACAGGGAGAGTCTTTATGGAATGTTCCACAGTTTTTACATAGGAAGACTTCTTGTGTACATTTTTTTGTAGGTTGAGTGAATTTATAACATTTTCCACATTGGCGAACATTATCAATAAAAGGAGAAATTGGAATGATGGAATAGAATAAGTTAATAATTTGAGGTAAATGATGTCCAATGACGCTCACTAAAATATTTTCGCTCAGTTCTTCAGAATTCTTTTTTGTAAATCTTTGTAAGCTTTATATCGATTAAGCCATTTTGCGCAATTTCTTCAGCAACAAGATATAAAGGTAAATTTACGTTTATTTCTTTTATAAGAAATCTTGAAGAAATGTATTCAGATTGAAAACCTGAGTTAACAGGTACTCCAAGAATATTGTTTATCTTGCTTACTTCTACAGCAGCATCTGGGCAATTAGTTTCGAATAGAAGATTACCTTGACGGGTGTGTTGAATTTGTATTATTTTCTTGTGATTCTTTACAAGTTGAATTATTTCTTGCTTTAAATTATAAGGTTTCTTTGGAACAGATGCAGTACCATCAGTGGGAGACAGGAAAATGAAGAACTTAGTTATACCATTTTCCGCAACTAACTGGATTAGTTGTGGAATTGAATCTTCGAAAGTCAATAATCTTGAAGTATTTATTTTTGGAATGCACGAATCGCAATCCGTGTAAATCATTTCAGTCTCAGCTTCAATCATTTTAAAACCATAATAATGAAAAAAACTAAAAAAAGATTAAATGAATTAAAAATTTAAATAGTAAAAATAAAAGAACAAATGTACTCAATCTTAGTCAATCAAACACTAAGCCAAAATCAGACGATCATTTCAACTCGACAAAGGAGAAAAAGAGTCAAAGAAAACATCAAATAATCACAAAATAAACAGAGTGCAAAAATTTACGCATTTCGCAATTTAGAACAATCCGCCATTTAGAGATAAACTAACATTTTATTACGCTACGATCTACATGGCAGTATCTATCTCGTTTGCACTTGCAGCAGCTGACTCAGCCTTTTTTTTATAAATACAACTCAAAATAAAAAAATTAAGTGAAAGAAAAAATTGAAACGTTCTGAATTAAAATGACAAATAGTTTTTGGTTTAAAAAGTTTTACTGTAATTTATCAAGGAAATAAATGAGTTCTCATACTCAAATTTAGGAAGACAAATAGGTTTGCTTTATAAAAGCAGTTGGCTTAAGCATAACCGCAAGTAAAAGTGTAAATAATTTTTGTTATTTGTGTTGTGTGTGAGCTATGAGCATAAAGCTCCAAAACGGTTTTTGGTCGTCACCTTATGTAATTTTATTTGTCTTTATGCTGTTGTAATTCATGTTGATATATCTTTGATTATCAACCGACTAAGTTATTGCTACCATCAAAATCTAAATCGTGAAAGTACATATTTAATTTTGAGAATATTGTGAATTTATTAAGAACAAATAACCCACGAATTATCATTTTATACGAGTTATAAATTACAAACATGGGTAAAAAACGGAAACAAAAGTAAAATTAATTTCTTATTTATTTGATATTTTTATTGTATTCAATATAATTTCTATTAGTCTATTTTGTTTTGTTTCTGAGATGTAAACTCTGAAAGAGAATAAACTTTTCTGAAGATATTAAGGATATAAAAATATGAACTTTTGCATTTTTTTAAAAAATTTTCATCTCATTTACTATTTATTTTAAATAGTATATATTTTGTGGAACTTTTTAAATAATTCTAATAATAAGAATAAATATGATGTAATCGCTTTGGTAAAAATTGGTGGAGTTTTGTTGATAAAAAGTTGGTAAGGCACATGTGCCGTATAATCCATGGTTACAAATTCTGAGTTTTTTTGATGAAATGTTGTCATTGTGATGTAATTCTGCGCGAATATGTTGTAATTGTGACGTAATAAAATCGTTTTTAAAATACTTTACATATCTAAATATTAAATTTAAACCTGATAAATAAAGAGCGTGAATATATGCAATTGAAATAATAAGATTTAAAAAGTAATGAAACATTAAAACAGAATGTGAAACATTAGAAAATACAAATATTTTCCTTATTCGTATTTGTTTCCGAAATTACTTCTAAAACGAATGTGAATAAGGAAAATATGAAAACTTCCAAAAAGTAAATATCAGTTTTAAAAAAATCAGAATATGAATTCTAACGAAAATTCCAGAAGAATCCAAACACGAATAATAATGAAAAATTAAGCCACATTCGGAAAAGAATGAATAAAAATTATTAAGTACAAATTAAACTGTTAAATAGAATATCTTTAAGAAATTAAATTCAGAAATAATAATTTTAAAAATGTATATACAAATTATATATTATTTTATAGTAATAATATAAATTATAAGAATGCCATACAAAAACTAAAGAAAGAATGTGTCGACACAATTTTAAGCAGTAACTTTAAATTCAATTAAAATTTTTAAATTAATGAAAAAGAACAATACAACCTGGAATTTAAGTATTCAAAATGTCAAGCAAATGGTAAAACATACTAAAGAAAATCTTACCAAGTTATCTCGCAAAAATGTCTAGTAAAATGCTGAAATGGAACAAAATGTTCTAAATTTCGTCGCGATTACGTAAACACTAGGGTTGTTAAAATTGAAGGTTCACCTTAATTCTTATTGGTCTTCATCTGTATGACGTAATAATCAGGTTACCATATATAAATGAATATCTGCCAAAAAATTGAAAGTTCAGAATTTGGTGCATGGATTATACGGCACCTGTGCCGTCGGTAATTTAATGATTTATTTATATTGTTATTGTAGCTACTTTTTTAATGAGTATCTCTTATTTCCCAAAAAGTTATAAATGACTAAGCAAACTAATTGTGAAAATGTAAATAAAGGGAATTATTAATATTTTTAGAAAGTTTGAATGGTTAAAAATGTGAATTCAAATTCAACTGTCTGAAAAAAATTGTATTCTCAAATTTCAGAATAAAATAAAAATTTTTGTAACTGAGTATAGTTTTCACACTTAATACTACAAACAAAATCCTCATGCTTGTGATGCACAATTATCAACATTTTTGCTGTCCCTAAATCGCATTCCTTTTTTTTATTCCATTTTGAATTTTCTTGAAGTTGATATTTGTTATGTGATATTTCTTTGTTATTTTTGATGTCCTTTTTTAAATTATCAAATATTTTATTATTAGGGAATTGCTCATTAAGAAGCCTCATTAGATTTATTTCAAACAAGAGGATTTTATACAAATAAAAAAATATTTCATTGTTTGTATACATATTTTGTTTTGTGATTTGATTAAAGGAATACACCAACGGCCCTCCGAAATGGAACATAACCATATCATATTATCCTATCAAAATTTATGCTATAATTCATAGCTGCCAACATTACTGATTTTTTCAGGAAAGTCCTGATTTTTCACCCTTTCTCTTGATTTCCTGATAATGAATGAAAATCAACCGATTTTTAGCAATTTCAGTGAAAAACATAAAAACTGCCAAAATTTTGCCGAAAAATAAGTATTCAGTTGTTTAGTTTTATGTGACAGTGTGTGTAATTACATTTACATGCTTAAAAAGTTTCCCTTTGATAATGAGATTCTAAAACATGCAGAAGTATGCTGTTTGCTGGCTATTGAACATGCCTTATTTTCAAATGAAAAATTCTTTGTTGACAGATTTTACATTTTATTGCTTAATACAGAACTGAATAAAGGATTGGACATTCTCCAAACTGAGTTCTGTGAACTACAAAGTACTATCCTCACAGAAGAAATACTAGATGAACCAAGAGCAGATGTATAATTGTTGGAAATCTGAAAAATGAGTTTGAAGAAATAATGTCTTCCAATATTTCCCAGCTTATGCTTTCAATTTTAACTATTCCACATTCTAATGCTGAATGTAATCGGGTGTTCAGTCATATAAAAAAATAAAATATTAATTCAGATCTTCTCTTTCTTCTGAAAATTTAGAAAGTTTAATTATTGCTAAATATTCTCACAATGAGAAAAAATGTTTTGAACAGCAGTTCACCATTTCATTTCTAATAAATGCTAAGTCAGCAACACAAGAAAAAAATAAATTGCCATTAGTTATTTGAATTTGAAATGTGTTATGTTTTTTATGGACAAAGTATTTGAAAATTTCCATTTTCTTAGAAGTATTTCTCACTGAATTAAAACTAAGTAAATTTAATTCAGTGAGAAATACTTCTAAGTATTTTATGTGTTTATGTAAGGAAATAGTTTTATAAATTTACTATTTATAAATTGCACTTGTGTAATAAAAGTTGTTTTATAAAATTAAAATTGAGACATAAATGTTGATGTGTTTATTTTTTTACATATTGTATAATCTTTTATTCTTCATAGTTCCTTTGTGAGCTTGATGAATATTTTATTAAAATATTAAGATTGACACAAAATATGTTTAATATAAATCATTCTCAGAATGTATAATTTAAAGAGTAAAATTCTCTCTATTGCTCTTTTTGTGGTACTACCATTTTAAACATTCTGTTTCAAGCAAAAACGTCACTAGTAGTGTCTTCTAATTTTTTCTCTCAAAATCAGTGGAATCTACTGATTTTTATTTCTCCAAGGTTGACAGGTATGTATAATTTATTACTGAAAAAAGCATTTAGAATAATTATTTGAAAAATAGGATAAAAAAAATATAAAATGTATAGTAATTGAAATGAGATATAAAAATGAAATAACTGTAGAATTTAAAAATACAGTATTTAATCATGTGATGATTATAAGTTCAATTAAATTAAACGAAATCAATTAAAATTGAGAACTTATAAAAGTGTTTCATTTCGTAAGTATTAGGCATTCATATGAAATACTTCAGCTGTCAAATTATATTTCTCAAGATTTATTTTGGCAACTCAACTGCTTCTAATATTTTTCGAATCTATTATAACATTATTGCACTCATATTTAAGATCTACATACTGTGGGCCTTTAAAGTCAATGACCTCATTTTTCACAACTAATAGACATCTTTTCAATTATAAACCTCAATTACTCATCGACAGAGAGCAGTTACCTTATGAAAAGAATCCTAAATACCTGGGTTTGTTTTGGACAATTCAATTGGAATAAACAAATTGATTCGGTTGTCGCTAAGAGTAGAAAACTCAAATTCATTTTCGGTAGAGACTGGGGTGCTAATGCTACAGTCCTTAGGTCTACTTTTATTGCCTTGGTGAGACCTATATTGAAATATGGGTTTCAGGTCTATTCTTGTGCCTCAGACAGTAACCTCCAAAAGCTAGAGCAAGTAAAATTAAGTGCTGGAAGAGTAATCTCTGGTTTGTGTAGAAGCTGCCCTAATGGCATAGTTTTATATGAGATGAATCTTCAGCCTTTGAATTTGCGAAGGAAAATGAATCTAGTCAAATACTATAGCAAATTAATCAGCTATAGGAATCAAAATTGCACTTCTGAATACCTGATTAATTGGCAAAATGGTCAAAGGTTAAAAAAGGATAGACCCTTTTCTCGAGCTGTTTCACTTAATGCAATTAACCATAATGTTAAGCCTCAGTACCTTATTTGTCCCATTAATCCATTATCAGGCCTACCAAATGTTTTTTATCACACAAAGCTTTTTTCTGAAGTCACCAAAGGCACTGACTCCCCAGATTTATTAAAAAAGTTGGCTTTGGAGGTCATAAATAATATTCCACCTAATGATCTCCA
This sequence comes from Latrodectus hesperus, assembly GCA_037975125.1. NCBI lineage: Eukaryota > Metazoa > Arthropoda > Arachnida > Araneae > Theridiidae > Latrodectus > Latrodectus hesperus. Next base: position 85,816,331 of record CM075853.1, read on the forward strand.
CATTTATACATATGGCAGTGGTGATGATAGCCACCACACAGGCAGTGGAGTTTTTCTTAAATACTCAGATGGATCTAGTGATTCAAAGTTTTGCAGAAACCTGGATTACTGTTCAGTATTTCGCTGTGAATTTTTGGCTATACTGAGTGGTTTGGACTCAATCAAGGATAAAGCCTCTTTTACTAATACGAGGGTCACTCTGAAATTTTTGAGATACAACTAGGTTTTTAAAGTTATACTTACAAATTTTAGGTGTGTTCAAAGTAATCTCCTCCAGCATCAATGCACTTTTGTAGACGAATTTTCCACAGATTAAATGCCTCAAGCCATTCATTTCTTCGAATCGATGAAAAAATGCATTTATAGCCACATCAATCTCTTCTTCTGAATGAAATCGATGTCCACGTAAGTTCTTTTTTAGATTAAAGAATAATGAAAAGTCGCACATAGCTAGATCAGGTGAATATGGAGGATATTCAATCATTTTTATTTGTTTTTGTTTAAGAAACTCAACTGTTAATCTGGCTGTATGTAAAGATGCATTGTCGTGGTGAAGCATTAGTCCCCTAACATTCAGTTCTTGTAGAATTTCTGGAAGACATTTAGTAGTATACCAGTTTGCTGTTACTGTCTTCTGTCCTTCCAACTTGATGGCTTTGACTAATCCTGTACTTCTGAAGAAAACAGCATACATCACTTTTTTCAGTGCGCGTTGTTTTTTCACTGTTGTCGGAGTGGGATCATCTTCAAAGACCCATACTTTTCTTTCTTGACGTGTTGGAATGTCAAAAAACGGTATGTACGTTTCATCACCCATTACAATTTTAGAAATGATGCGGTGGCCACCATCATTCAGCATATTAAGAGTTTCTTTACTGATTCTGACATGCTCCTCTTGATGCACTGTTAGATTATGGGGAACCCAATAGGCAAACTACTTTTTTCATGTGTAATTCTTCATGAATAATTTTGTGTATGGCTGCGGATCCAATGTTAAGTTCCTTTTGTATCATTTGATAGGTACAGCGATTATCATCCATTAAAATTTTTCGTATGGCAGACACATTATTCGGGATTACTACCGATGGCGGCCTTCCTGTGTGTTCTTCATCCTGAAGAAAATTGCGACCTCTTATAAATTCTCTAAACCATCTGAATACAGTATGACAAGCTGGAGATTCATCACCAAATGCTAATTGCAACCGTTGAACACATTCTTCTTGATTTAATCCTTCTTTGAAATCATAGAAAATCATAGCACGAAAATGTTCTCACGTCAACTCCATTTTCTCTTTTGTTTAAAATTTATTCCACGCTAAACAAGTTCAAGTAAGTCAGTAAAAAATCGTCTTCTGTGTTAAAATTCTTTGTACTTTAAAATTAAACCGTTTTTTTATTTTGTAAATTCTCGTCTGCGCGTATCTCAAAAATTTAAGAGTAACCCTCGTATATGGATTCTCACTGACAGTCGTAGCTCCATCCAGTACTTGAGCAACTGGGCTAGAGTAACAGACCATGCTGTGACCCATATTCTTATGTTATTTGATCTCTTAGCCTCCCATGATATTCACTTCCAGTGGGTCCCCTCTCATGTAGATTTGTTTGGAAGTGAGCAAGCTGACACACTGGTGAAGGAGGGCTTTTTCTCTATTGCTTCTCCAGATCTGGATCTTACTTACTCAGAACTATACTCTGCTTGTAAAAATGCTATTTCAAATACTTGAAAGCATTCCCCTGCTCATGCTTGGTACTGCTATAGGCAGCCAGGGAGAGCCATTGACTTTGTGGGTTCCAGAGCTGACCAGACTGCGATCAGTAGATTTATTAGTGGACACATCAATTGACTAACCTTTGACCATCGTATTAAGCATTTCCCTCTCTTTAAAAAGTGCAACTCTAACGAAGCTAGTCTTCAACACTTACTTGAGTGCACTCAATTCTGGATGGAGGAGCACCTTGGAAACCACCTCCATTTTCTTGAATTTTTGAGAGTACATGGGCTCATGGATCTGGTGTAGCTCTGCTATTCTAGATGGGATTTGTAACAGCAACAACACATACTGTGGACACCAATATAATGCCATCTCATAAAATGCTACAAAAATGACTATTCTTATTCCCATGTTGCAACTGGTGTCTACTGTTTATCATGTTATATGAATAGTAATCACAATTTTTTTGTTGTATTTAAGTGAAACCATTGTATATCTGCACATTATATATATATATATATATATATATATATATATATTTATATATATATATATATATATATATATATATATATATATATATATATATATATATATATATATATATATATATATATATATATATATGTATGTAGAAATTAACAGAAATTATTTTTATATAGTTTGTGTGTGTCCTCTTTTATTTTTACTTGTAACAATGATTTTCCTTTTTCTAACTACAATATCAGTTAGGAATAGGAATTATTTTTTTTCAAATTATTCAAAAATTTCTGATACTGAAAATCATTTCTAATATTACATTAATTCATGTATTTTATGAACTTATTGTTAAATTGGCTTATATACGACTTTTAAATTTGAGGTTTTAAAATGAATTGCAAATATACTTAAAATTTAAAACTATTTTATGTTTTCCTTAAAATTATTTGTTTATACTTAATGTAGAATAAAATCTTCAAAATTTACTTGTATCTGTAATAGTTCCCTTTTCTCTACGGTATTTCCAAGAATGTCTATTTTGTAGTTTTTATTATTATTTATTGTTTATATTTTGTAGAGGAGGTAAATATATTAAGTTTGTTAATATCTATTTAGACTAATTTAATGTGTTAATTTTTATAAATTGATTTTTTTAATTTGTTTTATTTAATGGAAAAAAGAAAATAGTTACAGGCAAATTTATTTTTAGAAAAACATTCAAGAATTCAAATTCCTCAAATGATAGTGCCATTCAGTGCCTTTCGTAAGTATATTATTCATAATATCTAATTTTCTAATGAAGGAAATTTAAATTTGGATTTGATTAATCTAAGTTTTTATGATGATAAGTCATAATTAAGATAATTTTTTGTGAATTGTTTTATTTTTATAATCAAAGATAATCTGTTTTTAATCTACATTTCTTGCTTTATATTTATTTTCATAATATTATTGTTTGGAGGTATTAAAATCAAATGTTAATTGAATGATTATTTTGTAATGTTAAATTATAAATTTCTTAATATCTTTATTAATTATTTTAGAAATTTTTTTTAATTAGAGTACTTTTGGGGAAATTTGAGGCAATCAAAGCTTTTATCTTCTCTGCTGAAGTTTTTTTTAACATTGACTTACTATTTGTTTGAGGATTACTGTAATGTTATATTATTATCTTCTTTTCAAAAAAATTTTTTAAAAACATATTTACTATTTAATGAAAAAAAATAAGTTCATTATTTTGTTATCTTCTCTTCAGAAGTTTTTTCTTAATACAGACTATTCTTTTTTTGATGGAAAAATTACTGCATTTTGTTTGTCAATGTTTTTTTAAAATTAAATTGTGTTTTTCTCTGGAGCAATCTCTGTTATATTTGAAAAATCATACATTGTTTTAATGGAAAAAATTTAGACCATTTAAGTATTTTATTCAAAAATAAAATATTGTTTATTTATCTTTATTTAATACAATAGTGAACATTTCTTTATTGTTTCTTTGTATGTATTATTACATTTCTTATATCTGAACCTTTTCCTTTCACTTGCTAAAGTTAAGAAGGCCTCTTAAGAATGAAATAATTTAAAACTTTGTTTTTATTTACATTTGTATTCTTGTTTATTTTATGTTCTTCATATCATTGCATGAAATTAAAATAAATTTATGGAATATATATAAACTTCCTATAGGCATAATAAGAAAGGAAAGATTAAATTTTGTTTTTAATTTGTATTTTTATTAATTTTATTTAAAAATCAAAGTTTGAAGTATGATCATGATTGAAAACTTTTTTCTTTATTTCTGTTGCTAATATTTTTATTGGTTAAAATATTATTAAAAAATAAAATGAATTTAGAAATATAATTATGAAACAAAAAATCAATTGTAATAACTGATAAAAGGCACAGTTGCCATATAATTCATCATGCCAATTTCTGAACTTTTTTGGTGGCAAAGAAATGTTGTGAAGATGACATAATTGTTATATAATAAATTATTTTCTGAAAAAACTTGTGCTTCTAAATAATAAATCCAAAGCTGATGAATAAAAAGCATAAATATGTATTTTTGAAATATTAGGATTTTTAGAAAAAAGCAAAGGAACATTAATTTCGTAAATGTGAATATAAATATGAAAAATAAATTGGAGAATGTTAATATAAATTCTAAAAAAAATTCTAAGAAATTTTAATGTGTAATATACTGAAATTTACAAAAAAATAAGTATATTGAATATAATTTAAATGTTGCATAATAATTTTAAAAAAGAAAATATGAGAACTGCATTCTTTAAATGTAAATGCAAATTATAAAATTCTCTTTAAATTAACAGTTGATTTAAAAAGTATTTTTTGTAATAATATAAATAATAAATATTTTATTGTAATGTAAATAATAAAAATGCCATGCATAAACTAAAAAAAGGATATGTCAGCAGAATTTTAAACAGTAACTTTAAACAATTAATACAGAAAAAAAATTGAAATAATGAAAAAAATACCTGAAATTTAAGTATCCAAAAAGTCAAGAAATTTGTAAAACGCACTAAAAAATTTCAGATGAACTATTTTCATAAAAATTCTTATAAAATCCGAAAGTGGAATAAAATATTCCAATTTTTTCTCAATGATGTAAACACTACAGTTGCCAAAATAGAATTTCATAACTTTTATTTTTCTTGATCTCTGTGATGTAATAAAAATCCAAATAATTTAGGTTGCCAGATAAACTAGGATGTCTGCCGAAAAAGTTCCCAAATTCAGAAAATGTCATTATAGATTATACAGCAGCTCTGTGCAGTTATAAAATTCCAGTGAAACTTTTTCCACTTTCTCATGCATTATTCACCTTATGTCTTTTCAAAACATTTATTCAGAACTTCATTTTGCTGTGAAAATTGTCATTCAAATTTTGAAAAAAATTGTTTTGAAATATTATCATTGTTAAAAAATATAGAGCATTTGTTATTTTGTTATGGAAGAAATTCTTTAGTTTGTTTTTTTTCCTTTTTCTGATTAAAATTTGTAACAACTTGGTTGTACTAATATTGGATTATTGGAGTAAGTAGCTATTTTTATGTATGATCTAATTGTAAAATTATTTATGTGTATATGGAAATTAAAAAATGTTATTTTAATTATAGTAGATGAAGTAAAGGATACAAAATTTAAAACACCTAAAAATTTAAATTTCATTATAATTTCATTAGAATTATTCTTTCATTGAATTCATTCATTAGAATTAAAATTTAAATTTCATTAGAATTGAATGAGATGAAAATTGTTTTCATAAATTTAATTAATACTAAGATTTATTTTAATATAAATTTTCATCTTTTCATATTAAAGTAATATATGATATTGTCAAACTTTTATAACTGTTAAAAGCTTTTTATAATGCCCATAAATTTTGATTTAATTAATTCTAATATAGATAGAGAACATTTGTCTTCAGTATTATGAACTATTTTTATAGGTAAAACTTAAGGATATTACTACTCAGCAGTATATAAAAAAGATTTGAGAATTCTTATTCTCTTTATATATTTATTTTGTTTTCCATTGGGAATATATTTTTATTAAGATTTAATTTATGTAGCTTTAGAAATAATTTTTAAAACCTAGTATACTAATTTTATTTGATCAAAATAATTAATGATGAGTTTTATTAAAATATTTTTCAAGTGAGTCTGTATATTATACCATGTCACACTATTAGATTTAAAATAAATTTATATGACTTCAAAGAATTATTAAAAACTTCAAAAGGAGTAAATAATTTTTTATTATTTCATTATAAATTTTTAAAATGTGTACGTATTCAAATTTTTAGTACCTGTGACTGTATAGTGTATGCAAAATAAAATTAAAAAGTTACAAAAAATTTTTTTAAGTGCAAACAAAGCAAATTTTGTAGAAAAATTAAAATGTGATACTCCTTACATTTAAAAATATTAAAGAAATTTAGTTATATTAACTTCATGGTCAAAAACATTTTATTAAAATTTATGTAGGCATATGATAGTAATATAAAAATACTCAAATTTGATAGTAAATAAAAGATTTTCAAAGTAATAATTATTTCTTTTTATATAAAAAAAAATCTTTAAAAATGCATGTTAATAAGCAATCCTATTTTATATTTTATAAAATAGTTTAGTTATTTATAGTGAAAAGAAAATATAACTATATAAAATATAGAATTCATATAAAAATGCATAAAATGCTTTTAAATTGGCCACATTGTTTTCCATCACATAAAATAGTAGTTCAGAAATATAAACTTTTATTTTAAAATAAAGGTAAAAATATTTTTAAAAAAATTGAAAAAAATAATATGCTTTATTTTTTGTGCAAAGATGTTTTCAAATATTTGAATATTAAAATTTAGTTCAACATTATTGTCATATTTTTACCAACTCTATTTCATCAGTTAACATACTACATGAACTAATATAAATTATTTGTTTAGGATTTTTACTAAGAATAAATCATACAAAATACCTCTATTTTTTTAAGATTTATGAAATATTATATTTGCATAATTTATTAGAGGTTTAAATATTTATATTAATCTATACTCAACGTTTCTTGTAAATGAAATTTTTATTTTGATTGAATATTATACGAATTTGCATGTAAATAAAATACCAATGTAAACACACAATATTAATTTTAATAGCATATAATGATTAATTAAAAATTCTAATATATTCCATATGTGTTTATAATATTCAAATTTAATTAATACTTTCTGAAGACTGAATATTTTATATAACACTGAAGAAGAAATATGTAACATCAAAATATACCCTCTGAATGTAATCATGATCCTATATCACATTAGTAAATCAAATTTTATATCTTGAATTTGCTCAAGACTAAAAAAAAATTTTTTTTAGTGGTTAATTTATTCATTAGTATTTAAAAACTTAGTATCTGATTTTTATTTCTAACTATTCAGTATTTTCAATCATTTATTTATAATTTAGCATTTCAGAATAACTTAATTTCATATGAATAAAAGAGTTAATTTATATGAAAGAGATTGTGCTAGAATTATTTATATTGAATATTCTTTATTATAAATGGAATCATTTACAGTTTCTAAATTAATTTCAAATAAAGACATTCTTTCAATCAAAGAAATATATTCAGAGTTTTAAATATGATTGAATGTATATTTGTCAAATGTGTGGAAACAATTTATTTCTAAAATTAAGAAATGCATAATTATTTGTGATAATAAATTCTATCATTACTATAATTTAGGTATCATAAATAACTACAATAATACTAACAGTGATGTATGATTTGTTAAAGAAATAATGGATCTAGCAATATATATGTAATTTAAACAATGCAATCTAATTAGAATCAACTTTTTTCTGAATGCATGGCTTCTATTTTATGATATATTCGTTGATCTTGAACGTGCTTATGTGTGCTATAGAAATCAAAAGTTCAAATAAAAGTGGTAAATAAAGCATTTCTAAGTAAATTTTGTTGTTTTAGTAAGTTGCAATTTTTTTATATAATCATTTAAAGAATTCTATTTAATTTTATTATAAAATCTATCATTAGGACCTTTTAATTTAGGTATGTAAATATTAAGATATAAATGTGTAATTTCATAAAATTCAGTTATAGGAGTTCCCATGTTTTCCATTGGATTATTGTTGCTTGAAAATGATTTAAAAATGGAATAAAAATTATTAAACTGTCAAAAATGTGCATCATATTTCCTTTAAGTTTTTAAACATAAGATACAAAGTGAAATAAATTAGAAATATAAGGCTACCCTGCTGATTTATTTTATTTTCATTTTTTTTTATTTATTAAATGCTTTAATATATTTTGGAAAACTTTTGTACAATGTTACATGCATAATTTATGTAATAATGAATTTTTCACTTTTCATTAGATTACAAACTTTATTGAAAATTACATTGAAATTAGAACAGTAATTGCTCTTATTAACCTGAAATATTAAATATGAAATTCATACAAAATTCATATTAATTTGTCAATAAAATGTAAGATTTCAGCAAATGTAGATGCAGGAAAGTCAAAGAATATACTTAATTAATATTTTCTAAATTGTGCTTGCACCATATATACAAGGTTTTTGTCTTTATTAATTGTTACTATAGCAGTGTTTATATGCAAATACAAAAAAGGAAACATTTACAGGTTAATGCCATATACAGGTTTGCCATTTACAGATTAACAAGTGCATAAAAATCAAAAGTCATGTGCATGCACACACGCATACCCACAAATGTATACTATTTACTTAATTATTAATATTATTAATTGTGATAAGAATAGGAAAAAGAGGATCCCAAACTAACTGTCATAAATTTCTTTTACCAATGTATCTTCTATACTAAATTGATATATTAATCTTGAACTTTCCTAAAAGTATTATTTTGTATTATGATTGTATATGTGAAACCTTATTTGAGTTTTAATTTTGAGTTTCAACATAAATTTTATGAAGAAAGTGCATTTTTGTTAATTTATTATTACATTTTTGAAAATTTTGCAAAATGTTAATCTAATATATTAGTATAAAATCATGTATTGTTTCTAATAGAGTTATTCATCTCATATCTAGAGTTATTCATTATAATAACTTCTTATTTTTTCCCTTTTATTTTCTAGAAAATCTAACCATTCCATTATGTAATTTTTCTTTTGGTAAAATTTAAAACTTGTTTAATAAAATGTTGAAAAAGTAATATTTCTTGGGAATTTAATATATTTAAATTTTACTTGCATACTTTTATCAGTTGATATTTTTAACTCTTTTTTTGATCAAATTCTTCTTTCTTGTTTATTTAATTATCATTGAAAAGAAGTTAGAAATAATTTATATTATAATTTTCATTTTTTCTATGTCTGTGGGTTATCATTTTAACAAAATATGTATTATAAAGTAATTTGAATTATACTCAATATACTCAATTACATTAATTGAATTAAAAACTAATGTATAATTATATCTTTTACAGGTATGCCAACAAATCTAATGGTCTTGTTGTTGGAACCAATGCTGTTTTAAGGCTTCTTCAAAATAATAGTTTATCTTGTGTGTTTTTGTTTTCCAACAAAGCTCCGCCACCTTTGTATTATTTCCTTGCATCCCGATGTAGCTCAACCAGTGTTTTGTTTTTTACATTGCAAGAAATTGACAGAATTTTACTTGGTTCAGAATTTCCTTTTTCTATAACTTATGGAATTAAAGTAAGTATCCTCAAATTTAGAAATTAATATCATATTTTTGTCCTTCAGATTTTTGTACATTTAATTAAAGAGTAAAATAAATATATCATTGTTGTCTATTTTGCATTTTTGGTTAATATAAAGTTTAAGAATTTAAAACATTTGAATAGTATTAGTTTTCTTTATTTCACTTTTGCAACTTTATAATTTCTGATAGTGGGTTATAAAAATTTTTATATGTGGCAGGTTATGTGATTTTCTAAAACATTGAATTTTAAATATTCATTATGTGTTAGAAAGTGAAAATTCATTGTATACAAGGAAAATTCCATCAAATCTCTCATGTTATATTATGCAAGTTATTGGGATGTGTAAAGAATTAATGAAAACAACTAAAAAATAATAATAAATAAAATTAATTTAATTGAATATTAATCTTGAATAAAAAAAAGAACAATCTTGTTATAATATATAATTACCAAAATCATCCCCATATTCAGCTTTAAAATATCCTGGTTTATTATTTAATTATAAAAAATATTTTAAATATTTTGCATTTACATATAACATTAATTGGAATTTCAAAAATTATATTTCTGGAATCCATTATAGTTTAGTCTTAAATCCACACACACACATTACATGTTTTTCATTATCTTCAAAATAATAAAGCAAAAAGTTTTCATTTTACATGAAAATTTTCCTTTTAAATTGGTTGTTTTTATAATATTTCTAATTAGAATATTTGTTTCCAAAAATATTTTAATAATAAGCAGAAATTTAAGCATGTTAAAAATAACAAGTTAAAAGTATGAGTGAAACAAATTTATATCACTTTTCTTTACAAAGATTGAATTTATGAACTATACTAATGCTTTGTATTATATAAATTATACAATTTCCTTTTATATTTAAATTTTGCTTCATTTATTTAAAACCAGTTACTGTAAATTCATTTGTAATTGTTTCTAAAATTCATGAAACTTGACGTAAGTAAATTTGGCTTTCTTCTTTGAAAAATTTCCCATGTATGAATTACTGCTTTCTTAACACTCTTAATCAGAATCAGCTTGAAGATTGATTTAGTAGAAAATGACTAAATTAAAAAAAAATATATATAGCAATCTATTCATGACTATTCATCTGCCGAAAAAATATTTATATCATGTTTTGTTTACTCTGTAATTTACAAATAATTGAGCAAATATTTTTATAATTATTCAGTATAACTATTAACAATGAAATTTTTAAAAATGTTCATGGAGCACTCCATTTTTAAATATTTTCAATTCATCATTCCTTATACTATAGTGTCCATGTTTGGAATTCTGAAAATAAATAATTTTGTCATTACTATTCAGCATCAATCTTAACAGCTATTAAATCTATTCTATAATAATAAATAAGATCAATGATATATGTGTAGAATTGTCAGTGTTAACAGTAAACAATATTGTATCAAATAAAATAACAATTTTGAACATATAACTGACGTTGTCATATGTCTCAAATAGATTATTATCATATATTATTTTGGTAGTAAAAACTAACTAATTCAATATTTACAATACATATTTAGTTGTAATTTTTTAAAATGATAACTGGAGAAACAGTGTTTGTCAAAGAATTATTTTGAATTAGTAAAAACTTTTTAATGACTAATTACAGTGCACATCTTATTGAGCCATGTACCAAAATTTTTTATTAGGGATTATCTAAGCTTTTGGCATCTGTCTTTCCATGATATAAAATGGTTTCATTGGTAAAACTGAATAATTCACTGATTGAAAGTATTTATCTTTATCTATTTGATACCACTGATTTCATGCTTCCAAACATTAGAAATTTTCAGAGGCAATTTCTATGTTTTAGTACCAAAATTATTTTATGAGTGGTTTGTTAAACTTTCTAGGCAATTTATTATGTGGGATATGGTGCATATATGGTATATAGTCAAATAATCCTTTTTTACAAAAAATAGAATGTTTGCAAAAGTTTTATAACTATGGACAACTTTACATAGAGTGTAGTGGATTATTTTTTAATGTTGAAGTTTTAGAAACGTTTGAATTAACAATAAGCATTATTTCTTTCTTTGGTAATCACATTAATTTTATTAATTTACTTCAACACACATTGTAAATTAATAATTTGCAAAATAGGTGTTAAAAAAGTGATGATACTCATTTTTGATATAGTTAAAAGAAAATTGTTATATTATATACCAGATATTTTTGAACCACAGAATAATATGAAAAGTAAATTTATTCCAGGGTATTTTTTATATAAATACATAAAAAAATATGAAGTATTTAAAAAAAAATTAAAATTTTTGTTAGAATATAATTATAATTATTTAAAATAATTATGATTATTTTAATGTAACAAAAAGTTAATATTTTGAAATAAAAATTTTATTTTCATAAACAAAAACAAAAGGAAATAAGTTGAAAACATTCGAAAAGCAAACATTAAATTTTAAGCATATATTATTCTAAGATTTTATGTTATATCAATTTAAATTTTGAAAGTCATCATGAAGAAGAAAAGTTTAAAATGAATGTATGGAAATTGTTTGTGTGGTTGTCAAAGCTCTTATGCAAACATTTTTATATTTTTCTCTTATTAAAACATTGCACAATCTTTTCATTAAAGTAAGCTGATTTGCAATCTCTATAGCAGAAAAAAATGCAGAAAACTTATCAATCTTTTTTTATTATTAGTTTGTTTTATTTTTCTCTAAAATGATATCTGTGTTTTGAATGACTGTAAAGATATGGCTTTACTGATTCCTAGCATCACTGATTAATTGTATTCCAGAAGGATTATATGAGCAGTCACCAGAAATTAAATGAACTTCAGCAGGAAAAGCAGTCAGACACGAATGTAAAAAAGGAAAGGAAAACAATTAAAGTACCTCAAGCTTTATGTTCAGAGAATGTGAATGGCTTGAATGAAGTAACAAACAGTAAAAAAAGTGATTTAAAAACATTTTATCATAAGAAGCATTCGGCTAAGAAAACCATTCCTGTAATTGATAAAATATTCCAACAAGATTTTCTTTCTTTGGCTGAATATTCTGATCCTGAAGAAGATTTTCCTATATACAAACCTGTTAAATGGAAAAATTCTGACTTGATTATAAAATAAATTTTTTTAATAAATGTTAATAAAATCTGTCTTTTTTTCAATTTAAAAAATATTACATTAGCCATTAAAATAATTTATTGTAATAACCTGAAATTCTAAAAATATTTAGTTCAAGTCAGTGCATAAGTTCATACATACATTTATCAAAATTCTTGGTAGCATTTTTTTTTTGTATGAAATCAGCTGTTTCAATCTACAAAGAAATGTTGCTAAGACCTATGCTTTTTATAGGAATGTATCTTAATTCATTAAATGTAATTCAAATGTCTGAATGTTTCTTTAAATTTCTTTTGATCTTCTGAATAAAAGTTTTTATAGCTTTAAGAAGCTAAAAGCCTTGATAACCACGTCAATATACCTTTTTTAAGCATAACTTTTCCTTTGTAAATCCTGTACTACGAATGAATGTAAATTTGAATGTAAAAATACAATATAATGTACCATTTTAACTTATATCAATCCACTTCTGCACAAATCTGTATTCGAGAATTTTTCTATTAGTATTCTCTGCAAGTGATAGCTAAATCTGGAACAGTAAGTTTGATTATCCAAAAATAGTTCATCCTGATTATATTGAATATTTTGCTGATTGTCTGAATGAATATATATATATATATATATATATATATATATATATATATATATATATAAAATACATATGTGCATCATTTCACTAATATTTGAGTTTTTAAAATTGTTATATTTAAGCACTGTATCAAACAAAATTATAAAATATGAATGTATACAATTGTATTAATTTTGAATTATTTAAAATATCTATTATATCATTGTCTATGGAATATATTATATTTTCAAATGAGGGTTGTGAACAAAACATAATGGAACCAATTTATTTTCCATTTAAAGAGGAGGAAATATTACTCATTACTGCTATACTATGAAATTTAGACCATATAACACCTATATGAGCTAGAGGGGGAATAACTTAAGTTGTTATATGATAGGTGCTTCAGTTATTTCAAAATGAACTGTTGTGATGTTAAGATATCAAGCAAAATTTCTGCTAGAATTTTTTATAGTTTATATGATTTTTTAATTTGAGTGTATTATAGGATGTGCATAACTGATCTATTTCATTCTCCAATTCTTTAAAATTGTGATTAAAAGAAACACAGTGAAAATAAGTGCAATTTTTATGAAAGCTGGTGAAAGATTTCTGCATTGCTGGTGAAACAATTTCTGTATTAACAGAAAATATGGGCTTAAGATACGCTGTAAGATGTAGCCTCAATAGAAGAAAATTTGTACCTGAAACAAGGAAGAAATCAGAATGCAAAATATATTTCCTATCATATAATAAATTTAGACTGAAATACCATTAATTTATTAATTTTTCAGGTTGATAAATGATAAGTGTATATATATATATATATATGTATATACAGTTGGCAAAAAAAGTATTAGAACAATGAGAAATTTATAGTTTTCAAGTTAATAAAATTAAGTAAAACTTATAATCAGTATATAATTGATAATATGTTCTTAGAAAATTATAACTAAGAAAAAATAAAATTTAAAAATAATTACAATATTATTAAAATAAAAATAACAAAATTTGCATCGCAAAAAATGTATTAGAACAAAAGCAAGAAACATGCAAATTACATCTCAGGTGACGTCATTAAACTTTCAAGTTTACTTTCAACCGTATCAATGTCAAGGGCGCTCGTCTCATTCACTGCTAATTTGTAGAAATTCAGTTTATGTGGACTTTTCCTGCCATGGCATCCAAAATAAAAGAGATTTCACTTGCGAAGAGAGAACAAATTGTTTACCTGCACAATAGTGGCAAAACACTTCGAGAAATTTCCAGTAAGTTGAATGTTTCACTTTGTGCAATTCACAACATTCTAAAAAAGAAAATGTTGATAATAGGCCAATTGTGGATAATAGGCCAAGATCAGGAAGACCAAGCAAGCTGACTGTCAGAGAAAAACGAAAAGTGGTTAAAGATGCCCTACAGTATCTGACAGGAAGTGCAAGGATGCTGGCCGCAAATATTGAATCAATCTCAGGAAAGGTTGTAACACCTCAAACAGTTAGAAATGTATTCCATAATGCTGGTAATAAATGGAAGACGGCCAAGGAAAAAAACCCTTTCTTTTAGAAATCAACAGGAAAAAACGCCTAGAACTTGCCAAAATTTATAAAAATAAACATTAGATTTCTGGAAATATGTAATTTTCTCCGACTAGAATAAATTTGAAATTTTCAAACTTAAATACGTGCTCACAGTTTGGAGAAGAAAAGGAACTGCTTTTCAGGCTTAAAATGTACAGAAAACTATAAAGCACGGAGGAAGGAATGTCATTGCCTGGGGTGGTATGGCTTACAAAGGAGATAGAAATCTCCAGTTCATTGATGATAAAATGACAGCTTTGTCATATATTGATGTGTTACGAGATAATTTGAGAGATAGTGCAAAGAAATTAACGTTACAGAAGACATTCATTTTTCAACAAGAACAAACAAGACCCCAAACATACTGCTAACAAAACCAAAGAATGGCTATTATATAATTCTCCCCGAAGATTGGTAGCTCCCCCACAGTCCCCAGACTTGAATCCTATAGAACATTTGTGGTATCTATTGGATGAAAAAGTGAAAAAATTCCCAATAACAAGTAAAGCAAGCTTTGCAAGATGCCTGGACCAGTATGTCATCAAACGTCACCAAAGATTTGGTGGAATCTATGCCAAGACGTCTGGATGCAGTAATTTCAGCCAACGGACTGTATACCTTGTATTAGTATCACGTTCGAATTTTTAGTCATTTTATTTTATGAATGATTAGTATTGAAGTCTGATGTCTTACTTTTTTTGCAAAGCACAAATCTTTTATTTTAATTTTTTAAATCCTATTGATTCTAAATATTTGTTTCTTACTCCATGAGTAGTTATGTAAAAGTATTACATAATATACATACTATGTGACAAATGTTTCATTTTATTACCTTGAGAACTTAAAAATTCCTATTGTTCTAATAATGTTTTGCCAACTGTGTATATATATATATATATATATATATATATATATATATATATATATATATATATATGATTAAAATATTTAAATTATACTCACTTAAGTACAACAAAATCTAAATGGTCAACTGACCAATGGCAGAGTGGTTAGCGAAACAGTAAGTTCCGGGTTCGAATCCTGGTTTCTTGAATGTTCCTTTCTCTCTTGTTTCTTTATCTTTTTAATTTCTTGGTGAAGATGGCACACCCATTGGATGCCCCATTATATAAGATGCGACCACCTTCTCCCCTTGTAGCGCTGAATAGGATTAAATCCCAAGAACATTCGGGCTTTAGAAAAAAAATATATATAATGATAAAAAATTTCTAAAGTAATAATCCAATTCTGCGAATTAGAAGATTATTTGTACTCTTTTTTGTTAAAAATTACAGAAATTAATATAGAATATTATTTGTGAACCAAATATCCTCATTTTGATCTTTATCAATTATATTACAATCGCGGAACTTTCACTTTTGACGGTTGAGGAATTGAACAAACTTTCTCATTATATTTTCGAAAAAGACAAGCAGACTTATCTTCTATGGATGCAACTGAATAAATGGCAAGTCTTTTATTAAGATTGTGTGTGTAGAGGGAAGCAACGGCAAACAAAGCTGCCCTGATACGGTACATGTGTGGTAACATTCTAAGTACTATTGACACATAAATCATGTCAATAGTACTTAGATTACATTACATGTATACATACGCAGCTCCTCATTTCAATAATTCAAGAGTCTTGGGCTTATTTCCTTCTGTTTCTGTAGGGAAATATTAGAAAACTTTTGATGATGAAAAATGAGTAGCTATTCGAAATAGGCTTAGAATGTTCGATTTTTAAGAATAAAATTTTTTCCGATTTCCAAACACACAATATAGGCCATTCGTTCAGTTGACTTAGTTATCTTTAGGTGTCGATAGTATTCGTGGAAGTTGATTTTAAAAATAAAGCTGTGGTGTTAACCGAACTGAGGCTTTTTTATTATTGAGGAAGACAATGTTCTCTGAAGAGAGACTACAAATGAGATATTTGGAATTTTCATTTTATTCTATAAGATTGCATATCAAACAAATAATAGAAAGTTTTAAATTACAAATTCAAGACAGTATTTAAGGTGTTGGAGAAGTGAATATCTTTCAGTGATTTCCTTCAGCCTATGCTGTTATACGATCTGTCATTCCGGTCTTTTTTGATAGGACATAATCCTTTGCGGAGAATCTCATTAGAATTATTGATAATCTTGGTTATCCACTATATAATTCGCCATACATTGTAGAGACCAGCTTCGACACTATATCTCACTTCATGGCAACCCTAGCGGCTGTGCATTGTCATGTTGAAAACAGTATTTAAAGTGTGTGTTACTTTAGTGCATTTCCTTTACTTTTTCTTATTTGCTTTCATTTATATTTTGGTATTTGTCTTATTGAAAATTTAAAAAAAACACCTTTGTTACTGAAAATTGAAAAACGTTGTAAACGCATTTCCGATTTTGGTCATAAAATATTGCACATATATTGACTCGTTTTTCAAAATTATCATATTGTATAGTATAGAAATGTAAACTACATTACTAATAAAATGTTAGCCTAGATACCCAGTCGTTTGTGAATATTTTTTACTAAGATTGCTTAGAATAACAAGTAATGCACACAAAGTGTTGAAGGGGGGAAAGATAAAAAATGTTTTGATATAAAAAATAATCTTCGAAATTTCATAAAAAGAAGAAAAAAGGATAAAAGTAATCAAAAGCAATGGATGGGCATGGTTTGTCTTTTTAAAGTAACTTAATGTGCAACAAAAACTACTGATTTCATTGGAATACATGATTCAAAGTGGATTCCAAACCTATAGAAGCATTTATTTTCAAAGTGTGTTACCGAAAACTCGGGAAATCATATTATTCTTTCTTATTAATTCAGTTGTAGAGTTATTTGTAGAGGAAATGAAGATTTATTTTCTAAAATTAATGTGGGAAAAGAAAAAAGCTGAGGATCACTGAAATATATTTGGTTAATAGTTAAATATGAAAGAAATGATTCAATATTTTTGATAATATCAGGAATTAATACACCCTTATTGATTCCATATACTATTTAACAAACATAGTCGAGTAATAGTGATTTGAAATTTGATAGAAAATTTTTTTGTGTGACTAGCTTGAAATTTTTCAAAACAAATTTTTATCCATCCATGCTTAAATGTAGTTGAGCATTTGTGCCTAAATTAAAATCTAAGTGTCAAATATCAATATTTCAGCCTTATATAATTAGAAGAAATTAAAAGAAAATATTGGTCGTTTTTCTTTAATTGTCTAATCAACTACAAATAAGGTCGACACTTAAAGATTTTAAATTGCATTAAAGTAATGATATGGGTAGACTACTGCATTATAAATTTAGCCAATATCACAAATACCTAGTGATACCCAAATCTCTTCTCAAATGACGAAGTTGCTCTTTGTGCTGGAATTTTTCTCTAAGCCAAAACACTGAAGATGTAAAAGAACCTGCAAACCGTTTTCAAATTGACAGCTCCAGTGATCACTTTTATATGCACAGCAAGTAGACTGATACTTGATTTTTTCGATTGTATGATGGCAGTGATTTGAACAAAAGATTGTCTAGTAAAATCCAGGATAGAAGACATAAAACGTTTTGTAGTTTGGGGAGCCACAATCAGAAGTTTGAAGGAAAGGAAACAAGTTATCTAAAGTTTGGTTGGTCGTTCAGCTGTTATTTTTTGTATACGAGGACTAATTGGATCGCAACCTACAGCTTTGAATAGATTCCGAACCACTTCAAAAATTCATGTCCAATGTGAGATCTGAATTTACGAACTGTTGTATAGAAGTCAAGAGTGATAACTTGTTGCCAGCTGAATGGATATCTAAAAGCCTATAAAACTTAAAATTGAATTTTAAAAAAAGATCTTTCATGCGTTGTTGTAGTATAAAAGGTTAAAAGTATTCAAAACAACGGATTGACATTGCTATGTTAAATAAGATTTGGAGTTGCATTTTCAATGTCGGGCAGTATATAATAAACTTCAAAGTGACAAGAGTCAATGTTTACCCTCAAGACGTAAATCATATGGTGCATCTATTTAAACACCGAAAATCAAAATATTGTAAACTTACCAGAGAAACTGTTTCCTTCTTAAGACATAACTTCTGTATTGAATTTAGACAAGAATTTAAACCTAGCTGTTTTAAAGCTCACCAAAAACACAAATTACCATCCAGTAGATTAATTACACACTAACCATGCTAGGGAAAAAGCAACTTTTTACAAGAGTAGTTGTGTTTTTGTCTAATATTTTGCCTGTTATTTTATTTAGTAATTATAGAAGTGATGCTTATTAAATCTCATTTTGTTACTAAATTGTATTTTAAAGTGAAAAATTAAGATAATGTTTTGAATAATTTCACAATATTATGTGGAAAAAGTTACTTTTTATTAAAAAAAAGTAATGTTATATAATATTTCTACAGGCTGATACTTATCACATTGAAAAAAATTAAATAATTAAAAAAATTTATGTAAATAAAAGTTTAAATTGGCAACATTTAATACATTAGAAAACTAACAGTATATTAAATAACATTACATTTAACAGTTTAACTATAATTATAAAAATGTAAACCGTAGCTTTGTGACTGTTGTGTCAAATTTATAGTAGTCAAGCATGATAAAAATTGAAACAATTTCTGCCTTAAAACGTTGTCTCTACGTTAATTTTATATTAAAAATCACAAATTTATTATTTTCCTTACATCATATTTTAAAATTTTAATATACTCTCAAGTGCAAAAAAAAAAAAAGGAAAAATACTCTCTCTAATAAAATTATTATAACTTTCACAAAGAAAAATTTCATATAAGTAGTTTATTTTTGTTATACTTTTCCTGTAAATACAAATGATTTACTTTCACAATAATTAAAACAGAAAAAATTCACAACAATTAAAAATAAAAGAACGAGTATAAAAATAATATAATACATGAAATTTATAAGGCAAACTTAATACATAAATTATTGGTTTAAATTAAACAAAAACAGAAAATTTTTATGAAACATATCAAACTCTTTTATAACTGCAACTTTCAAATGCAATGTATTTAAATAGAAATTCTTAATTCTTTAATAAATTCATATCATCACAACTTACAAATATTTTGAACGATATAGTTCTTTAATAAGATTCATACAGATTTTAACTGCTTGGAGGAGCATTTTTCAGGTTTGGTTGTACTTCAGAAAAAACGTGAACAGGAATCTGATAGTTGTTCATGTCTTCGTACGATCCAATCAGTCTGACGAATGGTAGCTTCTCGGATATCAGGAAGTTTACTTTGTTCCTGTGCTGTGCATTCTGGGCATAGGAACCGGATGTGGTGAGGTTGCCAACGGAATGGCCAAGAGCATCGCCGAACCACGAGGATGACGCTCTGCCATCTTCGAAGGCTTTTGTGTCGATGTCACTGTAAATGTGGTTCATTCCTTGTATTCTGGGTTCGATCATTGGCTCTGTATGATCCCAGGGACAACAAAGTTGAAGATCGAGGATGAAGAATGAATTCCATCGAACATATTTCGACGTGGGCCTGAAATTTCTATCATCATGGCTCATAATTGGTTTGTGAAGACCAAAGTCCACGGAAAATCTGAAATTTGGTTAAAAATTCAATCATGAATGTTTTTTAATATCAAAACAAAGTTTCAGAAAATAGATGAATAATGAAATATTATTGATAAGAGTTATTTCGAAATATATCTTATCATTGAAACGATATTTGAGTGCCTTCATAAAAAACACAAGATACAGTAAAAATTAACTTAATTGAATTAATCGCTCCAACACAGTTTTTGTTAAAAAATAATAAAATATTTTCAATTAAACGCACACTAAGATTTAGTTAGCTTATATAACATACATATGTATTAAAATTTTGTGATGTTTTTTGTCAACATCATTTATTGAGCACAAGGGTTACTTTTAGGAATCACGGCTTAAAGAGTATTCCAGACGATATATACATTGAAGGCACGAGCTTATGTATTGTATGAGTGTACGAACCATTCAGCGATCTGCTTGGTGTGGTGCTTAAGGATTTCTCTCGCATATTATATCAACTTCGAGTCACTAAGCGTCCTAGTCCGAAGTGAGAGTGAAACTCGCGAATTTTTGAATTGAAAGCCTGAATATTAACACTTCACCTAGTATCTTAACATAGAATAAAAGGGCTTCCTACAATACTATATATTTGGTTTGTTTTTCAATCAAATGTATTTTCCACAAAGGCTAATTAGACCAAGATCTACGGTTTAAAGTGAATTTACTGTACTTTTGATGTTGGTGATACGTAATGATTATTTTAGTTCCAATAAATAAACTGAAGTTAGAGTTCCTTTACATATTAATTTTAGCAGAGTAGAAGTTATTTAAAATAGTCATTTGCTTGGGAAATAAAATTTAACAAAAAGGCAGATGTAATTTTAATTATTAAAAAACATTCTAAGAATTGATATTTTTTTGAAAAGAAACTCCTGATATTAACCGACTCAGCGTCCACGACGTATCTGATACGTCGCAATGAACTAGTCAATTAGCGGCCAGCGTCGGCAGAGATCCGTCACAATTTTCCAGCCTAAAAGCGGCCAGCGACGTATATATACGTCGCAGGTTTACCCCACAAAAGTGGCCACGACATATATTTTCGCACAGTAAAAACCACTTCCTTTTTCTTTCCCCCTAATGGGTGGATTGATGGATGGGTCTTAATGAATCGAACCCCACTCCTCTAAGCCTTTTCTTTTGAAAACTAAAACTGGGACTGATTCTGATGCCAAATATCTAAATTATTGGTTATTATCGCCAAGATTCAACCTTAAAATTTAATATTTACAATTTTACAAATGAAGTGCAATTTTGTATAATAAATATCCTTTTTAAATTTTAGTCTTAAGTTAGGTGATTTGATCAGGACAAAGATTTTATATTTCTATATATTTTTTAATTTGTTAATTTCTGTTAACGCTTGCCTCTTTTTTAAGTCTATTTTTGTCTATTTTCCTTCTTTTCTTAATTACTTACATTTATTTTAGTTAATTTAATTTAGTGTTTTTGTTTTAATGACATTTTATAAACTAGTTATGATTGAGATAAGCGAATAAATTTCGTAAATGTTAATTATATATTTAATTCCCAATGAAAGAGCTCTTGCATTTATAAGTAAAAAAATGGATTTTGCATAATTAATAATATCGTCTTAAGTTATAATCACTCAAATTAATTTAATTTATAGTTTTATTTTTGTACATTGGGAAAAAACTTACAGAATAAGTTTACTGCATGTTACATTTTAGTTCATTATTACTTTAATTTCTTTTAATCTGCATTTGAAATATTGTCCATAAAATAGAAGTATCATTTTAAAACATAATGTAGCATGATAGTCATCTGAGTTTAAGCCAAGAATATTATACTTATGTTTTGACTATCATTTCTTTTGAAAGAAACATAATATTGAAACTAAAGTATGCCAAAAATATTAATTGTTACTCTAAAGTCATTATTTTAATATATGAATATTAATTATTTAGTAATAAATAGTAATATTTTTTAACATATCGTATGATTAAAAATTTCACTAATAAAAAATAAACAAATGAAATTACGATATTTCTGATTTTATCTGTATTCTGACTTGAAAGACGTTTTAATTTTTATTTAATTTTTTGTATAAATTTCATATAGTTTTATTTTATATGATGTAAGGATAATATTTCGGGAAGTGAATATTCTATTATAAAAATTTATAAAATCTTCAAAGCAAATTAAATTTATGATTCAATAATTTTTAAACAGTAAATTGTTCTTCAGAAAATTCAGTGAATTTTATTTAATATTTAAATATTGATAAACATTTGTATGAATGTGAAATAGTTTTATGCTCTTCAGAAAGTATTCTTTTTAATTAGTGTAATAGTGATTAGTTGAAATCACAATCTTACTTCAGATAAAGAATTAAACTTTAATAAAATAATATCAATAAAGTTTATAATACCGATTAGTTTAGAATTGCACGTATACTTTAAATTTCTAACAAAAAAGTAAGAATTTTTTCATACAAAAAGAATTTTTCCGATATAAATAAATTTTTGATAATTTAAAATACATTAACTTTTTTTAAACTATTATTCGATATATTTAAGAATAGAAAAATAGATGCTTACAACAATTATACAACTTCTTAAATTTTCAAGTCTTTAAAAATATATCCTATCAATTTAAAAAATCATTACTTTTCCTATTTCCATAATTTTTTTGACTTTAATTTTTAATATATAAATTTCTAAAATTCAGCATGTAAAATGTTAATGTTATTTTATCACTTTGAAAATAAATTTTTTGTAAGCTCGGCCTATCTCAAAAAGGTTTAAAATGTACAAATAAGTTCTTGCATTTTATCTATAAAAATATCTTTGTATTTTGAAAACATATCTAGATAATTTTTACAAAATTTAAGATAAAAATGAATAGAAATTCAGACATAATTATCTGCAAAGTCATTAAGTACTTTATTAGTATTAAAAAAAATATCGTACACAATAAGGAAAATTAAAATAAAATTTAACTTTGATTTTATTTCAAGAAAATAAAATGTAGATAACATGTAGTTAAGGAAACTAAATTTGATTGATTAACTTAATTTTTGTAGTTTTTCCGTGTTCAGAATTTTTAAATATTTAAAATAAATTCTTATGAAATTTTCTTTTCAAAATTCTACTTTACTTAAGTAAAAGTAAAATGTTTATAAAGTTTATAACTTTTAATACAATTGGGATTTTTACAATCTTACATGATTTGATTAGAAAAACTTGTTTTGTATTGATTTGTTTCTTTCATATTGATAATATTATATTGTTTTATTGTGCAACAGAAGTTATAGATAGCTCCTAAAATATTCAAATATTTTTCTCTAATTCACTACCCATTGGATTTCTTGAAAATATTGAGAATTAATATTTTCAAATGATCACATTAAGTTGAATATATTAAAAGATGAGGTATTAAATTTATTTCCTCTACAATTTTTATAAATTTTCAATGGTACTATTTCAAGCAGTTTCCCATATACGTCAGGAATCCGTTTCAAAGAAGATAAGTTATCACACGTGTGACTTCCTGTATGAGTAGGGATGTTTCCAGTTAGTTACGGAAGGAATGATGGGAGGTGTTCGATTGTTCTAGTTGAATGAGAAACTGGTTTCTTACCCTGATTCATTACTATACTTAAATTTAGAAGTGTTTCCTTCTCTTAAATGATTTTTAAATCTTAAAGAGAATAAATGTTGATATTGATAAGTAAAATATTTAAAACTGTTCTTTTTTGTCAAATTTATATTTTAACATTTAAAAAAAAAAAAAAAAAAAAAAAAAAACGGCTCTTTAAACTACGTTTGACGTATTTTTCTCTGAAGTTCGTAGCACCATTGGTAAACTTTTTATTCTCATTTTCTAAATTCATTGGCCATCTGGGGACATACAAAATATCTTTTATACAAAGAAATTCGAATGGGTAAGAGTGAGTTTTTCCTGTCTCACACAAGAGTAAAATGATTATCTTAGCAATAAATCATTTTTCTATATACTATGGGATCATTTTGTTTCATGAATAGTAAAGTTTTCTTTAAATGAAGATCACACTAGCGTCTATAATAGTTTGATTTTTTAGCGACCTCGAAATACATTAGTATCTCCTTGTTAATAGGCTTGTTTAATTTGCTTCATTGTTTTAAAGCCATTTACATAACAAGATATACTGTGTTGCACTATTAAACAGAATCTTTACTAATAAGTAAATACAAAGGATTAATCTAAATATATTCATTATGATCTGTAGTTTTCTAAATATTTGCAATCATTAAAAACCAAACTTTTTTAAATTATATGAATATTTTCTAATGCATACGTTCAAGTTTTATTTTCTCTTTCTGAAACTGATTGAAATGCTAAAAAACATAAAACAACTAATTCGAAAAGTAAACAGATTTAGATAGTCAATTTTCTCTATAATTTAATATAAAAATTAGAAATACTAATATATAAAATAAACATTAAATTTGAAAAAATAGTTTTAATTGTGAAATAAAAATTTTTATTGCATATTTTTTAATGCGAATGCTCAAACCCTTCACTAACCCTACTGTATACATTTTAAAGATATTGAAAAAGTTGTAATTAATATATATATACACACACTACTGGCCATTAAAATTGCTATACCAAGAAGGAATGCAAATAACAGAACGATATTTATTGGACACATTATAGTGGCAAGAACAAGTGATTAGATTTACAGGAAATTAGGATGTATAGATCTTGAGAAATCAGTACCCAGAGCAGCCACCTCTGGCTGCAATAACAGCATTTATCCACCTAGGCATGGAGTCAAACAGAGATTGTATGGCATGTACGGGGATCTCAGTCTATGCAGCTTCAACACTATGCCACAGTTCTTCGACAGTAGTGGATGGTGAGTGAGGGCATGCCAATAGCTCGGCAACCATTGACCACACCTTCTCAATTGGTAACAGATCAGGAGAACGTGCTGTCCAGGGTAACAGTCGAACCTGTTCTGTATCAAGGAAGTTCAGAACAGTACGGGCAACATGCGGTCGTGCATTATCCTGTTGAAACAAAGTATTAGGGAGGGCCTTAACACATTGAAAATGTAACGGTTGCTGTTCAAAGTGCCGGTAATGCGAACAAAAGGTGATCGAGACGTGTATCCAATGGCACCCCATACCTTCACTCCAGCAGATGGGCCAGTATGGCGATGTCCAATGCAAGCTGGCAATGCGCGTTCTCCACGATGCCTCCAAACACGGATGCGGCCATCATGGTCCTGTATACAGAATCGAGGTTCATCTGTAAAGATGACGTGATGCCATTCCCGCGTCCAGGTTTGTCGCTGACCACACCATTGAAGGCGCTCCTGACTGTGACGCAGCGTTAATGGTAGCCAAAGCCATGGTCGCCGTGCAGACAATCCATGCTGCTGCAAACGTCGTCGAACTATTCGAGCAGAAACTTGTTGCCTTGCAAATGACTCCATTTCTCGACTCAGGGTTCGTGACGTGGCTGTACGATCCCTTGTGACCATGCGGATAAGATGTCTGTCTTCTCTGCTGTTAGTGATAGGGGGTCTCTGAGATCCTGCATGACGTTCCGTATGATTGTCCTGAACCCATCGATTCCATATTCTGCTAACAGTCATGGGTTCTCGACCGACGCGAGCAGCAATATTGCGGTACGATTAACCGCAATCCCGGTAGGCTATAATCCTTCCTCGATCAAAGTCAGACACGTGCTGATAGGCATTTCTTCTTCTTACACGAGGCATTACAACAACTTTCTTTGCCGAAAACAACGTTGAAACGGAAATTGAGTATGAGAAAACTGCTGTCAAATCTCTAGTTTTATACACATTGTAGATGTCGCTACTGTCGCCAGCTTTGTATGAATGCGCTGAAAAATCATTTGCGTATCACAGCAAGCTCTACTTCTGTCATGCAAATTTCACGTGTGTGGTGTGCCGCTTTCCTGGTGTAGCAATTTTAATGGCCAGTAGTTATAATAGATGATATTTAAAAATCTTTTGAAAAGTTTGTTTATTTTGGAAATTATTTCCAACACACTTTATATCAACCCCCAGTCAGAATTCAAACATTTTTGGAAGAATATTTTCTTTTGAATTGTCACACGTACTTGAATAATATATATTATGAAAAATATTTTATATTCGAAAGATTTCATTTGTATGTTTATACGATGTACTGACTTGTTATTCAGGGGTCATTTTTTGCACACTAGGACTAATTAAACTGGAATCTATAATTTAAGTACCCAAACAAAGCAAATCTTCAAACCTGAAGTGATATCGAACCAATGAACTGCGGAAGCGAAAGCCAGAATGTTACCGATTCGCTTGATGGTTTGAAGAGTCAGTTTAGGAGTAGAACAAAAAGGTACAGAACAAATTCAAAGAAACCTCATCCTTTACGGAATGTCTAATCAAATTTAACTTTACGATCTCTATGTTCAAGTTTGTTTCTAAAAGTACTGTAATTCATTAGATAAATAAGATATATAGTAAATATGATAGTCTTGTGTAATAGTATTTATATCATTTTTAATCACTTTAGAAAATCTTTGAATTTTCATAAAAATGTAGTTAATTTTCTCAGATAATTCAAAATCAGATTTTTAATCCTTAGTTTAGATATTTTTTACTGGTTGCATTGAAGTCTCTTTTACTTATGAGAGCTAATTAAACCGGGAATTACAGTTTAAAAAGGATTCCGAATTATTACTCGCACTGCAAATGGAAATTGAATCTACGAGCTGTTGTAGGAAGGACCTTTACATATTCAATTGCTATTTCAGCCACCTGATCACCGACGAGAGTGTAAGTTACTTTTGCATTAAAAAGTAGAAATTTTCTGTTTTGTTTTGGATGATCGACTATATGGATTTTTCATAAAAGTTAAATATAAATTTGTCTAAGACTAGATCATATTTTTAGAAGTGAAAATTAAATAAAACTCTGAAGTCTGGGTTGATCTAAATCCTGAACAAACCGGAAGATAATTGTGTTTCGGTATTCCGCATGTAAGTCTATTGTGAAGATCTTCTGCAATTTTATCTATTTTCTTACTAATGACATGTAAATATGTTCAACTATATATGAAAAACTGCCTCTAAGGTTAATCCTTAGTGGATAATTAACGACACAATAAGTGGAAATTGGTGGCAACAACTTTCATTTGTTATGTTATTCTTTATGCAAGATTAAAGTTATTAGCTGTTGATGTACAATATAGAAATCCGCAAATAAAGTCATTTTCGTGCACGGATTTGGTATAGATTTACTGAAGTTTTACAGACTAATCCTCATATTTATCACAGTGAAAATATTTTTGGTCTTGATTGTAAAAAATGGCTGTTTAGCGAAATAGACTTTTTTTCACCTAAGACTAATTGAACGGATATCCGCAGTTTAAAATGGATTCCGTAGTGATACAAGCATCTCCTCCCATGATAGTAATCGAACTTACGAACTGTTGTATTGAAAGCTGGAGAGCTAACTATTCGACTTCGATGAGGTATGATTCAAGTACATGTGAAAACTTAATAAAGAAAATTGCTTAGATGAAAAATAAAC
Source organism: Latrodectus hesperus (assembly GCA_037975125.1). Classification (NCBI taxonomy): domain Eukaryota; kingdom Metazoa; phylum Arthropoda; class Arachnida; order Araneae; family Theridiidae; genus Latrodectus; species Latrodectus hesperus. The sequence continues at coordinate 85,844,175 of CM075853.1, forward strand.
CTAGTACCTGAATAAGTATTTGTGAGAGCAAAGTTGATAGGCCATTTCAGTGATATCATCCACATTATTCATAAAGCTACCATCAAAGAGGAGGATTTCAAGAAAAAGAGAAACTCCCTTGATTTGAGAAGTGGGTATTCTAATGCAATAATCTGGTGAACCAGGGCGGAAGAAATGATGCACTGGGAGCTTGCGTTGTAAGTTGATGAAAAGGCCCTTCATTCGGGAGTAATCCAGAAATCGGGTACATATGCAGCGCACATCGAATGCTGACAGTGGAACTGGGTATTGATCTAAAGGTTTTACTTTGGCTGGCCCCAGAAGGACAGGACTTCCATTTTCACTAAAAATTATAAAATTACAATAACTAAAGTTTTACATTTTTCACTTTATTTAGTGAAATTACGATTTCATTAATTCACAAGTTATATAGATTACAGGATAATAGAAAATAATTTCTAATTCTGCTGTTGATGTAGGGAACGATATTTGCTCAAAAAGATTAGTTTTATAATAACCAAAAAAAGTATTAAGTTTAATTTAGTACTTAAAACTTATGAAAGGAATAACTTGTGCTCAATTTACTTTAGTTTTTAAAAATGACTCATGCTTACAAAACAGAATATTTGTGAGAATTTGTTAGCACTATTATGTCAGTTATTTGTCTTAATATATTAAAAAGTATTAAATACGGTTTAGTTTGTTTTCCGTTCTACAATCATCTTTTACAATCGAGGACTAAACCGAAATCTGCAGTTTAAAGTGGATTCCGAACCATTACAAACACCCAAACTCGAGGTGAGATTCAATCCCATGAACTGTTGAATCAAAAGCCAGACTGCTAATCATTGGGCTGTCAGCTTGGCTATTAAATAGATCAATAAGTTTATATTTCTTAGTGTAAATCAGATATCTAAATTAAGTACACTTGCAAAATTATAGATTTAGGAATGAGAAAAATATAAACCTTAAAAATATAGAAATCACACATAAATATATTTAACTTTCATTGAAAGCATGCTTAACAAATCAACCATTAACAAAATTTTTTATAAATGTGGAATTGAAAAATCCCTTTTGTATTTGATGGGATCAAATTATGTTAATACAAATTATTTAATTTTTGTATTTTAGTATTTTGAATTTAACAAATTAAGAATGTTGAAGTATTAATTCTGTTTATTTTTCTTTTTACTTTAATATTAATAATTTAATAAACTAGTGAATTCCTCATTGAGTGAGTACGAATAAATATTTAAATCTATAAATTAGCATTTAATAAAATTTTCCATACGATTACAATTTATGTAACAAATTAAAATATAACACAGGAAATTGTACTTAACTATAATGGTAGACATTTTTAATATTGTTATTAAAAGCTTGATCTTCAGTTATTCATTTGAATTCTTTTCTCTATCCAGAAGAGCATTTTCTTTCGAAACACATTCATATTCAAGCATAGATAACGGGTTGGGGAAGACAATTTTGAATACAAAATGCCATGGATTTGTTTCTTGACTATCGTGTGGAGAGAGTCTACGCAAATAAAAGAAAAAATTTATGTCTACCTCTCCTGTTATGGTGTTCAAGCTTCGAGAGGAAGGTGCTCAAATTGACTTATTCATTTGCTGCTGCCCAAAGTTACAAAGTGATTGCATGCGCATGACTTAGAAACTACAAAAATAAGTATTTAGAATTGTGACTGAATTTATATGTTGCTGCACCGGCATACTTCTTTATATCAAGCCCAGAGTTGGGCTCCACCTGAGAGACCAAGCAGATTAACCAATACTTCAATTGCCACCATGAGAAGTAATATTTCCCTTTAGAGACCTATTTAACATGTCTCAGTCGATATTAGTAACCTTACGGATCTTTGGTTATGTTGGGATTCGAATTATTTATCATCAATTGAACGATGCCCATACCAAACAGGCCACGATGGCTTCTATCTAATTTATATGTAATAAATATGTGTATAAATTTCATGAAACAAGAATGTTAAAAATATCTAACTACCAATACCTTAATGATTACTCACCTGTACCCAAGCATCAACGCTGCGCTACTTGTACTGCTGTTTCGAAGGCAGTAAGTGGCTACCGCAGCAGAAAGCATGGATTGAAACACAACATAAACAAAAGCTCCTTGTTCTTGAGGTTGCACTTGAACATCTTCTACAACGCCATACCTTTCGCATTTCTGTAATATTGCTTCCTTCGTGATTGTCCTGGGAAGGTGGCCGATACAAACAACCCGTTTCTCGGTGCATTCTTTGAATGAGTGTTTCACACTTGCAGTAATTGAGCTGATGTGCTCATAAGGACCATTCCACAGTAAATGCACCACCAAATTACTACCACGAATCTGTCAAATTTTGAATTTAATATAAGACATTGAATATTAAAGACTTGCAAATTAAAATCTTGTAATAAATCTCTAAAATAATATTCTATAAGCTTCTGTTAGCTAAAAAAATATTTTAAACTTTAAAACCTGACATTACCATAAGTAAAAATAATGATGAGAAATTTTTCATAATTGTTTTTAGTTATTTCGTAAAAGATCGGCCAGTTTCTAATCAGATTTTAAGTAGAGGTTTCTGTGCAATAGCATACACTAAACAATATGGTAATTCTATGATCAGGGAAAACAATGAGTTATTAGTTGTGTTAGGTTTTTATAAAATTTTATGTGCTAATTTTTAAAATAAAACACATATGATATAAAATTATAATTTGAACAAAAACAATATAATAAACAAAGTATGTATATATATGCCTTGTAAAGAGACAAATTTTATAAGAAAAAACTTGGATTTATCTTACATTTTAATTAACCAAATAATATATTCACGTTTTTACTTTTACTTGCGTATGTTAGATTCTAAAAATTAAAAACATTTAAAGTACGAAAACATAGTACTTCCTAAAATTCTGTTTTGATACGCTTTTTCATTTAACGTTTATCAATGAAAAAAGTTCGAATAGTTAACATGGAACTTTTTTCATTGGTTAATAGTATATTAACCCATGAAAAAAATTCGCATAGTTAGTAAAAAGGAGCAGAAAAACAGAAAACCACTTTTAATGAGGTTGTCTTTTACATACGAGATTGGCTTTATTATAGTCACAGGTTCATTTTTTTTCACACGATGGTCCATTAGACCAGCACCTGTAGCTTAATGTGGATTTTAAACCATTATAAACACCAAAGCCCAAATTGATATAAAATGGATTCAAAATCATTAGAAATGACCATGTGAGAGGCGAGATTCAACTTCTTATAAAGTTGTTTAAAATGATGAAAATTTCCGAAATACTGAAATTTAGTTGTAAGCCAGATTGCTGGATCGCCGAACGTCCTGTAGGAATGACAGGATAGCCTTGAATATAGTATCAGAGGCCGCGAACCAGCTCCCGTAAACCCTAGTGTTATGCGACCCGTGCTTAGGGCTATTTGGCACCACGGTAATGCTGTCCTAACGGAGCCTCTAGTTGTCTGGCGAACTGCTAGAGCTTTTTTTGTCTTGCCCAGTAACTTAAGCAATGCTGGGTGGACTGTTATATTACCTGAGCTTATTAATTGTTATCTTGTGGCTGAAAAGACACAAGAAACAACAAACCTTTCTGTATTCGCAGGTGAAGCCTCTGAAGTAGACCTTGCTGAAAAAGACAGAACTCAGAGGCAATCTAGTGAAGGAGCAGCAATGAATCCTTCACAGGAGGTAGAAATGACCTCCAAACCATCTTCTGGTGAAAGTCAGGAAGCTATCGCTAGCATGACTGACTCTCTGATCAGAATCAAAAACGCAAGAGGAAACGGCCAAGCATATCATTTACGAATGCGAGGCTCTTGCTCTCCCTAGATTAACTTCTTTAGGCATCATCCATACTAGAGAGTTACACCTAGAGTCCATTAAAGGGTTATCGGACTTAATAAAGTGGGTGACCCGAGCAACTGGAACTAGGAAACATTGGGTTTGGAGTTAATAGTACAAAATGCTGATAAAAGCAGAGGTGCCCAATGACATACAAACCCAACTTGAAGAAGCCAGAGTGCTAACAATAACTAAATTTGTTTTACTTTTAATGAGGTTTTATATTTCCTATTTCCAGTTTTAAAATTTGATGAGAAATAAAGCTTTTAATGATAAAAATATTTCACAATAAATTCAAATGAAACATACCTGACAGTTAGGCATTGCAAGAAGAGCGTCGGCGGCAGAGGTCTTTGACTTGTATTGCACGACAGCCAATGCAGATAGAGCATCATCGATGATCACTTCGCAAATTTCTACAATGCCAAACATTGCTACAAAACTTCTAACATGTACTTCAGCTTCTGGTAGAAAGTTTTGCAACATAATCGTTCTAGATGGGTGAAAAGCGTTGACTGACTTGAGATAAAGTAATTCTGCACCTGATGAGAGGAAAATCCACTACAATGTAAAAATTCTTAATGCTTTAAATTTCTGCAAATATAATTTAAACATTCCAAAAACATTTTATTAAATTTTAATACTTATTTAGTTATAGTTATTACAGTGAATTAATGCTCTCAATTTGATATTGACAAGATTTTGTAGTTGATTTCGAAATTATGAAACATTGTAAAAAATATTATCAAAAGAAATAGCTTATGCGTGCAGTTCCAGTGAAATATTCATGAACGTAACTTACATATGCATTAATGTATCACTGAATTTTTCTTTAAATTAATAATTTTAATTAATAGTATCTACATAGAATTAGTCAAAATACAATAACCTGCAATATGATTAGAACGTTATCAAAAATTTATCGCTCTAATTTTTTTTAATCATCCACGAGGACTATTTTGAAGTGAATTCTTAGCCATTACAAACATCCGCTCAGATGTTATTATATCCGAACTCGATATAATTTACAAAATCAAGAATGCTTATAAGAAACCACATCTATTCTAAAAGAGCTAAAATAATCTTTGAAATAGGTTGAGCGGATTGTATCCACTGAAGACTGAGAATTTAGAAATATTTTGATTGACTAATTTTTTTTGTCGTTTGTAGTAAAATTTAAATCACTGTAGCTTTTGATTTGAAAGATTTATAAAGAATTTTTCTTGTAGAATTCTATGACAATTTTGAAGTAACATCAGGTGTGGGTAATTTGCCCTGTAATGCAAATAAAAAAATGTTACTATTTTTACAGAAAATTTCTGGAACTTCAAATAATAAAGTATTATTTATTCTATCTAATAGCATTAGCGAATAAAGTTAGCTTTCAATTTCTGAGAAACGATATAAATTATTTGCTTAACAATCGTACAAAATTATTCATTGAAACCTTGCTCTTTTTGCGTTCAGTTTTATTCAACTAAGGAAGCATTTCAGCTGTTTCTGTAAAACTAAGTTCTTTATGATATTTATTGCTTTCTATAGGTCTTATTCATTCAGAATATTTCATATTTATACATCAGAAGGTTTAACAGTTAAAGTCTCTGTCATCAGGTTTATTAAACCATCTCAGTAATACCCAGTAAGTCTGGCAGTTGAATAGTTAGATCTCTGGGGTTTGATCCTTCCTTCACGCTGAAGAATGCACTTTAGATTGAGGAAAAACATCAACTAGGAATTCGTGTGCAAAAAATTATTCTAGAGTAACAATCCACTGCATATTATCTTTTGGGAGAACATTTTGTAAATAGTGGATTACATTCCTATTTCAAGGAAAAAGAAAAATCTAGACAATGTCCAAAAACCCTTAACGAGATTATATATATGCAGAAAGTAAAGACAATGATAGTCTATTATTCGCGGCAGTGGTTAAGATCAAACTTGGGGTCTTTATTCTGAAGAAATGAATCCTAACAGTAAAAGTTACACTACTGTGGCGAGACTTGCATAAATATTCTGTTTTTCTTTGTTGATCTTCTCCACAGCAAAGATTTCAATTGTATTTTCTTAAGGCTACAAATTTATTATAACTTTGAATTTTGAAGTCAATATTTAGCTTAAATGAATTAATTTTCATACTTTTGGTTACAAATATTTATACTACAAATGCCAGATCGAAATGTTTGTATACGATCAAATGATCTGGCCATTAGTTCGTTACTTTAGCCGTTATAGTAATCATTGTAGCTACAGAGACCTACTTTTAGGATTCTCCAAAATATCACTAGATATAAATTCAAAATGGAAAATACAGACAATGAAATTTTTGTGTATGCAAATGTTCATGTCAATATATATTATTGACAATAAACAGTTGCACATACAAAAATTCCAGTTACCAATAACTTTAATTTTCAAAGCTGAATATAACTTTGGGCATAACATCTACTTTCAAAAAAATGTAAAGCTAACTACTTATATTCTTTTAAGCTGTATAATGGTAGCTTTTCGCAATGCAAACCGATGAGTCACTTTAGAAAAATAAGAACATTCCTCTGCAAAGAAATTCCGATTGTTTCTAAAAAAATCATTTCTAGACTTCATTAATATCAAAAACTCACTAGTAGAAAATATTAAGATTTATTTTTATCTTCAGATTACAAATATTCTTGTCAATTTATAGATATTCCGATCTACTATAACTGTTTCAGAAAATTTTCATCAGTCACGAAAATATTTTCTAATGTAATTAAGATAAAATATAATTGAAATTAGTGATTTTAAAAATATTGCCACAGTCGGAATCTTTAAAGTTAAAAATTATTTATGAAAAAAATTTCGGTTTAAAAATTGTTTTATAAGTTTATAAACTAAGTAATAGCCTTATTCCAATATTTTGCATTTCATACATTTCGATATTGGTTTGCTAATATTTGGAAAGGTATTCCAGCACTTTTTTCTACAATCAATAATAAAGTAAAACTTGATTACTTTACAAATTTAGTTATTCGAATTAAAAGTGATTAGTTAAAACTGCGAATTCAATTTAAAGGAATGCCAGTTGATAAACAGAAAAAAACATAAATAAACGGATCGTAATGTTTCAGTTACTTATTTTTAATAGTATTTTGCTTAGACCAAAGACATTTGCTTCATTTCTGAGAAAAATACAATTAAAAATTTAATGGAATCGTTTACCAAAATGAACATTTATAAATTTTGAAATTATAACTTTCAATAAAGAACTAAAACTATTATAAATATATCATTATAAATTTGTAAAATTCGCAATTTATCAAAAAGGATTTTTATATTTGTTGCTAGATATAACTTCAATAATAAAAATTAAACAATATTTATTGAAATTATTTTATATATAATTAATGAATACAGAATACTTCAGTGTATTGAAAATATAAAATTGAACGTCTAAATTAAACTTTTAGTAAGAATATTTTATAACAGTATATAAATTGAAATTTATAAGCTTGAATTTATATTGTGTTGTAAATAATGCTGTTAAATTTAATGCAATTTCATGAGTATAATTCATTTTTCTTTAAGATATTTAATGAAGTATGGTGTGTATATCATAAAATATAGTGAACTTATACCATATTGAATAAAAGTTGGACAATTTATATGAAAACTAGACACAAGACAAAAGTACATCCAAATTTACGCATTTTGTACATTCAATAATTATTCATTCTACATTCAATAATTATTGAGAATATGCGATTTATAAAAAGTGAATATAAAAATGAAACTTACTCGTTTTTTCTAATGGCATATTTTTCACTACAACATCAGGTTTGATGGAAGTGGCTCGGGGATACGTATTCGTTCTTAAAATTCTATCACACATTTTAATGCACTCACTTAAATTGTTGTATCGCTGCATAATGTTTCTGTTTAGTTATTGAATATAATTTAATAAATAAAAGTATCGTAAAATTTATATTAGTATAACTTCCTTATACAATACATTTTGAAAATGTTTTTACAAATTAGATGAGAAATTGTTGATTTTAAATTCAAACTTCATATATTCGTAAAAAACAAGTGCGATGTGGTAAGAAATCTTAGCAAAAACGTATATATTGATCCATTTAAGATTCGATGATTAATTCGATGAAGTTCTAGAAACTATTTTAGCTATGACATGAAACTCCTTAATGCCAGATGTTGAAAATGTAGACATATAATATTGTAACTTGCACATCAACGTTATTCTAGAATCACATTATTTAACATGAATCAAAATTACGAGGATTGTATTAGTGTATTAATATCATAATATTGCTTTGCAATGATTCTATTAAGTGCTTGATAATGATTCAATGATTAAGCTGTAACCCAAAATACCTAAACGGGGTCTTTGATTATAACATAAAGTGATTCCAAAGATATTGCTTAATAATTCTGAATCATGATTAGAAGCCAAAATCAGCATCTGCATTGGAGTCCTTCCATTTGACTTGACTTTGAAGCATAGTAAGCAAAAGCAAGTTCATGTGCATGTTTTATTTAAATGATTGATAAAATTGTGCATGCTGCACAGTAATTAGTATTTACCTTCACATCCTATGGATTTGAATTTAGATTGTTATTGGCAACTCGAGTTGATTATTTCTAATTGTATCTAAAAATTGTCTCTGGTAAGATTTAATCTTTTACTACAGAACTTCGACAATGTTCTATAGTGAAAGTTAGATCATTGTGATCATTTTTCGGAATTCAATTTCTGCTGACTGAAGATGTTAAACATAACCAACACCATTTCATAATTTTGAACTAGGGTCAAGTGACTGCCACTTTCTTGAGCTAGTGCCTTCCTCCATACACCATACTCCATCAGCATCATAGAGATGTCAGATCATACGGAGCTCTTAAGATATATAGTTTGTCTATTCATCATGGTGCTTAGCTGGGTTTGGTATCGAATTAGTAATCGCACACACACACATGAGAGAAACGCCTTTCCCACCAGACTGCTGATGGATGTCTGTATTATACATCTACAATGCAGAGTTAATGTACTAATATTCTAAATATCAACTGATCAAAAGTATTTTCCAGCGAAGAGAAAAGAATTGCTATGTTTAAGAGTTAGTAGACGGTAACCTGGTAGTAAAAGTCGCATTACCTTAACCGAAAATTTGGGTGTTCTTATTCTGTCTTAGCAAAAGATCATTGGGCTCAAAAGACATATATATGAGCATAATATTTTGTGAGATTTATTATTCTGTTCATTGGTGTAGTATGGAAGTCTGAAGAAGAATATTCTAGTCCAAGTTTTCATCTTGCCGCTTAACTCCAGTTTAAATTTACGCGCATTTGGTTGTTTTAAAAATTTGTGTAGATAGATAGGCAGATGCTTAACCAAATTTATACTTTAAGAATAGCAGTAACCAAATCTGGGAAAATTAATATCATTTCGTATTAGAAGTATACACAAGAATGTCAAGGAAGACGTGCACCAGAGATATTATTGATTAATGGGTCATCACAAATGATACCAGTGTGTGTAGTATTGTGAGATTTGATAAATATAGAAGTAACACTTATTGAGTAGCAGGAAGCTCGTATTTTTACTGTCGCAGTTTAGCAGGGATACATTAAGATGTTATAGTCTGAAGTATTTTATTCTTTGACTGCTGGACTTCTTTAATAGTCATTTTTGATATGTTTATAGCTTATGGGTAGGTAGATGACATTCTATTATCGAGGGTGTAATCATTCATTAAGCTACCTTTTTAATAAGATGATAACTGACTACATATGTAATATATGAATATGAATTGTTTCCAAGCTCTGTTAAATCATTTTCGGCCCAGAAAAGACGATCTCTTTTTTCTTATCATGTTTCCATCACATCTGGGATGTTATGGGAAGGTGAATGTAATATCCCTGAAAACTTATGGTTTATTCCGACTATTGGAGGCAATTTGATTTCACGACTCAAATAGTATCAGCTTGCAGATAAAATAACAACTGGTAAAATGCGTAACAATTGGCAGATAAATTGTGGCATAATAATTGATAGGTATATTAAGTTTCAAGCATTATTTTCATTTCTGTAAAGTAGTCACTGATATATAAAAAAAATTTTAAAAAAAAAAAAAAACATATAAAAATTATAAAAGAGAATTTATTTCATTTTCGTTTCAATGAAGCAGAACAATTAAAAAATAGTCTACCGGAAGTTATCGAAGATGAAAATGATAAAAAATATATAATTTTTCGAATTTAAATGTAAGAAAATATGGGATATAACTGTACAACCAACAATTATTTTTAGAGCTTATTCCTAGTTTGAAATAGAGGTAGGATATTCGCAATAATTAGTTGCGGCGAGAATTTTCGAACAATTCGTTGCAGAATATCGGTTTATCACTTGAAATTAGATTTGTATCTTCTGCATTATCGATTTCACATAAGGTCATAATAGTCATTTAAAACAACTATTGATAAAGCAGCGTTGAGGAGAGAAAATATTAGTTTCACAGTAGGACAATTCGACATTTCAAAATACATACAGTAAGACATCGCTTAATGCGGGGGATACGTTCTATCAAAGTAGAGCGTAATGCTAAACGAGGCTATCTTAACATGTAAATAATGTGGTTAGGGGAAGATGGATAGTAAAATTGGTTAAGTATTAAATTTAATGATGTTTTTTTTAATAAAAATAAAACCAAACATTTATTTTTTACAAAAATAAAAATAAAATAAATGAATATACTTATAAAAACAAATAAAATTCAAAGTCAGTCAGATGATTCAGTCTATTTCGTGTTTCAAATTTTCCGCCTTTTTTTCAAGAAGGCATCTAATGTAGTTTGCGTTTTCCTTTTGTATTCTGTTAGAATTTATTGATAAATGGATGAAGCATCTATAACACCCCGTCTTGCTTTTGAACGCATTTCAAAATTTGGATCATTTTCAACAAATTGCTCCATAATTTCATTTATAGTGGTCAAACTCCTTTTTACAAACGCCATCGAAAATTCTTTTTGCTCTTCTTCGAAATCATTACTATCAACAATTTTGTTTTCTTCTTGCTCAGTTAATTCCTTGAGCTCATCATTAGAAAGTCTAGCTGCTGTTAAAAATGTCCTTGAACTCTTTCCTCGACGTCTTCCACGTTTACCTCATTTAAATCTGTTTGTTTCGCTAATTTCACCCATATGGACAGAGTGTCCAATGTCTTCGCTCTTACTTAAATCTGGCAAAATTTTCTTCCATACTCCTTTCAAAGATCTTTCTGTTATCTCATTTCAAGAAAAGTTTATGTTTTCTACAGCATTCATGACATGATATTGTAGTTTTTTCATAATTCTCTTATTGATTGCTTCTCCGTCTGTTATTTCAAACATCTGCTTAAATGTTCGCAGCAAGCAATAAGCTTTAAAATTGGATATAACGCATTGGTCCATTGGTTGGATTATGGCAGTTGTGTTAGGCGGCAAGAAAACCACTTCGACTGGAATGCATGTTGTTAAATCTGATAAATTTGTTGAGTGGCTTGGAGCATTATCAATTAATCGTAGTGCTCTTTGTTCAAGTTTTTTAATTTCACAATAACGTTTAACAGACGGGCAGAAATGTTCAGTAAACTAATCCTGGAAAATTTTCAAAGTTATCCATGATTTTTTATTAGACTCCCAAATTACAGGTAAAGTTGATTTAGTTGTGTCTTTCATCGCTCTTGGGTTTTTGGAGGGGTAAACTAGTAGTGGTTTTAATTTGAAATACCCGCTTGCGTTACCACCCAGTAGAAGTGTTAAGCGATCTTTTGCAGTTTTAAATCCTGATGCTCGTTTCGCTTCACTGGATGGAAATGTTCGTTTTGTCATTCTTTTCCGAAACAGGTCTGTGTCATCAACATTAAAAACTAATTCTGAAGGATAGTTTCCTTGTTCAATTATTGTTTTTAATGTCGCTGGGAATTCAGCCGCCACTTTCGTATCACCACTTGCTGCATCTCCTGTAATCTTTATGCTGTGAAGATTATTTCGATGTTAAATCTATTAAACCACATCCCTGACTGGTAACAAAAGTTTTACTTATGTCACTTGCCTCAGCCTGAGTGTAATTAAAATTTCTTCTAGCTTTTTCCATTATGATATATTGCCTTAATGGCATATTGCATTCAATTTCGTCGTCAATCCGTATAGACAGTCGTTTTTCCATTTCCTCTGTAATATTATTTCTAGAACGGGTAATTCTAGCTTCAGAATTTGATGTAGTTGCAGTTTACGATGACAGTATTTTTTTCTTTATTCTTAAGAATTGTCCTTATTGTTGAAGTTACCAAATTCAATGTAGCACAAATTCGAAATTGACACGTTCACCAGAATCGAATCTTCTAATCACTTGCATTTTAGTTTCCAGTGAAATGATTTTTCTGGTTGCTTTCTTTTCTTGTTTTTTATTATCACCCATGATAATAACTAAAGATCATAATATTTGTTACTATATTAATCGTTATAGTATTATATAAATTTATTCTAACAATAACGTCAACAAATGTTTCAAATGATAAAAATGCGTCCGTACTGCACCACACCAAACAAGAAACCAAACTACACTTTTTCGGATACGTTATTTGGAAAACAAGCGCTGCGCACAATTTCGGGTAATCCCCAGGTTGAAATTAAAGAGCGCTAAACCGAAACAGCGTTTAGCGGGGTCTTACTGTACTGTAAATATCCGAAACAATTTTTTTCAAAGAATAAATCGTTATCCTATAATCGTGTTTTACGTTCTAAAAATTGGAAGAACAGTTCTGAGCTTAATAAAAGCTTTTGTTTATTTGGTTTGAAAAATTATGGATTAAATAAAGATATGTTTGTCGGAATTTTCAATTGAGTAATATTTAAAGTTGTATTTGGAGTCATTTCTGTAATTTTCGAAGGTATTAATAAATCTATGACCAAATTATAATCCCATCATTATTAGATTACACAGCAGTTATTTGAGATTTAGCATTGAATATTCTACTATTCAAACTATTCATTGAATATTCTGACAACTATTAAGCAAAGGGATTATTTCTTTTTTATTCCTAAGTATGTGCAGCCTCAATACTTACAAAATTACTCCAAGAAGCAGAATCTACGATGGCTCTTAAATGTTTACTCTTTAGCTATTCGCGAAGGAAAACAATGTATTTATTAGCTAGTATTTTCAGTTACTACATTAGATGGTCGTTTTCACGAACTTATACAACTGAAAAGCGAAAATTTCTAAAATAGAAAAAAACAATAGATTTTAAAATTATTAATTTTTTCTTTCAAGCTGCTCTTTTTTATGAATGAAGAAACTGTTAGAAAATAGTAAATTACTGTTATAGAATTATTTCATATGCATTACATAAAAAGAAACGCAAGCAAAATAAAATTCATTATTTAAAAAAGATTTTTACTTTCATTTATTGAAGAAAAATCTGGCAAAGTAATCTTATTTTTTTAATAGAAAATAATATTTCTAAAAACACATTTTTTTATTGTAGTCCTATGTTGTAAAGCATTTCAATGTATTCCTTAATAAATACTTCAATTTTTAAGTTGATTGTCACGGAAACTCGTCATTTTCTCGTTGTTTGATATCCGAAATTTTTTTCATTATCATTCATTATGTTACCAATCATTTAGTAATCCGATACTAATTAGAACTAATCTGAGTTCACATACCAAAAGTTCAGAAACGAATTTTCGGGCAACCGTGGATTTCTTTGTTGAAGTTCATGGATGAGTAACTCAACTTCCTTCAAAATGTCAGGTAATTGTTCTTGTCTTTTTTCACTTACGGTGGATTTTAAAAAAGTAAAGACTGCATGTCAAAATAACCTAGAAATATAATTGAGTAATTGATATTACAGAAAATACATTATAGAGAAAAGAATTTAAAATTTCTGCAGGATTTATATATTATTCTTTATTGAAATAGATCAGTATCTTTTTTCCTTTATCAGTATTTTTTTACGGTAATAAATTTTAAAATAAGAAAAATTTTAAAGTGATTCTAGTTTTTTATTCAGTTTGACTTACAGCAAAAATTGTTTTGTCTACACCCGTACTATTTTTTCAATATATAGTGCATGGATTTATTTGTATGATATGAAAAATACTTCAACAGAGAGTAAAAATGTTTCTCTAAGATGGAGTTCTCTTTGTTTTACTAGAAATAAAAATCAGATATGTGTACATATAAATACATTTTATGAAAAGAATTTAAAGTATTTTTTATCAAAGTACTTTTGAATAGAATTGTTTTTTTTCTCTGGGAAAATTTTTAATTCAATTGAAATTCGTCCAATTTTTGTTCTTCTCTGAATCCTGTTCTTTAAACTTACCGTCACTATTCTTAAAAAACATGTAGTTAGTTATCTGCTTTATTCTACTCGTTTTTGTGAGAAGTGTTTCTTCTGTATTTGGAAAGTTACGGGTTCGATATCCCACTGCTACGAAGATCTAAACCTATGGATGCTAAAATATTTTTGAGGTCTAATTTCCATCTGTTAGCGTGACATTTTATGAAGAATGGTGCTAGTTCAAACATCGACGTGGTCATTTGTTCATAACTACAATGATCCTCTGCGAAAATAGGCAGCCCAAAACATGACAATACTTAATATTCTTTATATTTCTATATATTTCTCTTGTGAATATAAATTTTAATTACAATCCTATAATTTAAGTATAATACCTGAAATTATGCATTTTAAGAGTTCAGAATATATTAAATTAAATATACTGTTTAAAATGAAATTAGATTCAAAATTGAATGTATACGTAGAAGAGATTTTAAAGGTATTTAACTCAGAAAATCAAACAAGAGATAATAATTGTAATTTTTTTTGGCAACTATTATATTTGTTTTAAATATTTCTATAATATGGATTAAACTAGATTGTAATATAGACTAACAGTTGCAGTTGCAGTATTTGTTAATAGAGAAAATTTTATTTACATAAAAATTATGCCTTCAAATAAAGTGCGATTTGTGAATACTATATTATTCAGCATAAAAAGTAATATTCAATAAATTGTCCAGTTAAATGGTTTTATCTGGCTTATATGACGAATTCCATTTGTTTGACAGCACAGTGATTCCAGACGTAAACTGATCGTTATTCTGGTAACCATAGTGTAGAGTGAAATTTTGCGATAATTTTCTCGTTACTATGTCCTTGAATTCAGCAGTAAGGAAGGTCACGCGGAATGAATTGGATGTGACGTTTTATTTTTCCGGTAAGGAAACTGGGGGTGAGTTTCTATTAGATAAGAATTTTTTCTGTCACTTGATTCATTGTGTAGCTGCGCGAGTCAGTGGTGAATATTTAGAACACATGTTAAATCAAGCTGTAATAAGACTGCCGCATTGACAGAAAGAATTTTTGTAGAAAATGTTAAAGAATTTTATCTGGAATTTTTTAAAAATTAGTGCCATCACCACGCTTTCTTCCTTCCATTGTTACAAGTAATGATTTATTAATTAGGTTTTCTTTAAACTTGTGAAATGCAATGAAATAATTGGTACCTTTCTGCTGTCGAGACCGGATTCAAATGCGGTTAAAATTTAAAGTATAAAAGTAATCGCTAAAGTATTTATAATATGGTAAGAGAATAAAAATCCACGAAAAAATTAACAGTGTTGATTGGGAGATTCAAAATTTTTTAACAAATTTTGAAAGCAGTTTTAACATAACATTTGGTTACAAATCTGGTCTGGATTGTAAATAAATAGTTAAAAATATTTGGGATTATTGTTTTAAGGAATAATAGTTGTGTAGTTATGATTTACTGCATAAAATTATCGATGAATTAAATACCGGGATTTTCCCCCCAAATTTACTTTTAAAGTGCTATTACTCCTATTTCGAATAAATATTCGTGAATTTATGATTAATAAAATAAATCATAAATTCATATTTGCTGATAAGTTTTGATACATATATTATTTTTTATTATGTTTACTTTGTGACGCTTTTATTGATGTTTTATTTCAATACTTTTAAAACATTTTTGATAACTTGATTTTTTTAACAATGAACAATATTATTTCGATTTTGATAACGCATCATTACAAAAAAGATGATATAAGCTTTTTTTCCTAAAGATATGTTATCTATATATCAAAATCGTAACGAAAACGTAACCGGGAACAATTGCATTCCAACAAATATCACATTGAAAAATTTAATTCAATAATTTTTGAATATAAAATTACTTTCAATTTTAGGTTTCAAGCTTTTTGATTCTTTTTCTGTTTCTGATAATTAAATAGTGCATCCGGTTGTGTCCTATTGCTTTCTTTTAGGTGAGTAAAGTTTATATTATTTTAGTTTTTAATTTTAGATTTATAAGCTTTATTTTGATGTTTATATGAATCTAATTATATTTAGTAAAAGACTTACATTTGATTTTATCTGATTAGTTCAAAAGTAATTTTTCGTTAATATTCTGTGAACAAAATAATTGTTAGTAAAATTGATGAAGGTTTCAAAATTTTTTACACCAAGGATGCCAAAATAAATAATATGGGGTAAATAATCCAAAGTAAACTGAATTAAAAGAAAAAAGGAAATAACGATTTACTTTTTGAATTTAGCTTACTTTGAATTATTTTGGAGATTTGAAAAGAATTTTTAAAAAATCCTTCATAGATATTTCACACCGCTTAATGGAAGTAAGGAAATCCGATAAGTTCTCTAGCACCTTTTCTAGGAGGTAGCCTAGTAGTTAAGGCATCGGCCTTCCTTCCAGATGGGTGGGTTTCGACTTCCAACGCAGTCCCTAGCCCTGGTCGAGATCCACCGATTATATTTGTGGAATCGAAAGTCCTGTGGTTGGTCGTTGAACATTTACCATGGATGTAATGGTCAGGAGAAAATTTCCTCCCCCTTCAGATCAATGTCAAAGAGGAATTTAATGATACAATATCCGTATGACGCGAAACTTTTATGAGAATATCCTTGTGATTTTCAATAGACATTGGAAATTTTTCATCTTAGCTTTAATTAAATTTATAGATTTGCTCTGACACTTTGCAGAAAAAATCCTACATTAACCGATTTTTATTCAAGGTACAACGGAAGACAAGTATTCAGTAATATCATTAACATGGATTGTTTATATATATATACTTTGGCTATATCTATGTATGTCAATAGATTTTAAGTAAAACAAAAGCATGAAATCAGACTGACAAAAAATATATTTTTATTTTAAGAATTGCAAGAACGCAGGTTACACTGAATTGTATAACTTCAAGAAAAAACTTTCTAATTTCACGTTTAGATCAAAGTAACTACCATCTCTTTCCAAAAATATAAATTTCTTTATGTATTTTGTGAAACAAGATAATTTCTTTTTCCATGAATTTTCTGACTATACTATTATTTTGTTCGATGGGTTGCCCGCGGATATTTGCGAATTTATTGATGTGAGCTTCGGACGTGAAAGGTTGAACATCCCTTATTTACAAGAAGAAACTATTTTTAATTCATCCAGATAGTGTTGAATTTAATTTATAATTTTTAATATTTTAAATAATAACACACTCTATAGAAAATTTGGGATTTTGATTTTTTTGAAGGAAAGATAGAATATACATATTACTATTTTTACTTGAATAATGTTACTCACATGAATGATTATTATTAAATTTACTTCTGTGAAATTGGTGGCTCATATTCTAATCGTTGGTTTCGTTGAAATTTCGTATAACGTTTATGATAGGGTCAAGAGCAATTACTTAATGAAATGGCTTCCGGAATATTTTTTAAAACAGTTGTAACCTTTAGGTATAAATATGAAGGAAAATTGGTTTTTATATTTGTATTTCCCCAAATAACGCTTATAGAGCGAAATGGTATTTTAAACTAAACTAAACTCCGTAGGACGACAGCCCATGTGGGCCAAGGCCTACAGTGCCCATAACGTTTTTCATGACCGAGGACCCTGGGGTGCGAAGCATATGTCTCAGTTAGGGGGTCATCCTAAAGAGAGACCCCCAGTGTTTAGTTTCTATGCATGCTTGGTACTCAGTTCATCGACCCACTCAAGGGATGAAAGGCTGAGTTGACCATGCCCAGCCTGAGGATCGAACCTCGGACCGTGCCTTGGGAGCGTGAAACGCTGCCACTAAGGCACCGGGCTTGAAATGGTATTTTATCTTTTCTAAAGATATATTCATAAAAGAAAGGAATCGGTTATTTTTGTTTGAATAACGCAAATTATGTACTTGCAATATTTTGATTAGAACTATTACGTACCAATTTCTTTTCAATTTTTATTTTTGAATGTAAGCTAATAGTTGCAAAAAAAAAAAAAAAAAATGTAAATAAATAAATAAAATAAAATAAATAAATAAAACAAAAATTATGCTTAGTCTCCCAATCTTATATATATTATTTAATTTATTAATTTTTTATTATTAATTCATGTAATTAACTTAAGTATTTAGATGTATTACTTTTGGAAACAATGCTACCTTTTATAAAAAATGTTTTCGAAAATCTTATGGCCATATTTTTTTCAGCACTTTCACTGAAATAAAATGTTCAGTTTTATGACTTAGCTATCAGCCAAGTCGATCGCGTAATTATTTGCTAATTTAAAATGCATTAAATTTGTTTCAGAATCATTTGATTTTTTTTATATTTATCCTTTCGGTATTACTGAAATAAAATGATCAAATTTTATTTATTAATTAGTTTCCGAAAGAAGTCTAATGAATAAAGTTAAAAAGTATTGCAAGTAATTTATAGTTTCATAAATAAATAAAATGTTAATTTTTGTCGTATACAAAAAAATGGTTGTGATTTTATAAAGCCATAAATTAAATTTATTTCATATTGTTTCCGCGATATTTACTCAAGTCCGACCATAATCAAGTCGGTGTTTATATAAACTTGAGAGAAACACATTTGTTTGGCATCATACATATTAATGCACATGGTAAGTGCAGTTCGTATAAGAAATGGAATTGTATCACACAGCATGCCCAAAATATGAATGTAACAATAATATTGCCTGAATTTATTAAATAAAATATAAATAAATGTTTGTAGCTGACGACTTCAATGGGATAAAAATTACTTTTTACACTAAAAATATTGATATGAAGATTTTACGAAATAAACTTATTTATACATTTTTAAAGAATGTGAAATCCAGTTTAGATGGAAAACAGTATTTAACGGTCTGGAATTTTATTTTTGATAAAAACTTTGCTCTTTTAAAGGTGAAAAAAGCAATATTTTTTTAAAATTATGTTTTTGTTATCGTTTTATTTATCGGCTGCTTTAAACTGTTATTATTCTAATACAAAAGATTCTAAAATTTCGCTGTATGTTTTATTCTTTACATGGGTACGTAATTAATATTATTTTCGTATATTTATTATTCTAATTCATTTATCACTAACTCAGAAATGAAAATCTTTTTCAAATAAAATTATATGTAAAATTATTAATTGATGAAAATTATATATTGTTAATTACTTTTTTTAAGAAGCATTTTATTAATCCACCTCTTGATGTTTTTGCCGAAGATGGTGAACAAGGCCACTATCTATGGAATGTCCTAAGAGAAGTGCTTTTTTGCGTTCAATATATATAGTGACACTCATATTTCCCTATTTAACCTAGAAAAAATTTAGTTGTGTCTAGCTTACTTTGTTGTCTTGAATTGCACTTGAAAAATATTTTTAAATGTTTTATTTTTTTCAAACTTTCTAGAGTGCTCAGATATTTTTTATGTGGATTTTTTTAGGTTATCAAAATTTCTTTTTTTGATCATTATTATTTGAAAAGTCGATTATTTCATTTCTATTATTTTTCTTTTAAAATATTGTGGAGCCTACTGTAAGGCAACATAAAAATTCACAGATATCATGTAATCCTTCTGATGTATTTTTAAATTTTTGATAGTTAAAAAATGTCGCCAAGCTGACGTAATTGTTATATTATAGTGTTTTTTCTAATTGTTACATTATAGTTAATAAGTAAATTAAATCTGATTAATAATATGAGACATAAATAAAATTGAATAATAGTATTCATAAATTGAATAATAGTATCATCGTCATAAGAATTTTAATCAAAATATATAGTTAACATTTTCTAAATTGTCCCTAAATGACGAAAAATTTAGGGTTTTTAAAGTAGAATGTTGATGAATGTTCCTAATATCCTTGATCTTTCTGACGTAATAAAAAATCGAGGTTGCCAGAAAATCTGAAAAAATTCGCCTCAAATTTAAATATGCTTGTAAAAGACAGTTTGATTGTACTCGTTTTTCTTCTCGGAAAAAGAAAATTTTACTTCTTATGAAAGTAAAGAAGGTGTTTTATATAAATCTGGTAAATTTTAGGTTTTTGTAGTTATTAAAAATAATTTCAAAATAATATATTTTTCCTATTTTCTCAAAATGAATGAACAACGTGCAAAACATAAATGAAAAGTTACTACTAATCTCGTTCAAATTTGGTGCGTCTATTTTTTGGGAATAGTGATAGGAAATAAATTATTCTTAATATTGATACAATCTTTTCACCATTTCATTGAATTTGTGACAAAAGTAGACAATGCATAGCTAAATATCAAAATTTTGAATATTGCATAGACTGTTCCTTAAAATGATCCGCTAAGTATAGCGTTTTAATTACTGAAAAATATTCCTTAGAATTTTATTTATGTTGTTTTGCATGAATTGTAATCTTTTGCATAAAATCACCAATTATATGGAATAAATGATTAAAAATTATTTGAATTTTTTATCTATTTAATCTATAATGCAATATTTAAAAAATATAAAAACATTTATATTCAGTCCTGAAAAATTTTGCCTTTCGAGAAGACATTTTGGTACTTTAACAGTACTAATGCAAAAACATGCTTTTTATTTATGCTTTCAAAATCATTTCAAAGATAATAAGAAAGTAGACGATTTCTGAATTTTTAATGTGGCTTTTGGTTTTGAATAAATTTATAAGAGAATATTTATAAAAATTCAATTATTATTGTTAATTTCACTTATTATTTAAATTTTTTACTAAACAATAATGATATCTTAAGAATATTTGTTTAAGTTGCTACTGATATACGCGCTTTTGACTACCATTTTTAAAATCAATAATTAGTAATTTTCTCTGCAGTCAAATTATGTTTCTTTGAAAAATACTAGTAACTTCCTAGCAATTAAAAGTATTCAGAAAAATTTGTCATTTATTTTTATAATAGTAATAAATGTCCAACGTTTGTAAATTCTCAAACTAATTACGATACATATTTTTAATTCGAACACATTGCTTAAATTGTTTTGAACTCATTGCAACAGTAATATGTTAAAACGTGTTCGAAACAAAGGTTTGAATTGAAATAATTACAAGAATTCTTTTACAAAATCTATATATTCTCCGCATTTCTTAGATAATTTTGTTTTAAGCTATTGTTTATAATATTAATAAAATTAAAAAAAAAAAACAAATCCTTAAGTAAATGTACTATTCGAATTCTAAAATATGTAACTGTGAGAAAAAGTAAATTTTGGAAAGGTTTTCTCGTTTATTTGCCGTAAGTTTCCGTAAAATCAGTAGACATAATATGTACGCATGTTATATTAAAATATACTTATTATTTACAGTGACATTTTGGCCGTGGTTTAATTATTCTTTATTCCATGATTATTCTTTTTTATTCGTGTTAATAATACCTAATGTCAGTTGTAAACAATAAAATAAAAATGGATATTCTAACATATTTGTTAGATGTGATGTGATCAGCATATTTATTCTTACAGCATCTTTTTCTACAAGCATTTTTAAAAAGTAAATTAAATTTATTTGACGAGCTTTTAAGTTAAGTTTTATTTCATGTTCTGTTTTCATGATAATATTTTATAAGATTATTTGAGGACACTTTATTAGAAAAATAGTGATGTATAGTAGTTTGCGACATTAATAACTGCAGGTATAGATAACATTTTCAAATCTTTTTGATCATGTGGATTTTTTCACTGGATTTTGATACATAACTTTTGAAACTGTGTTGTTAGAGCTGCATGGGTTAGCGATGTGTCCATATTAATCTGTGACGTCCAAAGTCTTTCCGCTGGTGTAGCGTGGATGAGGAGACAAGGGTTGCCAACTCAGGTGTGATTTCGTCATCTGACCGTGGTTCAAGATAACGAGGTGCTTGGTGATGAGTGAGTATTTCAAACGCATTAAGTTTAAAGTACAGTCAGCGGCTTATCTGCACCGCTATGTATGTCTCTCTGCGGTGGTGATGGTGGTGGGGGCAAAATAGCCCTCAATAAACTAGGAGGCATTTTTTCCAAGAAGATATAGTACGTTGCGCAGGCCAAACGATCTCACGTAATGTAAGAGCCTACAAAAGATACCTGCTCAAACGTTCATGGTAAGTTTCTGCTTATGTTTTACTAGAATTAGTGTCGCAGAGATGGCTGTCAGATCAAACATGTGGATTGCGCATGCTGAAAATGCCTTCTCTGCTGAATATTGCCTCATCACTAAATAATATTGACCTTATAGTACAGTCAGTGGCTAATAAGGATCTAATAAAGAAATCGTGGATCGTTATTCTTCATTCTCAGCATCCACTTCACAAAGTTTGTCCATCAGAAATATTCATCTATATCCAAAGATTGCACTTTTTATAAGTGTAGGGGTGAAAGCATTTCTTGTATAAACACTGGCTGGGAAATAACGATTTCGTAAGCTCTCAATCCAGTATTTGTAGAAGGAGTTGTTTCAAATCTTGTCAAAACTCGTTTAAAAACTGGCCTTATGGTGGTTTTAAGTAATTATTTTGTTTTAAGTTTGTGAACATACAAACTCGCACAGTTGAATCGGTTTCAAACATTTTGAGGCTTCGTTACCTCTGAAGGTATAGTTTACCATAACCTTCTAGAAATGTTGCAATATATTAACATCATAATACGTTTTTCTGACAGTATTAAAATGCTAATCCTCAATTTTTACTGTTATAGATGTATGGTCTATTGCTGATATTCAGCGACCATTTAAAAATTTTAAAATATTATCCTGTGCTCTGGAGCGATGACCCTTTTAGAAACTCCTAACGATTTTGCTATAACTGATTGTATTTAATTTCCTCCTAAAAGAGCGATGACCTTCCAGGCTACCAATATTATCCTGTAGTTGACTCATTTTAGCTATTGGTGCAAAATGTTAAATGGGCGTCATTTGTTTTAAGCCTACTGCTATCAAAGAAATGCTGCAAGTCTATTTGCACTTCTTATCTGAAACGATTAATTTTTTACGGCGCGGATGAAATTTGATCCTTTCCAACTTTGTTAACGTTTTATCAATTTTTTTAACCACTTTCATTTTATTTTTTGTTAAAGAAGTTTTAGATTATTTTTTTTCGCATTGAACTCACAATATCTCCTAATTGTTTTATTTTAGCGGTGGATTTGTAGACAATTCCTTTATTTGTTATAAATGCTTCTTTTTAGTTTTATATTCTCTCTTTGGGGGAGAAGGTTAGTTATTCTGGCATTTTTATGTGTGCGACGCGAATATATATTAATGAGATTGTGATTTACTCATAACTCGTGTATTATTATTTTATGATTTTCGATGTGATTTATGGAGTTTCTTTTAATTAGTAAATTAATTAGGTTGATTTATTTTCTAAGTAGCTATCGTAGTAATCATATTATTTTTAAATATACTGAATTTGTTTTGAAAGCTATGTTTATTGTGTTGAAAATAGTTTTTGATTGACCAAAATTCGCATTTTAGAATTTAAAGAACCCACAAATTTCTATACATAATTACAATCATATTGCAACAATTGATTACTCTCTGTTTTTCTGTAAAAAGTATATGGATATCTTATTTTTAAGCCAATCAAGTTTAATTCAATTTAAAACTGTAATAAAATGTAACCTTTGCATAAAATTTTCTCATGAAGATACATTTAAAAAATCTATATACATAATAATATTGGTTAGAAAGGATATATTCTGAAACAGAGACTAATCTAGACTGATAAAATACCATTTTAGAGTTCGATTTTCATTAATTATTGAAAATGTCTATAAAACATAAAAAATACATTCTTTCCATTTTTAATACTTTTGCTAACAAAAATTGAATTTGTTCACCTGTTTTAAATAGCGTATTTAAACATTGTTTCTCAGCAATATTGAATCATATATTTAGCAAATATTCATAAAAAAACCTTCAGCAAACAGTCCTCTATATTTAACTATCATTTTAATCGTCCATTTTTCATTGAAGATTTCGTTGGGTTGGCATCAAATGACCAAAAATTTAAAATGTTCATGCTTGTAGTTTAATGAAATCTAAATCAATAAAATTAAAGTATTAATGAGCTCATGTTATTTTTATTTCGTATTCTTAATATAGATAGTGAATAATTTAAAAAAATTATATTTTGATTAGAATACAAATTTTAGCCAAAATTTCTAAAAAAATAGGCTAGTAACTAAGAATTTCAAAACCGTTTTTTACATAGATTCAAGTATTTTGTAACATCATTTCGCATAGCCTTAGACCATTGTTACACCATTTTATTTTTAACAAAAACATTCCTTAATATAAAATTTTAGGATGAATTTTTTTGATGAAAATATTCAACATAACTTTTCATTTTTTTCTCGTATGAAGTTTTTAAAAAAATACGAAGAAAATTATATTATCATTTGTAATAGAAAGCACACTTTTTATAAAGATAAATTTTTAAAATATGCACTAATTAAGATTTTTTAAGATATTATACTTTTTTTAGTTTCCAACAAATTAATTTTATTCTAAATTTTGATTTTTTTATCTTTGAAGAAAAACTATAAACTCATCTAAAATTATCTAAAACTAAACTTATGTGCTTGAAAATTGTTGTAAGCGTGTATATAAATGAAATGAACGTTGAAAATTTTATTATTTTTTCAAAATTTCGCCAAGCGTAATTTACAAACTTATGGAAAAAGACGCAGCAGGAAGCTACTGATTACTTTCTGTTATTTGTCTCAAGTAGAAAGAAAAATCAAAGTTTGTTTGAGTTTCCTTTAACCCATCAAACTACTCCTGAAACGGTTCGATATTCTACGTGTCATACCGATCCAGCCCTATATCGAGTCATGTGTGGCGAGCTTAACTGTGAACAGGATTTAACAATAAGGCATTTTAAGGTGTTTTTCAATAAGAGGGAGGGATGCTTTACAAACTACACACTCATCTAAGGAAGCTGTGGTGTCCTGGTGAAAAATATGTTGTTCTCTTGACCGGGAAATAAGCCAGATCCAACCAAATAGCCATCGTAAGTGGCAGTTCTACGGTGTTTAAAATAAATTGTGATCACAATATTCTTCCACTGGTGTGATTTTGAAAAGAGGGTACCAGTTCATGTGTTGAGTATTTTTCAAAATTACAATGTGATTTGCCTGTTTAGAGGCTCTTTAGTCGATAGAAATAAATAACTGGAAACATATTGCAAACATGCAAACAACTCATCTAATCGGAATTCTTCTTAGAGACAAAGATATATGAGGATTTTGTCTGCCTTCAATAGTATTCTTAAAAATTCTTGAAATATACAGGTTGTCCCTGAATGCCGTGTACAACCTTGGAGGGGAGGTAGAGAACATCGTGAGGTACCATAATTATATTGGAAAGCATGAGCGGAAAGCGATAGGTGGCGCTGTACACGAGCTCGCAATTTCGGAAAGTGTGGTTTCTACATTTCAGACACGGACAACGTGCAATAAGCATGTATCGTTTTACGAACGCAGAGTTGGCGGATATCCATTTTATCTACGGCCTAGCTGACGGAAATAGACGTGCTGCTGTTCGGTTGTATGGGGAAAGGTATCCAACGAGGCGGCAACCGAATCATAAAAAGTTCGCTGGGATGCATCAAAACCTGGCAAAACATGGATTCTTCAAAACTACGATTAAAGGTACTGGACGGCCGCGAACAGCGCAAAAACCCATATTCGAAGAAGGTGTATTGCCTGCTGTGGACCGAAATCCCGGCACCAGTGTCTGGACACTTGCAGCTGCCACAGGAAGATGTGGAAAATATCAATCCGCAACGACCCACTTGGTCCTGCCTGAACGCCAGAGGGCGTTCTTTGCAAGTTGTGTTTGTTAAATAGTTTTTTAATCTCACTTTTGTTTTTGCTTGCTTTTGTAGGAGAACTATGTTTCTCAGCTCGGGTCGATTTAATCGGCCCGAGCTGGGATGCGCAGGGTGATCTTAGCAGGATGCGCTTAGTTTATTATTTTTTTCTGTTATTAAATATTTGTTACGTTTTCAATTGCGTATTTATTTAGTGTAATTCAGCAGTGCCTTCACCGGATCTATTTAGTTTTTAGTTTGATATATTTTTTTTCATGGTGCATCGGCCGGGAAACGGCACCGCACTTCGTTATTCGTAAATCGTAGGAAGCCTTCATTGCTGTTATAGTTTGATTCGATCAGCATTCTGTTGTGCTTCATTTATAGTTCTTCGCCTTTTGTGAGAATATCGTTGCTTCTTTCATCGATTGGATATTTATTACTGGGGAATAATTAGGGTGAGTTGTTTATTCTTTATTTATATATTAATTAATATAGATACCGAAAAAATTAAGAACAAACGTAAAGCTCTTTAGAGCAGTGCTACTAGATTTGTTAAAAAACTTAGATGTCACTTTACTTAATGAAACTAATGTATAATAAACTTTAGAAATATTATGTAATCAATAAATTGAAAAAATTGATAGTCTTAAAATTGATGATAATGAGCTTCTTAGTGTTATCGATGCTAAAGATATTGAGATGGGAAGTCGAACAATGTGAGATTTTTATGGAAAATTTAATTTCCTATAAATGTAGAATTACACAAAGAATAAAAACTGTTACCCCTCCAATTGTGTCACCTGTTGTTGACTCTACTGATGCGCTTAGTTCAAAGGGAGAACAGTCTAGACAATCAGTTAAATTGCCAAAATTAACTGTTAATAAATTCTATGGTGACCACAGATCTTGGTTAGAATTTATCAGTCAGTTTGAAAATGCAATCGATAAAAATAGTAGTTTATCTAAAACTGAAAAACTAATTTACCTTAAAAGCCTAGTAGGAGGTGCAGCAGCGAAAGCTATTTCCGGTTTCGCATTAACAGAAATTAATTGTGACGCAGCTTTAGAACTATTAAAATCTCGATTTGGCCAAGAGAATTTACTCATTAATGCGCATTTAGGATCTCTGCTAAGCTTAACTCCCATAAAAAATACAAGCGATACGAATAGTTTAAGTAAATTGTACGATTGTGCGGAAACAGAAATTAGGAATTTAGAAAGTTTAGCTATGAGCTCGGAATCATATGGTAATCTTTTCCCGATAATTTTAAAAGTATAACCCGCTGATTTAACCTTAGAATTTAGTAGAAAAAGTAAAAATGATGATTGGAATTTGGGAGCTCTTCAGTTTTTAGGTGAAGAAATACTAAGTCGCGAAAGAGCTCTCTCTTTCCATCTTCCTGCTAAAGAAAAACATATTTCAACTCACCCTTTTCAAGACCGCAGTAGTGGGGCCTTCGGGTCACAGTTTCCCACCGCGACGCTTTTCGAAAACCGAAAGGCAATAATTCTTCGGCGGCTGAGCTTTTAGTGAGTCACACAACACCTAATAAATGTGTTTTTTGTAAGGAGAATTCGCACGACTCTTTTTTTCCTGCTGTTCAGTCAGCATAGAAATGAAGCGCGATTATTTGAAAAGAAATAAGCTTTGTTTCTTTTGTTTTTCGAGTGGACACACAATTTCATCTTGTTTAAAACTTAAGAATGATAAGGGATGTTCATTTTGTGGCTCAAAATCACACCCAAAAACCCTTTGTTACAAGTATTATAATAATTATAACGAAGCAGTTTCTATCACACGAGAAGAAAATAATGACATCATCTAACTTGTCTTCTTGTAAAATCGAAACTAAATTTCAAAAAGTTTTATTGAAAACTGCGTCAGTTATTGCTGGTAATGGAGACCAGTATAGAAAATGTCGTTTATTAGCCGACACAGCGGCGCTGCGAACCTTTATTGAAAAAAAGCGTAGTTAAATTTCCCTCTAAGGATAATTTAAAAAAGTCACTTGATAATAATTATGATGTTGCGTATGGAAGATTTTCAAAATTGTGTTATAGGTTTCAAAATGATATCTCCTTATATAATGAATATAAAAATGTTGTAGGTAATTACATAGATCAAAACATTGAACCTGTTCCCGAGTTTGTGTAGTAGATAGTGCAGAATTTTATTTGCCGCATAGGGCAGTTATTCGTCATGATAAGGTGTCTAGCAAATTCTGAATTGTTTTTGATGCTTCCTCACATGAAAGAGGCAAGCTTTCATTAAATGACAGTTTGTATGTAGGTCCTAATTTGTATCCTGATTTATTTGAACTTTTATTGTCCTTTCGAAAACATTCAATCGCATTTACAGTAGATATTAAACAAGCATTTTTGAATATAGAGATATATGAATCGGACAAAAATGTAACAAAGTTCTTTTGGACTGACAATCCTTTTTCACTTTCGGAGTCTTTAAAAGTTCTCAGATTTAATAGAGTTTTATTTGGAATAAACATCTCACCCTTCCTCTTAAGTGCAACGATTAAACATCATTTGAAGAAATATTCTTCTATTTTCCTACAAACTCATGAACTTTTGAACAACTGTTGTTATGTTGATGATATCATAGGAGGACCAAATACTGTTGCATCTGCCTACACAACTACTGTTGAATGTGTTCAGATTTTTAGCGAAACGAATATGCCTTTGCATAAATAGGCTGCAAATTCTGTGGAGTTACGTGAACTTTGGATGAAAAACGGTTTCTCTACTGAAACAAAATCAAGCCCAATCGGTCAAAACATGATAAATTATAAAGTGCTTGGCATTTCCTGGGATACTCATAGAGATTTGTTTTATTTTGACGTAGAAAATCTATTATTCTTTGTATCGAAAGGGACTGATACAAAAAGATTTTTGTTGCAAGTTGCTGGTCGAATCTTTGATCCAATAGGATTTGTGGCTCCTCATGTGATTCGTTTAAAAATTCTTATTCAGAAAATATGAGAATTAGGTTTTTTCTGGGATCAAGAAATGTCGCAGATTGTACAAAGGCCATTTAGAGAATGGTGTCTTGAATTGAAGGAACTTAGTTTAGTGACAATTCCTCGTTTTTATCATTTCACAGATTTAGATGCAGTTGATGTGCAACTTCATTCCTTTTCGGACGTATCTAGAAAGGCCTATGGTGCAGTATTATATTTTCGTGTCGTCAAGGTTGACGGGACTGATGTAACTAGTTTTGTCTCCTCGAAAAGTAGGGTTGCTTTATTAAAGACACTTTCTCTGCCTAGATTAGAATTGATGGGAACACTGCTTTCTACTAGGCTGTGTGATAAAGTTTCCAAAGCATTAAAGTTGCAGAAACCTAGTTATTTTCATACAGATTCCTCTATCGTTTATCATTGGATCAAGGGTGAACCGTCCCGTTTCAAGCCATTCCTTAAAAATAGGATAGAAGAAATTCAAAAGTTGACTGAACCATCAAAATGGAATCATTGCCCTGGGAAAGAAAACCCAGCTGATATTTTAAGCAGAGGGATCTCAGTTAAGGAATTGAAGAACAGCAAACTTTGGTGGCATGGGCCATCTTGGCTTAAGCAAGCAGAGCAATTTTGGCCCAAAATCGAAACGAAAAATGTAAGAAATCAAGATTTAGAATATAAAAGTAAATTTAGTGACATTTCACAAAATGAAATTGTCCTCAAAAATCGTGAAAAACTCATAAATATTGATAAATTTAGCAGTTTTCTCAAAATATTACGAGTAACTGACTTTGTACTTCGATTCGTAAACAGAACTAGAAACACTTTAAAGATAAAGGGTGCCCTAGAAACTGATGAATTAAATATGTCAGAAGAATATTGGATTAAAGAAACCCAAAAAGAAGCGTATGGACCCGAGTTGATAGATTTGGAAAAAACTCAAAGAGTTAGTGATTGTTCAAAGATTTGTTTTCTAGTACCCTTTTTAGATGATAGGAATATTTTACAAATAAAGGGTAGATTAGGCAAATTAGAACTTTCTCTGGGTGAAAAACAACCTATTCTTTTACCCAAAAACTTAAAGCTCTCGGAATTATTAGATATGCATGAGCATACAAATAATTTTCATAGTGGAGTAACAATTACTCTTGTAATAGTCAGAAGAAAGTTTTGGATTGTGAAAGGGAAACAACTCGTCAAGAGTGTTATCAATAAATGCTTAATTTGTAGGAAATACAATGTTAAGCCATCTAACCAAATAACAGCGCAACTTCCAAAAGATAGAATTTTAGAAAATCCTCTCTTTGAAATTTGTGGTCTTGACTTTGCAGGACCAATATTTTACAAATGTGGTAAAGAGGTCAGAAAAGCTTATTTTGCAATTTTTACCTGCGCTGTAACTAGAGGAATACACTTAGAATTAGTCTCATCGATGTCTACAACACATTTCTTACTCGCTTTTCGGAGATTCATTTCCAAGCGAGGTAGTTGCAGCGTTGTTTATTCAGATAATACTAAAACGTTTAAAGCTGCAAACCGGGACTTCATGGACTTTTTCAACATTTTACAGCATTCGGAATTTAAAGATTTCATTTCATCTCGTGGGATTAGATGGAAATACATCGTTGAAAGAGCTCCCTGGTGGGGCGGATTTTTTGAATGGCTCGTGAAATCAGTAAAAGATCCACTCAGAAAATTTCTTGGGAAATCTCTCCTAACGTTTGAAGAACTAGCAACGATTATGACTGAAATCGAATATGTTATCAACTCGAGACCTTTATTTTATGTGACAGATAAATTTTCTGAGCCCGATCCTTTAACACCTCTTGACTTCTTGCAATATGGAAGAAAAAATCATGATTATCCTCTTCATTTTGCTGAATTAGCAAATAGTCTGTCAAATAAAGAATCTTTGATCAAGAGAAAACAATATCAAACTGTTCTTTTGAAACATTTTTGGATCAAATGAAAAGAACAATACCTTCTCGATTTAAAAACTGTACATCGTTAAGTCACGAAATGTTCGCCCAAAAGTGAATATTAATGATGTTGTGCTCGTCGAAGGATCCTCTAAATCCAAACTGCTATGAGACTTGGGAATAGTTCAAGAAACTTTTCAATGTAGAGATGGACACGTTAGAGCCTGTATTGTTAAAACCAAAAAGGGACTTTTCAGAAAACCAGTACAATTTATACCCTTTCGAATTAAACGAGTGAACTGGTTTTTATGTTCCTTTATTGATATTTTTGAAACATTTATTAAAAATACCTTTATTTGTAACCTGAATTCTGTATAAGTTTGAATGTAATTTAATTGATTCATATGTTTTGATTGTAATTTTGTATATTTTTTTACTTTGAGAATTTTATACTTCTAATGTTCAAATTTTAAGTTTTAAAATGTTGATATAATTTAGTGATTTGTGAAATTTTCAATTTTTTTCCCTATTTATAATTACAGTAATTTGTTCAAAAATTTAATAATTTGTTCGCCAACATTGAATAATTTTAATCCTTATAAAAGCTGTTTTATGTAAATATTTGTTTAAATGTAGTTAAGCAAATTGGAATAATATTGTGTAAAAGTTTGTAATCTTTGAGTAATAACCATTTAATATTAGTTTATTTTTGTCAATTTGTAACTAGATTTTTCTTGTATTTGTTTTATTGCAATAATTCTGTAGATACTATTGATGAATTCTTTGGAGAATTCATGGTGGAGAGCTGTGGAAAATATCAATCCGCAGCAACTCACTTGGTCTTGTCTGAACGCCAGAGGGCGTTCTTTGCAACTTGTATTTGTTATATAGTTTTCTAGTCTCATTTTTGTTTTTGCTTGCTTGTGTAGGAGAACTATGTTTCTCAGCTCGGGTCGATTTAATCGGCCAAAAGTATTTGTTACTTTTTTTTCTGTTATTAAATATTTGTTACGTTTTCAATTGCGTATTTATTTAGTGTACTTCTGCAGTGCCTTCACCGGATCTATTTAGTTTTTTGTTTGATATATTTTTTTTCAGAAGATCTAGAAAAACTATCCATCGTGTATTGCTGGGCGAAGACTTGCATCCTTTTCATGTACAGAGAGTGCAGTTATTACAGTCAGATGATCAACCACGACGTGGCACATTTGCACAGTGGTTTGTTAACCAAAGTGCGGCAGACCTGCACTTTGCCAGTTCCGTGCTGTTCTGTGATGAAACAATCTTTTCACATGAAAGAGTGTGTTCAATATACCCAGCGCGAACATGTGGGCCTTCAATAACCCACATTGCACCCGACCACGAACCATATAACAACGCTTTGCTGTTAATTTGTGGAAGGGTATCGTGGGTGACAGTTTACTCGGCCTATACATATTACCACTTCGAATGGACTCTGACAGCTATCTCGTCTTTCTACTGGAGGTACTTCCAGAAGTGCTTACCGATGTCCTCGCACCCATTCGGTGCCACATGAGGTTTCAACAGGACGGGACGCCATGTCATTATGGAAGATATATACGTGTGAGCATTTACACCGGACATTTTCAAATTGCTGGATTGGGTGTGGTGATCCTGTCGCTTGGCCTACCAGATCCCCAGATTTAACACCTCTGGATTTTTTTCTCTGGGATGCTATGAAGAGCCTCATATACAACACACCTGTCATTTATGAAATGGACCTAGTCGCACGGGTATCCATCGCTGCTGCTACGATCCGTGAAATACCCTGTGTTTTCGAATGTGTTCGTCATCCATGTCGCGTCGGTGTCGCGCATGAATACATGCCAATGGCTGCACACCTCCTCTGATTATCATATTTTTTATTTATTATTGGTTTTTTATTTAATAAAGTGTTTTACACTACATTCTATGTTGTGGTGTTACTGTCTTTATGTCTTTTTTTTTAATCTTGTTAAGGTTACGTTTACGCCCATGCTTTCTTAAGTAATTATGGCTCCTCATGATGTTCTCCACCTCCCCTCCAAGTTTGTACGGGGCATTCGGGGACACCCTGTATGTCATTGTAGTTTCCCAAAGCATTTACAGTATTTTGCAAATAAATGATTAAATAACCGTAAATAAGTGAAACCAACCTAATTTCGTTTTTTACACACCTAAATTGTACTTGACCAAACACTTCATTCTTGATTCTTTTCATTAAGCATTTCATAAAAATGAAACCTTTTTTGAAAGCATTTTCCAATAATTTGTTAATGGAAAGTACGGTTTATATGATTCTTTGTTTATAATACTAAATATGGTTTTAGAAAACATTGATTCATACAAAATTTTTATTTAAATTGCAGCACTTTCTATTAATTATGAAATAGTTCATTAATTCCTAAAAACTAAAGGGTTAATATATTTGAATATAACTTGGGAAAACTTTCATGCAAAAGAGAATATTTTTAAAGAAATTAAAGTTTTTGTTGTGGAAGAGAACTCTACATACATAATGGTGCAGGCTAACCCCGTACTGTACCTAAGACTTACGGATTTGGAATATTCACGTATCACCAAGCGGCTAGTAATCTTGAACTCTGTAAGATGACGAGGTCATACCTGAGCTGGCAGTCTTCTTACCACATCCCCGCCACACCAGCGGTAGGACTTTGCACTTAACAGATTAACGTAAATGCCATCTGCTTGAAGCTCCAACAACCTACTGGGAATGAATGTGGTCACCCTTTTAATCACAGAGAACTCTACATAAAAGCAAATTCGAATTCCATAAAATACTTTATCTATAGCGAGTTAATGTAAAATAATAAAATGATAAAATTTGGCCGATATTATATATATATATATATATATATATATATATATATATATATATATATATATATATATATATATATATATATATATATATATCGTCAATTTTTTTAAAATATAGCACTACTAGTTATTTGTCACAACTCTTTTCTTTGTTAATGAATAAAAACTATTAACTGGTGTATGCAGTATATTTGCATGGGCACGAAATATTTTAAGCCCCTAGAATAATTATTAAATATTTAAGCCACGAAATATTTATTGATTTCGCAAAAAAGAAATAAGTTATTATAATATTTTTTGATATACTATAAAACTGTAATACATAATATCACAATTCTTCAAAGCGCTTTTGATCAGTATCAAAATTTTTGCTGTGAATAAATATTCTCCTTTTCACCCATTTGCATTTCACATAAAATGCTTTATTGGTCTTCAAAGAGAAAAATGAACTCTGAAAAACAAAGAACCATCTAACTGTACCTCATGTGGATTCTAAAGAATTCTTAAAATAGATTCTTTTCAAGCTCTTGCAAGTACCCCAAAATAAGTTCCAAAATAAGTTGTTAATTATTTGTTATGATTTTATTTGTAAGATTTTTTTTTATTTGCATATTTCATATGATTTGCTAACGTGCCATGTGCACCATTTATACAGAAGTTTCGTCAATAGTTATTCTTGTCTTACTAAAAATTCCTTTTTTAATGAATAATTCAGATGAACATATTCCTTGAGTTTTTTATGAATTTATTATTTTACGAATTTATTTAAATTTTTATATGATTGTAAACATTTTACATAGAAAAAAGTTTAAGTAAATTAAGTTTTTGTTTAATTTCAGATGAGAAATTAGCTGTTAATCATGACCAGTTTACACTTTCGGATCGTGATTCAACTTCAGAAGAATGGAAATCCTGATTTGTCTTTATTGCGAGAATATGTGGAGTGTTGCGGTTTAATAGTTCATTCCATTGAAAGACTTGAGTTAGAAAAACTAAATGAATACCAATATAGTGAAATAATTGAATTTGTTGCAGATGTCCATGCAGAAGATCAAAATATAATATCTAACAGGAATAAAAGTTCTGTTTATGAGAAATTGTGTTTAGCATGGTGTAATGTCACTCGTGAAATACAAGACAACCGCCCATTATTACAATTTTGCGAAGACGAATGCTTCAACTACAAACGAAAATCATTCGATAAATATTATGGCCTTCTTGAAAGAGTTGATGAATCTAAAGAACTATCTTCATTTTCATTTGGTGTGCATCCAAAAAGTGGAAAATTTATTATACATGGATCAATAAGTTTTCCATACAGTATTACTTTTTATCACGATTCACAAGAATTGGAGTTATATTATAACCTCAATCGCCCAAGAAATATTTTAGAAAAAGGGAGGGTAAACTCTATCTCCATTAAATACAAACATATCAGAAACTTAATAGTTGATTTAAACCCGTATTCATTTGATTTGTATTTAGATCTCTCTCATGCCCCATTGTTTTACAGAAAAACAATTAAAATGTATCGAGATGAAATAAGAGTGTTAAACATTCAACGAGTTACGCCTTATAGAATTAGCAAAGACATTGCGGGTAAATCAAATGTAATTCATATAGGTATTCTTGGAGAAAAAGGTGTTTTAAGAATAATGAGCTGTTTAAGAAAAGGCTGTGGTAAAATTCCAGTTCATTTTATCGCTATGTCTTCTGAAGGAAAATTTCCTCCTTTATCACCCATTGTAAAATTTTCAAAATTTGAATGTACGTATTTGTGGAAAGCAATAGAAAGTCGCAACTTCACTATTCTTGAGCAATCTAAAGATATTGAAAAGTCTATTGCTAAACTACAGGAATATTGCATTGAAGATATTGATTGTTTGGAACAAACTCTTCAAACTGTTATTTGGCTTATTGACTCGGGGAAGTTTGTTAATTACTGGAATGTAATTGATGTATTGTTTTCTTCATATTCTTTGCTCAAAAGGTCTGGAAAATATAAGGATTATGTTACACCTTCGCATTGTTATTTAATCAAAAGAGCTACTGTTACGCCAACTAGAATCCTTCTTTGGCCACCAGACTTAATGTATGAAAATAGAATTTTGAGAAATTTTGACTCAGACTATTTTCTTCGTGTAACTTTCCGTGATGATGATTTTACAACCATGAATTTTAGAAAATATTCGAAAAAGATATTTGATGAAGTTGTATATAAACCTATAAATGATGGAATTATCATAGGTGATAGGCATTATGAACTGCTTGCTTGGTCTAGTTCTCAGCTTCGAGAACATGGAGTGTCAATGTATGCAAAGGATAGTAAAAACCGTACTGCTACATTCATAAGATCGTGGACGGAAATCGATCCGAATACAAATATGAACATACCAAAATGCTTAGCACGAATGGGCCAGTGTTTTTCTCAAACTGACGATACTGTATATGTTCCATTAGATGATCAATATATCACCTTTGAGCGAGATATTGAACGTGGCTTCAATTCAGAAACATCGAAACCGTATTGCTTCAGTGATGGAATCGGTAAAATTTCTCAAGCTTTAGCTGACAAAGTAAGTTTATTTTGATTTTTTTTAAAATATATATTAACTGATATAAATTTAAAAGGAGAACATTTGTATTACTTTAAACTAGACTGTTAGTTTTTTCATTTCTATTGTGGGTTTTTTATTGCTCGATAATTTTCATTAACAGTGCAATGGTTTATCAAAAGAGATAACCTCCAAATAAGATATTAATGTTTATCTACTTTGCAAAATAACCATTTTAGTATCTGTTACGGTGGAATTGGACGGCTGTCCGGTGTCAACAAATGATCAATTATGCTTGGGATTCTCAAAATAAATCCATTTTACATCGCTAGATACAATACGATGGAGATATGACTTGCGTTTGTAGCGGGTAAGCAACATTTCGCAAACGATTTTTCGGTTTTCCTGCTGACGGTCCGTAAGCTCGTGTGGTACCAATCTACCGACTTTATTGTCTTGCCCATTGCTTTGAGACGACGGGAAACGGTGCTCTGGTCAACATTCAATTGTTCTGCAAGATGTCATTGCGTTTGGCCATCATCTTCGTGGAGTAATGCTTACAATTCATTATCTTGAAATTTTTTTGCTGGTCTGCCACGCTCCTCGTTTCTTACATCGAAATCACGATTTTGGAACTTTTCAAATCATCTGTAGCACTGCGTACGGCTCAGAACATTGCCATTCTATGCTTCTAAGAGCATTTGATGCGATTCGGCAGCATTTTTCTTCAGATGGTAACAAAAAAATTAATGCTGTCGCAAATCAGGGTCTGAATGCATAAAATTCGATATTTTCAACACAGTAAAAAAAAAAAAAAAAAAAAAACCCACAATGCACGCTGAAACTTATCCAAATGTAAACTAAACGTCAAACTATAAAAAAATCACATGTCACATTTTCGTAATGTTTGTATATGTGCGTGGCGACATCTGTTAGCAATCGTCTCATTTGTTATGCATACACCTGGTAGTAAAATCAATGTGGATTATAAGTATTGAGCTAAATATTTCAGCTAATTTAAAGTTCCCTTTAGATCAATTTTTATTTTTAGCTGTAACATTTGATGCAATATCATTCGTCAGAACGAAAATACTCCGCTTAAACACGCAGGGTAAATAACAAACTACAAAACAAGAAATAAGTAACAATAGAACAGGATCAACTAAAAAAATTAAAGTGTAAACAGAAAAATAAAAAGTAAGAGTTAGATAGATAGGAGAGCCCATGAAATTTCCTCCAGATTTTCAATATTTATCATAAACTTCTGGTTATACTGTTGAATTTGTTCTATGATATTTAATATATCTTAGATATTTAATATATTATTTGATTACAGAGCACAATGAGAAGAATAAACTACTTCGAATCTATTTACATAACCATTAAAGTAAAACTCCGATTATACTTTTTCTTAGCACAGAGTTTGGGGCAAAAGCAATATTTGTTTAAACAGCTAGCGGTGAATGTAATTCCGTTTTTTTAATACCTACTATCAGTCCAGACTCTCTCTGAATATGTATCTTGTTCAAATTTTCACTTGTTAATAAAATGCTTTTTATTAATTCACTCAAGTTCAAATACATCTTTTAAATTTGTAGTGGATGACACCTCATGTTAATACAGTTTTTTCAAATATTAATTTATTAAAAATTTAACAAATTCGATTTATATATATTTTCCTATGGGAGAAAAAAATATTTTTCTTTGTTGATCTAAGTAGGAATTGACTTTTACATTTTTTTATATTACATGTCTCTTTTCTATCAAAAATCTTAATTTGATAGTTCTTATTCTTTGTATTAAAATGTAAAGGGCCTTCGATTGGAAATTAATTATTGTTTGAGTTTTCCACTTCAGGAAGTATTCAAAGATTATTATTCGATGGGAAATTTATATTTCTCCACTAAAAGAAAAAAAGACCAACTATTACATCGTACAGTTTTACAAAAGCTTATAGCACTTCATCTTCATACCATATATAACTGTCACAAAACTCCATCCTACCCAGATTCGGGCAGATTGCATGCTTTTTGTAATTTGCAGATTGCGTGTACCTTGTTCTCTTGCTACTTGTTATCAAATTGCGAAGCAAATTTGTCTACATCACTTTACCCGAATCAGGCATTATTTATATTATATATTAAGGACATCAGTTTAATTTAGCTCTTCTGATTTAAGTTTATTGAAGAACATAAATGAAATAGTATCCAAACATAATTCATTAGTATGCAGTTTATTGCTCCAGTAGTAGCAGGTATAGTTTTATTAACAATACTGTTGAATCATAGTTGTCATATGTGCGAATCTCTTTGCTCTTTTGTTCTTTTTGTTGCCATTCAGACACCAGTTTTTGTTCAATTATTCAGATAGTTTAGATTTGTACTCATACCGTGTTAAAATATCATGATGAACGTTGAAGAATAGAGAAATATTTGTAATTAAGTTTCTGACTTCAAAATGCGTCCGACGACACATCAATACTCAAAATCATCTGTTAATTTTCTAAATGCCACAAAAACGTGTTTGTTTGAAAACGAATAGAACAAAGTCATCATTTTTATTTTATCTTTCATTATATCGAGTTTTTGTAACATTCCACGGTGTGCTAGCTTGTTATACGATTGCATTTTTTACATAATTATCTATTTATAACGTTAAACTATGATTAGTTGTTACATTAATACTTTCACATTTTCACCGATTTATGTTGCTAATAGAAATTTTTCTAATTCAGATTCGATCTGGAAATTAACATTTTATTTTGCATATTTAATTAACTGTATATTTTTTGTAATACTTTTCCAAGTTAGATGTACAGTAACTTTAGATTAATACAAAATAAGTAACTTAAAATAACTTTGAGTGTTTCTATGAATTAATTATATATAATAAAGAATTTAACTTATAGAGTCTGAATTAATTAAATTAAATTGTATTATTTATTAATGAAAATTAAGAATATGTAACAGTAAATTAAAATGTTATTTTTTAAGGCAGACAAAGATTAGTCAATAATTATTTTCTGGGCCATGCAAGAGCTTTGTTTAATTACAGTGTGCATATATATGAATATCTTTCTCTATCCTTTGTTAGCAGCCTTATAATTTGTATTTTCATTTTGGTTTTTTCCTGAATGTAACAACTTACTCTTCTCACCAGTTTCTGGCAAATTAATATTTAATTTCGTATCCTTTTCCAATTAATTTTAAATACTAAATCTTATCCTTACTCCATATCTTAAATTTTTATTTATCAATAACCTTGTTTATATTTATATATATTTTTAAATACTTCATACTGCCACTACAGTTATATATATATATATATATATATATATATATATATATATATATATATATATATATATATATATATATATATATATATATATATATATATAATTTGTTTAAAAGCTTTAGTGTTTTCAATTTTTATATTCTAAGTTTTATTGATATTAATTTTGTTTTTCTTTTCTAGGCTTCGTTTGAAGCAATTCATTTGTGCATTTTTTTAATCTTTAAATCTTTATACAAATGAATCTAAATCACTTCCTTGAAGTTTTTATTTCTATTGTTTATCTTTATATGGCTTAGAATTGTTTCCATGATGGTAAATGAAAATATGAAAAAACGTTCTTTTAATTTACAGGTGAAGAAATCTCTTCGCAATAGCAATGAATCTAGTGCCTTTCAAATACGTTATGGTGGTTGTAAAGGTATGCTTGTTATAGATCCAACACTACAAGGAAAACATATTGTGTTTAGAGACAGCATGAGGAAATTTCAAGCTAGAGGAACCCCCCATACTAAATTAGAAATTGCTAAAAAGAGTGGACCAAGTAAGATCAAT
The DNA here is from genome assembly GCA_037975125.1 of Latrodectus hesperus. Lineage (NCBI taxonomy): Eukaryota > Metazoa > Arthropoda > Arachnida > Araneae > Theridiidae > Latrodectus > Latrodectus hesperus. The sequence goes on from CM075853.1 coordinate 85,884,338, forward strand.
TAATATTAAATTTTATAAAACTTTAAATACATACATTTGCCATATTCTTTGCAATTTTAAAATTTCGATTATATGGGCTAATTCGCTCATTCATACAGCCGAGCTGGCAGCCGAATGGTTAGCGCTCTTGCCTTCGGTTCAACAGTTCGTGGGTTCGAATCCCATATTGGGCATTGATGTGTGTAGTGGTTCAGAATCCACTTTAAACCGTAGGTCCCGGTCTAATTAGCCCTCGTGTGCAAAAAATTACTGTTGAGAAACAAACAAATCGCTCATTCATATTTATTTCTTAGTATTTATCATTTAGAACTGATACATATGTAGATCAAATGCTATAAACATGTTTTTATTATTTGTTTTTTTTGGGGGGAGGGGAGGGGTTTCACATGTAAAATTCTGATTTACAGTTAATGTTAACGGAAAAAATATCTTCGTGTTTAAGAAGATATTGGTCTTTAAAACGATCTTCAAAAATTGCGGAAAATATTTTAATTTGTTTGCATTAGTAAAATGATTCATAATTAAATATAAATCAGCAATTAGTTTTTAAAAGTAAAAAAAAATAGAAGGGAAAAACATTTTTCTATATATTTTTCATGCACGCTTTATTATTTTAGTGACAACATATAAAGCCGAAAAAATCTGTGTAATTTTGTATTTATATCATCACTGATAATAGATAAACAAATTAAAAATTAATTTTTTAATATTATTTATTTTTTCTTCTCTCATGAATGAACATATAATTTATTTGCTTTAATAAATTAAGTAATAAAACTCAAATACACAATAAAATTTAAAATTTTAAAATTTGACGTAATATTATTTAAAGTTTTCTGTAAAAATACACTCAAATGGTGATTCATCTACTCTCTACTACTAACTGTAATGTTTCGATTAACAAATTTCATTGTGCTGCGCAAAATTTCGAAACAGCATGATGTACAAAAGTCGGATAGACGACAAACGACTTTCGTTGGATAGATTTTGACACGAACTTCTAAAATTCAAACATAAAAAAAAGTTAACTGCAGTATTTAAATGAACTAATCTTATATACTTTTGATATTTAAAAAGCCTCTGAGAGGGAATTAAATACCTATGGAAATATAATAAGCTTTTCACGAGTAAAATAATTAGGGTAAAAATGCATGTATATTTTATTTCAGTGAATATATATTTTTTAATAGAGAATATGTTAAATTTAATAGAGAATATTAATTGAACTAAAATCTAATTATTCATTTCAAATACCAGTAAAATATTCTTTACGATAAAAGTAATATATGCATCAAATGAACGTATACAAAATTCAAATAACGCAATAAAAATGTATTTTTACATTATAATTATTTATTATTATTGAAAATATTTCCTTTAATAAAATTTCAATAGATTTTTCTTTTTGCCTGCTGATTTAAAATATAGCGAAACAAACTATTTTTCAATAGTTCGCATTTTTTACAAATCATGGTTTGAATTAGTTTTTATATTCTACAGATTTGATTTGTGTCACTTTTTCATTATTTTCATTTCTCCGAAAAATATTGATAACGTTATTAATTCAACTATGATTTCCTTTGAATTGACTCAGAAAATCTTTAATTATTATAATGATTAAGTTTCTGATTTTTTCATACATTGTATTTCATTTTTATGAATGTTTTTATGATTCCGGCTGATATTTGTTCATACGTGTGAAAACTGAAATTACCTGGAAATCACATCTTGTTATTCCTTCCTGTATCCTTCATCTCGATTCAAGAGCAAGGAGGATAATGTTGGAAAAGTTTGAAAAAGATTGCTGTGTGTGTACAGAGGACAAGAAATTACAGTATTTTGTTTGGGGTTCTGAAAGCATATTTTTAAAAATAATTGTTATGTTTTTGGAGACGTCCGTCTCATCATGAACTGTTATTGATTATTTAGGCTTCTTAAGTAAACTTTTGAATAAAAGTATTTTCCTTCTTGAGGTGTCAGCTTTGAAATATTAAATCATTCATCTAAATTTTTAGATTCATTTCGAATTTCATAAAATTAAATTAGTATAAAACCAATTTTTCTTACCAGCAAAAGTCTTTTATTAGTTTTGATAAAATTTTACTTAAACGGTTTTTGATTGTTTATTTTTAACTTTTTACTAGAATTTAGAAAATTTCACACATTATTTGATCGTTTTTGAAAAATCTTGTCAATTTTGTGTGAAAATTTGTATTAACAGATTCAAAATGGAGCAACAAAAAAACTTTGTAGACAGAAGGTTAGACTAATTTTTACTGGTTAATCGGTACAAGAGTTTTTAAGGCAAGAAAAAATTATGATTTAGATTTTCATAAGAGAAAATTTAAACGAGGGAGAATATTAAATGGAAGAATAATTTGAAGAATTTTTGATTTTGATGTAGAAAAAATATATCAGATTAAATGATGAAAAATTTGAGGCATATAATTTCTCCATTGCAGTAAAATAATTTTAACAAACAGGGACCACGCCTATTTGTAAACGTATAAAATCTATACCAATTTATCAGCATGAGTGTATGTGGTAAATTTTCAAATGAGATAATCAACATAATTTTATTTCTCATTTGGTTTTATTTTATTTATATACGAATTCAAAATGAAAATTACTGTAATAACATTATAATATTCAATGATCTTCAGATTTACGTCATGTGTCCATTAATATTTTGCTTTTCATTTCTTATCCAAATTCCTAATCCAAACATTTTTCACTTTTCAATTTCTGCATCATCATCATCATTCTATATATTTTCTTAAGCTATATCATTTTATATAAGACTTAATTAATGTGTGATATATGAGTTTCTGAACGTATTTCACTTAAATAAAATGAAAATTATTGACTGGCATATTTATACTTTTGTATTTATGAGTATAAGTAAATAAGATGTAAATATAATTTACACATATAGTTTATTTCATGTAATTAATTAAATTTCTGTGTGTAAGATAAAATGGAATAAAATAATCTGAGTAAATAACAATTCGCATACTAATAAAATGATTTGCGTTTTTCAGTATCTTTGAGACTAAACAGACCTTTAATTGCTATTTTGAATGACTTGGGGGTGAAACATGCAACTTTCCTCCGACTACAAGAAAATATGCTCCAGTATCTCTTAGATATCCTTATAGATGAAGATAAAGCTGCTGAATATTTAAATCTGCGCGTCCCTTTTTCAGTGTTCAGTATCAAAGATTTGAGTCTTTCTGGAGTTCAGCTCACAACAGAACCCTTTTTCCGAACGCTGCTTCTTGCATTGCACAGATATTATATCGGTATGTACTAAGCATGATGTTATTCTATGAAATGTGTTTTGCATTTAATTTCATATACACAATTATATATATATGCAAAGGAAGAAATCAGTTATTATGCAGATTACTAATGTAATGTGAAGATTAAATGGATCATCCCGTTAAATTGGGAAAATTATTTCATTTCTTAAATTATCTAGGTGATTTGCTAATTATCTATAAACTTCACATTGCCATTATACACTAGTTAAAGTAAAAATAAGAAATTTTATGAAAAAAATTTCTCTTCTCTTAATATAACATAAAAGGTTATTTGTTTTTTCGATGATTAATATCGTTTATATTTATGTTATTGTCTTATTTTAAGAATTTTTGCAGGTTTTAACAAACAGTAACTGATGTCAATATGTATGAATAAAATCCTGGTTCCTTTGAGAAATTATCTTTGTCCGAAAATATTACATAGCTTTTAATTGTATAAATTGACTTTTAAGTTTATTCAGAAAGATGTAAGGTATCGTAATAACAAAAAAATTTGTTGCTAACAGAGAAATTAATATTCTAAAATGGGGCATCAAAATTCTGTTTGTTATTAAATAATGGAAAATGTTAAAAAATGGAAATAGAAGCTGAAAACTCCCTATAAACAATTACTAATTCAAAGGATTGAATAAATAAATTTTTATTGCAGAGAAAATATTTCTGAAATATTATATTATCTCAAAAAATAATTATTTGTATTCATATGGAATAAAATTATGATATATTTTTTAAAAGAAAAAATATAGGGTACTTGACAAAAATGTATATACACTTTGAGTCACAACACATCTATCATCCTAGAAATTACATTTGTCGTATAAAAAGGTTCAGTTTCTGGGAGAAAGTTATGCAATATATAATATAAATAAAATAATGTGGTTTGTCTGTATGGAGACTTACTGGGCCTTACCGCTTTAAGGGTAGTGTAATAAGCGAAAAATACCTAACAGTGTTACTGATTCCATGTTTCCTGATATTTGTACATTATAGGTAATGACAAGTTTTATTTTCAACCAGATGGCGCACAGCCGCTATCATCGGGTTGTGAGCTCCAGTGGCTCAGTAGCTTCACGCCGCTTCCCGTAAGTTCAGCAAAGTGAAGCAGCATCATTTGCCGCGGGCAGTGGTTGGGAGGTTGACCACGCCGTACTCTCCTTTACTGGTTTGCTGGAGCTCCGTGGGTTGGGGACGTGTCCACGTTAATATGTGACGTCCAAAGTCCTTCCGCTTGTGTGGCGTGGATGTGGAGAGGAGGATGCCAGATTAGGTGTGATCGTCACCTGACCGTGGTTCAAAATTACGAGACGCTTGATGATGTGCGAGTATTCCAAATCCGTTAATCTAATGGTGCAGTCCGGGGTTCGCCTGCACCACTATGTATCATCGGCTTGTACGAGCATACCTGAATCAAAATTTGCTAGGCCAGTGGATTGAACGCTGAGGGCCAATCGAATTACCTCCACGCTTTCCACACCTTATACCTTTGAATGGAGCACAGTAAAAGATTAGGTGCACAAACATATAAATCCCGAAATTTAGATGCACTTTGTAATGAGATTCATGCGGTATATGCAGAAACTCCATTGAACACGTTAGTATGATGTACGGAGTTAATGGTGATTCGCGTACTCAGAAATATATTGATGCTGAAAGCCATTGTGTTTAACATTTGCATGAAAATTGGACTTTAATCTTTCCATTTCCAGCAATCGGACCTTATATAACAGAACATAAAATCTTTGTGATGGTTCAAAGCGTGTTTACATTTTTTTGACGCACCCTGTAATTTCATAATATAATTCCAGCTTAAATATATCAGTTATATTGTAAATAAAAATATGAGAGAAATGTAAATAAAACGTGAGAGATATTCATGCATGTGAAAAATTTAGAAATGACATTTAAGTTAATTTCTCTACATTATAAATATCAGAGTAAAAATATAGGAATAATGAAAAAGTTGTTTGAAAGTAAATACATTTTAGTCAGAAATTGCTTAACTATTTTATTTAATGCAAGTGCTTATCATAAAAGTGGAAATATTTTTTAACTTTCTAATTTTTTCACTTCTGTTTGAGATAAAATTGCTAGAATAAGATATTTTGAAGCTGAATTTGACTCTGAAAAACTAACATTCTTCTTTTGTTATTTACTTAAGTTTCATATCTTATTTTTTCATACCAATTTCTTGAACTTTCTTGAAACTGCCACGACCCTGAAATTATCAAGGTTTAGAAAAATAAACATTAAGTTATCATTACTAAGTTTCTGAATGCTTATTTATGGCAATCTGTATATGGAAAATAATAAAAATGTTCTCTATAAAAGAAATGAAAATTATGTTAATAGTGTTACAAAGCTCAAAATCTACGAGATTAATTCAATTCAAGTTGCTGTCCTCGGTAAAAAATGTGCATTAAATTGTTAGATAAATCTTATATTAAAAAATACAATATCCCCATAATTCACTTTTAGTTATTTATTATCATTACTTTATTCTTAACGAAAAAAATATTTATTTTAGATATTATCAAAACTAAAGCTAATATTGAAATTGATCCATCTTATGCAAGAAATATGTTTGGTGTTCTTGATGAGACCGGGAAATTGGAATATGGACAAGTATTTGTGCAATACTCGCGGGATATCTCAAAAGGCAGAACAACTCCTGAAGATACAATAATATTAAAAGGTAATCTTTCTAAAGGAATTATTTTTAAAAGTGTACTTACATAAATTTATGCAAAAACGACAATTACCAGATTTTTAATAGAAAATAATGAGTATATATGAGCAAGAGAAAAATTTGAAATCATCAGACTTTCGTAATTACGCATGCAACTTTTGCTAGCAATTTCGTTGACAAAAGTCAGTGGAGTATCTTAATGCCTGAGAAAAGCCGTTTACTCCATTCGTTAAGATGGTGGGTGGCCTGATGGATGGAAATTAAGATGTCACAGGTTGACGCTTCTAGACTCTTCTCGCATTCTGGTCCACCAAATCTGGAATCAACATCAAACCTAAGCTTCTGTGTTCAGAATGCGTGTTATATTCTGACCACAAGCTACAACACATGCATAAGAACATTTTACTACTCTTTCGTTACTAAGGCAAAGTTCTGTGCTTAAACTTTTTTCAGACTGCTCTGTACATCCGGGAGAAGAATATCCGCTTGTAAAAGGTGCGAAGTCGTTTTCACTGTGTCTTTATGCTAGGCGATTATTTGTATGTGTTTCCCTCATCGAAGGACAGAGAAGGGCCAGCGTATTTTGAGCAAAAAACAGACAGCAATGAGATTCTGTACTTTTCACAGATGAATTCAGATTCACCCATTAGAGCGATTCAGAACGTGTGTTGATTTGGAGGAAACAAAGCACCATTTATCATCAATCCAACCCTGTAGAAAGACACAGTTACCTCTGTGGTGAAATTATAGTTTGGGCAGAGCTCTTACTGATCTGCATGTATTCGATTGAGGGACTGTGAGTTGTATGAAATATCGGGATGAGATCCTTGATCCTTATGTCTGCCCATATGCTGGTGCAATTGGCAGTAATTTCATTCTGGTGGAGGATAACGCACCACCTCATCGAGCTGTAGCTGTTGAGGAATATCTTGAAGGTCATGGTTGAGAGTGAATGGAATGGCTGCCTCGATTTCCAGACTTGTATCCCATAGAACATTTGTATATCTCTATCCTAATAGACAAGTTGCTGCTTTAATTCCTCCTCCTCAAACGTTTGTAGGAGAAAACAGTTTACTCAGTGCATGGTATTTACTTACCATTTCGGTAACCGACAGCTTAATTAACATCATAGAAAGTCGATACTGCCAATTCATTGAAGCTAAGGGTGGGCATATTCCTTATTAGAACTCCTTTTTATTATTTTTCTATGACATTTTACTACATAAAACCGTTAATTATTCTATATTCCAAGAATGAACTTTTCCAGCGAGATAGCTTTTTTCATTGAAAATCATTTATAAGTTTTTCTTATGTAAATTTCTATGTTGCATTTAATACATATTTGTTTTCTGCACGTGTCATCCAAATTTGGTGTTCCTACATCCACTCAGTTGCAAATTTGGTGCAAAAAATCGGTTCTTTCTTGACTTTTGGAGACCAATGTAAATCACTATAAAGGTAACAAAATACTATCCTTATTCGTGCACCTTTGCAAGTGTATTTTCAAAGCATAAACAAATGTAAACTTGACGTATGGTGCATATTTTAAGGTTGCAGCCAAGACAGCGCAAAATGACCCTTGCCGATCATAATTATGCGTTAATCGGGTAATCACATCTGATTCACGTTATACATTTTACTGAGAGAGAAAAAATGCCAAAATTTTAATCGTATGTATAAAGTTAAAAAAGGGCAAAGGGTTTAAAATGAAAATAAAAAGGACTTAAATTTAAAGGAATAGCTCTTTAATTTGAAGTAGAGTAATGTAATTGTTATACATAAAATGAAAGACAAGTAAAGAAATGAAATTCAATAGTTTGCTTGTAAAAAGCAATATTTTTAAATTAAAAAAGTAAAAATTACTGTAGTAATAAACATTACGTCTTAAGAAAGATACTAATCTTTATCTAAACCTGAATTTATTAAATAGGAAGAAATCTTATTAAAGCAAGCTATAACAAATACTTACTTTAAATAAAATATCTTAACAACTTAATAATATAAAACTTAAAATAGCATTTAAAAATCAACTAATTATAGGAATCCATAATATAATCAACCAATTATATTATGGGTCCAGAATCTCATTTCGATATCTCACACCAGTCACAGTTCCTCTCTGGAACATATGCAGGTCATTGTGACCACCAAGTGAGATCCCACTCCAAACCATTATTCCACCACTGAGATAACTGTGTCTTTCTACAGTGCTGGATTGATGGTATCTGGTGCTTTGTTTATTTCAGATCAACAAACTTCTTGAATCGCTCTTCTATGTGAATCTGGAGCCGTCTGTAAAAAGTACGGAAGTCCATTGCTATCTGGTCCAAAAAACTGCCTGTTTTTTGTCCAAGATAAGTGGGCGTTTCAGTGTCGTTCGGTAAGGGAAACACACACAATTGGTCGCCTTTCATAAGAGACCACCATAGTGAAAACGCCTTCGCACCTCACAAGCGGATATTCTTCTCCCGGATGCTAGAGAACAGTCTGCAACAAGTTTAAGCACAGAAATGCTTCGTATCCTTCGGGACGAAAGAGTTGTAAAATGGTCTTATACAGGTGTAGCTCGTGGTCAGAATATAACAAGTCTTCTGGACACAGAAGCTCAAGTTTGATGTTGATTCTAGAGACGGTGGACCATAATGCGAGACACATTGAGACGCCTAACAGCATCAGCCTGTGACATCCCCATTTCCATTCACCCGACTACCCGCCATTTTAACGAATCGGGCAAACAGCTTTTCTCACACATTGAGATACTCCACTACTGTCAACGAATCTGCTAACAAAATTTGAAAATCAACAAAAGTTGTACGCGTAATTACGAAAGTCTGATATTTTCAAATTTTTTTCATGCTGATATAAACTTATTCTTTTCTATCAAAAAAGTGGTAGTGGTTGTTTTTGCATAAATTTATATAAATTCGTTTTAATCATTCCTATAAACTGTGCATTTTATTGTTAGTGTCATTTCTTTATGATGAGCTTCAAAAAATATATATTCTTTCTTAACTTTTGTAGTCAAGAGTATATTATTTGTTAAAAGAGATTCTATCAATTAAAACTTTTGTTTTAATTGATAGAATCTCTTTTAACAAACTTTTAATACAGTGCCAACATCTGTGAATTTTTTGGTGAACCCATAGTTTCTGGGCGGAGATGACTAGCTCTCTGGCCTTCGTTTTAATAATTCGCGGGTTCGATTATTATCCCAAGCTTGCATGCTTAAGTCATTTGGAATCTATTTTAAACTAGAGATTTCAGTTTAATTATATTCCCTGTTTAAAGTAAAGACCGTTAAACGAAAAACTAACGAATCAACCAACCAACACATTGTATTTAGAAATGTCAAGATTTTATCAAAGTATGTAAAGTTAATTTCTAAGAAATCTTGTGCTAGAAAATATTTACCTTTTTATTTTGTGGCACTAGACTCATCGTTGAACAATGAGAGGCGTGAAGCTTGCTGTAATATTATGTCAGCATAGAAATGTATAATACTCTAATGTTGTACAATGTAACACGAACAAGAGAGGTGATAATCATTTATTATCTTTTGCTTATGTTACAGCTTATGCTGTTGTCATTCCTAATTTTTTTGATTACTTGTGATACATTTATTACACATTGTATTACAATGAGACATTACGCTTTGTTTGGGAAGTGATTTGTGTAGTGTGTGATTAGTGGTACAAAAGTAGATTCAATAATGCTCCAACCTTTCCAGTTCCGTTATTGCTCATACTGTTTTTTGTAACTTTATATAGGCAATTTATATATTAAGTAAAGCAGTATTATATTAATATATATGTGCAGCCAAATGTTTTTACATTTTTTTTATCTTTGATTGTCTAAATACTTGTTTTGGAAATAACGCAACATTATTACAAGCTCGGAGTAGAATAGACAAAGTAAGCCTTGAACTTAGAATTTGTTAAAACCTAGAGTACTATCTGGAAACAGCTTTTACTCGTTCATCATTAGTTGATGATGTGGATCAAGAGTAAGGTACATAAAGTTTAATGACAAAGTCAAATCATATATTGAAAAAATAAGTAATTTAGGTTATAGTTGAATCCACTGACGAGGGAAATACGCCAGGAAACGTTATCCTTTCGTATTATCAAAAGATTCTGAAATATGTGAAGGCAGTTGCATCGAAAATACTTAAACATTTCGAAAACGGTGAAAAATCCGATTCGCAATTGATTAAATATGGTTTTATTTATATATGCAACAAGTATATGTATATTGATTTCTAATTAATCATTTCTTGACTTATTACTACTTTATAGTAGTTTTTATATATATTTTACTTTGATGTAAATCAATGTTTCTTAATCTGTTCGTGCTTAAAATCATTGCAATGCATGCCTGTTATGTTTCATATTTCTTACAAGTTTCGTTTAATGGGAATTCTGTCATGATATTGCAATTTTTACAAATTTGCAATATTATAAATATAAACAATCTTTGCTTTTTAATTTTTAGAATTATGTCTGCTAACGTAACTTCAAAAAATAACGGATTTTATAGAAAGATTTAATTAAGTCCTTGCTTCCATTCCAATGTTTTTAAGAAACATATCGTGTGAGTAATATTCCATATTGTGCATACTAGGCATAGAATATTTTATATTGTATATTACACATCCGTCCGATATATTTAGAAGTTGTTTGTAATCGATATTTCAAATTCTTTAAACAACTTTTCACTATACACAGGAAGCATTAATTTAAATAGCAGAATTATATTTTTCTATAAATATTTCTGCAAGTGTTTATTAAGGATGATTTTAGGAATTTTTTTAATTCATAGAAATTTACTTGCATTAATTAAAATAGCCTGTTTTGGAATAGGTATTGTATAAGCTTTTTAAACTTGATAAAGGAAATATGCAGGTATTATTTCATTTTGTTTAAAAGATACGAAGTATGCGATTAGTATAAGGAATTTAGGAGAAAAGTATACGAAGTTGAAATCATATCTGTATGTTGAAACTATGTATTTCAGTGTTCATACAGGCGTTGATTCTTAAGTGAAACATTGTTTTACAATTGATAAGATTATTTCTTTTATAGGCACAGTTATGGTTACGAAATGTCCATGCGTCCATCCTGCCGACGTACGTAAGTTCACAGCAGTTGATATTCCAGAGCTACATCATATCATTGATTGCATAGTCTTCCCTCAAAATGGTCCAAGGCCACATCCCGATGAAATGGCTGGTATATTAAATTATTCTTGTAAAAGCGCAAAATGGCTGCAACTTACTTCTGTACTTTTTTTTACATTATTGCCAACGAATATAACGCATTATTTCCTTACAGGCTCAGATATGGATGGAGATGAATACGCTGTCATATGGTTTAAAGAATTATTTTTTCCAGCTGATAATTATCCACCACCAGATTACCCAAAGCCTGACCCTATTGAATATAAAAATGCAAGTATATAATAAAAGCTATATAACACACACAAAGTTTGTGAAAATATTTTACATGACTGGTATTTTTATTCTGTGATTTAAATTGATGTTTTTATTCTCTGTGTGTGTGGTTAACGTTATGAATGTCATAATTTATTAAATAAAAGGCTTGAATTAGAATTCACCTTTCACTTCATATAAATTATTAAAAAATCAAAAATAAAGGTATTTTGCTTATTAAAAAGAGAAGAGAGAAATATTCTCTTACCTCTAATAAACAAAAATACCATCCGAACGCTTATCTTATTTTCATTTTTATGAAAAGTATTTTTTCAAGTTATATCTTTTTTAATATAAATAATAAAAATACTTAAAATCATACAACAAATCCATTTTTAGCAGCTTAATTTTTTTCAATGCCAGATTTTTTAGAAGAGTATTGAAAGTACAACATTTCAAAATTGTGTACTGGTTAAGAAGAAAAATTGGATCATATAATCATGAAAATGTTTTACAGTTTTGATGGTAGATTCCACAATCTTTGACTTACTTTTCTTGGTTGTCTATTAATATTCTATTGTTTAATTTCAATATGGTAGTATGTTCAATAAAACTTTATGATATCATAGAAAAAGAAGCGTGAATAACATTGTTAAAATTTTCAGAAAATTATTTCTTTTAATATTTATAGATAGTATTTTATTACTGAGAAAGATATATTTTTAAGCAACTCAAAATGTGTCTGTCAAAAGTAACTTTCACATGAACATATCTTAAGAATGTATTAGTTTGCATTTAAAATTTATTTAATTATTCTTTGTTCCTCTTGAAATATTGTGTTTCTGGTTTCACTGTCATAATTCATGATTTTATATTAGTATATAATATCATATACGAGGTATAATATCACTCTGATACATAATTAGCATTTAAAAAGTGTAGGAAATATACGGACGTAAAATCTTATTTGTATTACCAATACTTCAGAATATCCAGTTATTCTGCCTCACATACTTATATCTGCTATTTTTCATATTTTAAAGCCCATATTATATGCATGAAATAGATTATTATTAATATATCGTTAGTTTTCTTGTTTTGAAAACATTGAAGAGGTGCGAAAAACTTTTATGCAAAAGAAAGAAGGAAAATTACTTATAAGATTGAAGTCATAAGAACAAAAAATTTATTCTTAAAATAACACTAAAAAAACTATGTTGGAGTATTCCTCTAAGCTCTATTTAGCGCATAGATATGTAATTTAATGCTCATACGAATATATACTATATTATACACGAGAGTAGTTCCTACCCTGTATTACTTATAAACTTAAAATGTTTCCATTAATTTGATAGCCACCTATAGGTTATTGTGATGATATTTATATAGAGGAAAAAGAAAAGTGCTATGAGCTTCAATGTGCCACAGAACTTTTAAACAATGTAATAGTAATAGCTAATAATGACTAAATTTTCTTGAAAGATGTGTACACTAGTATGCTACTCTGCGCTAAGCCCAGAGTTGGGCTTCACTAGATATGTAGGAGATACTGGGTGGGAGTCTTTGCAATTTAGGAGCAGAGACCAAGTGGAATACCCCACTGTATGATCTGTCACCCCAGAGATATTTTTTGGAGGACATTGTGATCATGACCAAAGGCGGCTGGGGCACGTTATGTCACTTGGAGGATTTCACTTTACGCAGACACCTTTTGTGAATGCAATTTATCATCGGTTGTTGGGATTCGAATAAGGTATTTAAAAGATTTTGAAAGCCAAATAACACGATAAAGTATTCTTTTTCAAAAGAGAATCTTTTTGTCGATAAGATTAATAGATTGGTTATTCCTTAATATGTATATCATCTAGAATCACTCGTTTCGATAATTCTCATTGTAGGGAGTATCGACTCTATTTCGTCAGTTCATTCTGAATATCATTGTGATAGTTTAGAATCTGGCGTCTAATGAATAAGTGCTTATGATACACATCGTATTAGCCATCGAACATATTAATCAGTATTATGTTTTTTTCCCAATCAATGTTATATGCAACACATTGTCTGTTGGTTCCTTCTAACTTTGATTTATGAATCGTACCTCTTTGTCTTTCTTTTTCATGTTGATAATAGTTTAATTTACCAATTTTACTATTTCTAAACTAATAGATAACTTTATTGCCGCTCAAAGTATTTTCCAATATCAATGAAGAATGCTCGATTCTTCGACCTACTTCTTTCCAAATACCATGATCCCAAGAGCTATTTGACTTTCTTTAGTGTTCTAAAGACATATTTTTCTTTGAGGACTTCCAGATGGTTCTCCGTTTCTTTATCACCAAAGAAAAATGTAACTCTTTGAGTATCAAGCATATATACAAAGAGTAAAAGTAATGTATGGGATATTTTATACTATGTTATACATATTTTGATAAAGCATTTCCCTTCTGAATTGCAAAGTAGTTGCTTATTTTAATTTAATAACTAGATTTGAAATTCCTTTAATATTTTATTTTTGTTGGTTTGAAGCTTTGCTTAGATTTACCAGCATTTTTGAGAAGCAACGTTTTTAATACCAGAATTGTTGTAAGAGAATTGCCATACAGACCTTTTAACTATGAAATTTGTTGTATATAGTTGAATCATTGCTATTTTTCGAACAAGAAATTGTTTTTTTTTCTGAGGAAAAAGTACATTCAATCTTTTCATTACAAAGTATCTAACATTTATCATTTTTAGATATCATGCTTATTATAAAACTATATTTTAATGAAAATGGCTTTAATAATTAAATATATGCTAGTTTAAATCTATTACATTTTAGAATCATAACACTTAATGATTCACTCAATTTGAATCCCATTATATAGGTATATCGTAATGAAAGAAAATCAGAATCTGTTTATGCTTGCAAAATTTCTGAAAATGAAATCCGTGAGCAAATTAATGATATGAGTATAAACTTCACAAATATTATTCCTAATAAATTTGTCTCCTCAAGTAAATTCATAAGATCTATGGGAATAAGCTTATAAATTTATTTTTAAAACAATTTCTCTTTCATTTCATTGTCTTTCTGTATAATGGCTTAAAGTAAAATTCGATTATTGATAAATATTTCATTAATCAAATATTAGCAAATAAAATGTCCCTATGTCCTCTTCCAAATGATTCAATGTATACTTTTCAAAGCGTATAAAGCTTCTTTCATCATTGGAAATGATAGAGTCAGTAGATACTGATGTGACCAAGTATTATTTATTGATTCCAAATTGTTATTGATTTACCGTTAACCGATGAGACTTATTTGACTGTGAAAGTGCTGTTAACTTAAATTTTCACTTAGGTTAACTGATGCAAAGTTAAATTTCCTTATATTGTCCAAAGTAGATATTCTAGTGTTATGTCATAATAATATTCACCCTTCCCGATTTTTCTTTCAAATAGAGTTGCTAATTGTTCTGTTGTTACCCATCGGCTTCATGACGTAATTTAAACCAGACAATGAAATACTATTTTATTCATGCAGTTTGATGCTTCTGCATATCTCATGAACTAAAAGGATTTCCGCTGCAATACATATGGATTCAAAATGTTAGTACCTCCTTTGGTATCTATTTCCTCTGTATTTGTCTGATATGAATTTATGAGATTTTATGTTATGTATCCACTTAAAAAATCTAATTTATTGTGTATATTTTGCAATCTGATTAATCTGGAAAACTCATTGAATTTATGTACAAAACATTAAACAAATTATTATCTAAACTAATGAACAAAATGACCAACACTAGGAAAATTTTCGTACGCACAATGGTGGCTAAATTGAGAAGGGTTTTCTTTCACTGCCTTAAACACACCAAATTAAAAATTGTTAAAGAAAAAATTATAATTTGTACGTACTGATACAAATATATAGATATATTTTTTATCTGTGGTTACATAATCTTACGAGTTTTTACTACTTTATTTTATGTACGTTACACGATGGGAAAATAATTTGCAGTATATATTATCATCTATATTAAATTGCTTACGGACTCCAAATCAGTTATTCATCTTGTTAAAGATAAATTTTTATGTGAAATTTCATTCAAATTGTAATTTTAAGCCTTTTTTTTTATTTTTGTGACATTTTTTTGAGTTTGATGAAAATTGAAATTCAAATTATTGTAAGTTTTGTATGACCTTAGTAGTAGTATAAATAAAAGATTGTGGATTTTTGCCTGAATTATAGATTCCCATAAAATCTATAATTCAGGCAAAAATCCAATCTTTTATTTATAAAGAGTTTTCTTTATTTTATAAATATTACTGTTACGGTGGTGTTTCATTTGTATATGTACAATAATACTTACGTATTAATATTGAAACCAATAAATAGTAATTTTGATTAGTTAAACGTTTAAAGTACAGAGAATTATAAAAGAAACTTTAGTTTATAAGATCTATTGCGATTTTTGGCAGATGATATGAAAGAAGTACTCAAATTTCGGATTGTCATGAAATTGATGCTTTTTAAAATAAGTTAATTAAAAAATTTTTTGTTAAATGGTTGCTTGATTATCAGGAAAAAAGATTGTAAAGAATATAGTAAGACGATAAAAATTGTATTGATCAATATTTTTGTAATAAATTACAAAAAAATAAGAATTTCAATCAATTCCAAAATTTCAATTTTAATGTTTCCAATTATAATTTCAATATAATTTTGTATAACTTTATAACTAATTTGCTTAAAATATCATTTCAATTTAATTTATTGCAGGTATCTGATTTTCTTCTTCATTCAGATACTGAAATGGTTGCTAAATTTCTTAAAGAATATATTGAAGGGGATCAAATTGGAAACATTGCCAGTGCTCACCTTGCATTCGCTGATAAGCTGGGAGTTCAAAGTGAGACGTGTATTGATATAGCTATGATACATGCCATAGCAGTTGATTTTGCAAAGACAGGATGCAAAGCGGAAGAGTGGCAAACGCCAGAAGAGTATCCTGACTTCATGGAAAAATTTTGGAAATGGAAATACAAATCTCGTAAATCTCTTGGAAAAATGTATCGTGTCAGTAGAGATTTTGAAAGTGAAAATGAATCTGCCTTCATTCGGTATCAAAATGTTCAAGTAAGTTCCTTATATATTTTAATTAATATTTGTTTTGATACATAATATCATAAAAGTATGCATTATAAATAATATATTTTTTAAATTTTATACTTTTCACTAAATTTTCCTGAGGAGCCTATTACACGAATTAAAATGCCTAGCTTGCAGTTCATAGGTTAGCGCATTGACCTTAAGTTCAACAGTTATGTGAGATATCCACCTTGTGTGTGTGGGTTTGAATGTTTGTACTGTACTTGAATTTTTTTTAAACTCAAGATCCTGGTATTTGTGCCTAAAATAACCATAGAGACACTGCAAACCGTAACATGAATTAAAATATTTTTTGTTAACAGTTAAATTATAGCATTTTATTAATTTTATGTAAAGAATATTGTTATAGAATATTTTATAATTGTTTTTAATAGAAATGTATGTAAATAAATCATAAACGTAATCACTTTTTGAAGATTCATAATTCATCTATTTATTATTTGATTTCTTTATTCAAATTTCAAAAGCAATTTTACTTTTATTTTAAAACTTTGAAATATGTAATCAGATCGTTTTCGAAACTATCAGTAATTTACACTACTTGCCACTCAAATTACAATACCAAGAAAGACAAGGGATATCACCTCAAAATTTATTTTGTAGATAACATGTTGACCTATAGTTTCAAATTATCAAATTTATAGACATCTGTGAAGTGTGATTCCTGACAAAATCAATAGCCAGAGTAGCCGCAATTGTTAGAGATCACCGCTGCCACACGCCTCGACATTAATTCAAAGAGACTTTGAATGTGTTCTTGGAGTACAGCAGACCAAGTATCTCCTACACATTGCCAAAGTTGATCTGGTGTGGCAGCTGGGGATGTAATCTGAATCAATCATTGAGCAACCATGGACCCTTATTTTCTGTCGGAGAAATATCAGGAGAGCGAGTAGGCCAGGGAAGCAGTTCAATCTGGCGCTTGACGAAGAACCTTTGGACAATACGTCCCACATGTGGTTGTTCATTATCCTGTTGAAATATGGCTGTGGGCAAGCCCTGAAGGTAAGGAAGGACAACTGGAGATGTAACTCTGGCTATTTAAAGTACCGGGAATGCCTACTAGAAGAGTGCGAGAGTGATATACAATATCGCCCCATACCATAATACTTGGTGCAGGACCAGTGTGGCGGTGCATAACGCAGCTGTTCAGCATCCTCTCTCCACAATGTCTCCAGACGTTTGTGGTTCTACGTCAAGGGTAGACGAAGCCAGGGACGTCTTGCGAACAGACCACTCTGCTGTAAACGGCATTGAATGATACGCGCAGACACTTGATGATGCGTTACTGACTGAATGTGCTGTGCTACGGTTCGTGATGTGGCTGTGCGATCCGTCACTGCCATGCGCACAATTTGCCTGTCATCACGTGAAGAGGTGCACTGAGGTGAATGTGATCGAATACGCGTCGGTCCGTTCTACCCTCCTGCATCCAACGATCACATATCCGCATTAAAGTTGTTTGGTTTCATCCAACATGACTACTAATAATTCACGATCACGGTAGGCCATTATCTTTCCTCTGTCGTTCTCAGATACTTGATCAAAAAATGATCGCTGTTATCTACGAGGCATAAATGATCGTTTTTTTTTTTGGGGAAAAAACCCACAAGAAAAACACCATTACCAAATTTGAAATCGTCGAAATCTCGAAGCCTTAAATAGCGTTTTGAAGAGGTGCCACAGGCGCACCTGATGTGCGTCTGCACTAAAATTCTAATCATTTGCAAATTTTACCTCCGATAATGCATGTTGTAAATTTCATGTTATCTGCATGCTTCCTTCAGGGTATTGAATTTACGGTGGCCAGTAGTGTATTTTCTTCAGATAAAATATTCCAAATATATTCTAAATATAATGTTTTGTTTTTTCAAAGCATGAAAAAGAAATTAGATGATATCTAGTATCTTTCGGGCTAGTTGGATTTATTGCGGAGTAATTTGCGAAAGAACTTCATTTAAATGATTTTCACTCAAAATGATTTTTACTTAATGGTGAATAATTAATTGATAGCTTTTAATTTCGTTATGAATTTAATGTACCAATGGTTAAAAATGCTAAATATTTCGATACTTCAAATTATTTTGTAAATTTATTTAAAAATGCAATTTTAATTTGGTACGAATATAAGGGGAAGAAAACAACAAAGGAGAAATTTAAAAAATTGGTATTTAAAGTATAAAATAAAAGCAAAGTAGTGTATTAAAATGTGGAAAATAGATAAGATATGTTTCTATTCCGATGTCAGTTCAATCATTAAAAGAACATAGTTTAGAATTCTTAATTTATAATACTAAATATATATATTTGGCTGCATAGATAAAAGTTGCATAATATTGTAAGGAACCTGTCAGATAAAAAATAATGCGAGTTCTCTAAGCAATTAAATTGATTATTCCTTTATTGTACACTTTGAGTTAAAAAATACATTTGTAATGTTTGCAAAGAGTTATAATCTTACTCGCTCATGTTGTATTCTATAGTATTTTATTTGCCTATAAAAACTATTTTGTATACATGCCCGGTCATCATTAAAACTACTTTAAAATTTTAGATCTGTAAATATATCCCACAAATTTGATAAAGAAGTAAGTCAATTGAATTGTTATGTGGTATTTTTAATTTTTCATTTGGAGCATAATTATTATTTTTATTAGGAAATGCAAAAAAATTTCCAAACATAAAGAATCAAATTTTTAGAATATTGATGTTAATGATACTCGATAAACGATTGCATTTCTTTCAAAGTTTATATCCCTCATCATGTAAAGATTATTTTGGTTTTCTTTTCTATCTCGAAACAGATTCACTGTGTGAGTTAAACTTCTGATATAAATTAGAGCGATAAGAATTTAATCTTATATATTAGGCTCTTAAATCTTTAATTTTTTTTAACAATTTCTGAATATATACTATTAATTTTATGAATTGTCTAGTGCCAATGATAATATTTAGAATTATGCTTTTAAATGAATGACGGACTTTGCTTGCTATTACTTATGTCTTTGAAATTAAATATTATGGTGTATATAAAGCAATAAGATTTAATAACATGGCATACTTTTTCTTCTATTATAATATGATCTAAAATTTATTTTTAGATTGATTCCAATTGTATTGTGGAAGGATGGGAGGAATTCGAAGAATCTGCAATAGAGTCTCGATGCGATTACAATAGCAAATTAAGGACGATACTTCAAACTTATGGAATTACTCACGAAACGGAAGCTTTTGGAGGCGCTTTTATCAAATTACATTCCAGATTCAGGAACAGGAGAGACAGAGCTGAGATCGTCAATTTGCTTCACATGTGGCTTCAAGAGTTAATGCTGAAGACAAAGACACATTTTTTTAGTGAATTTGGAGAATCTGAAAACCTAAATAAAATGAATAAGAGAATACTCCGTAAGGCATCTGCTTGGTACATGGTAACCTATCGCGAAAAAGAACCAGAATTCTTAAGCTTTCCTTGGGTTGTATCTGAGATTATTGCGAATATTTTAGTTCTGAAACAAGGAAAAGTTCCGAAAGATCAATTACCATTAATCTCGCTTTTAGAAAAAGTAATTCTTGACAATGAAAGTTCTGGCATGCTTATTGATCTTTCTCCAGACGCACATTCCTCCCTGGATCGCATGTGCTTTCACTGTCCTCGTCCTCTTGTAGAAAAAGCCATTTCTATTTTGACAAAATGGGGACAAGAAGAAAAAATTACTAGTATAGAACACCAAGAAAACAAATTTCTTTATTACCGAGTGTTTCTAAAACTTATACTTTATGTTGCTGAAACGATAGGATACGTTTCAAAGTCTTGCAATACGTGTGAATCTAGAAATGTTTGTTATACAACAGCTTTCCTTTGTCTTTCATTTTTCAAATATTGTATGAAACTGAGATTTCTCAACAAATCCCAACTCGAAGGAATTTTACCTTTCTATGTGTACAACGCAAAATATCTTGCCAAAAAAGCGATGGTAACTTACCACTGCATCGCTGTGACAGGATCTTTCCACACATTATGTACTCAGGAATTTGCAGACAATGCTCCGGAGCTAGTTCCTATGAAGCCTTATTATATGGATTCTTCAATATTAGGTCAGTCTCCTCTTGAAGCTTGCAAATTACGAAATGCTGAGTCTATTTTGCGCAATGCATCTGAAGTTGAGTATATTGAAATGCGAGAAAATTTGCAGATTAAAAAGATCATTATATCTGCTACAGGAACAGTGCAAACATTGCGAGAGTTAAAACTTATTCTAAATCAACGTAAACAACGTTTGATTGAATTGTTACGCGTACCTATTCTTCTTCCAGCGAACAACTAACATTTTTAAGCCATTTTCTATTTTAATATTTGTGTTTTTTAAATATGGTATTATTTTGTATCATATTTCACACGTATTTTTTAAAAATGTTTTAGTAATATGTGAATGTTCTAAAAAATATTAGAATAATTTCATTTAACTATATTAAATAATATTTTCAATATGCTTTTTAAGTATCAAATAATAAAGAGTTTTCAAGTTTTTCATTTCTCACAAACAGTGCAGCTAATTTTACATAAATGACTGTCAGCAGGATCCAATGAAAGAGTTTTAAGAACAAGGAAGACAAACATTATATCGACTTTCCCTTTATAAACTTTAGTTTAAAAATCACTTTAATCACTTCATTTCATTAAATATTTAAATCACACTTAGCTGTCATAATTTTAATCAATGAGTAGAAGTAGAAAATTATACGTGAAAAACTAAAAAAATGCTTTCGTGAACATTTATAATATGGGAGACTTCAAATATCGCGCGTTACCATTTTATGGCCAAATGAACTATATGAGTTTCTTACTTTTGTTAAAAAAGGGAAAATTTAGTTCTAGTCATTTAAATATCACATTAGCTTATGGGCAAGATTAGATAATCATTTATGAATTTCTTACTTTCGCCGAACAAAAAGGGGAGAATTTAAATCTAGTAATGTTAGAATTCGGGAAGCAACTAAAAGAGCGTCACAGATCTACTAATCAAATCATATAAAAGTATATACTATAAGAGTTACTTAATAAAAGGAAAATTGAAGGCAAACAAAGAATTTGAATTCAATAACAATGCAAAGAATTGAAAATAACTGTTGTGTTCGCTAATTTTACTTGAACATTAAATAACAACAGTAACAAAGAAAAGGAGCTTTTTGAGTATTATTTTAGAAAAGTTTGAATAAATAATACAGCGAAATTGAATGAATGTGAAATTAAAGAGCTTTAAAAAGAGGTTAATGAGGTAGAAATAATGAAACAAACAATAGATATAATACTTAGTATGAAAATAATTAAATGTGTTGCATAATAAAACCAAGCAGATGATTTAGCTAGAAAACCAATCAAATAATGATAATAATTCTTGCGAATTGAAACTGCCCGACGGACGAGGAATATGAATAGTAGTAGGTGACATAACTCATAGACGAATTAAAAGGCGGCCTCTGTTAGTATAAAGATCTGAGCAGCAGAGGGAGGACTGACTCAGCTCGTTTTCATGTAGGTGTTTAACTGAATAAAAAAAACCTTGTATGTCGTAGAAGTAATTAAAATAAATATATTGCAGCATATACTTAATGGTTTTTTAATTTTTCATAATAGTTAATTTTTAAAAAGATGTTTCAAATAAAATGTGATTAATAAAACGCTTAACTTTCATATAACGCATATAGAAGAATAAATTTTTATATTTTAGGCAAAAATTTATTTTAGAGATTTTAAGAATGAAGTTTAATTTTTATACCAGCTTATATATAGTTGAGCTGTATTTCTGAAATTTGAAAAGAAGAGAAATTTTTGATTTTTTTCGAGGCAATCGAAATTATTAATTAATGAATTTTGATGAAATCATTTCAACATAAGTCCATAAATAAGTAATTGATTATACTAGGGAATTAAGCATTCATTTAAATTTCCAATGCAAGATGTTTTTGCTTAAAAAATATTCCTAAGTTCATCGTTTTAAATTAATTTTTTTCTTAAAAATTTCTCGAATATGAAAACTGAGCTAAGAAAAAAAATTACAGAATCTTTTTTGTGTTAGTTATTTCACTTTCAGGACGGCAGTTGAAACAGAAAAAAATCTTAACATTAATATCTGTCTCAGTAAGAAAATTGTCATAGGATTTATAAACTTACTTATAAATCTAATAAATGAATTTAATATTTTTTGATACTCTTTCGAATTTCTTTCTCAAGGTAATTTTTTATTGGTATTAGAACCGCTAAAATTTTTGGAACAGAGTTGCTCTTCCTTCAAATATTTGATATTTACTTTCATTCGTCATGAAATGAATATGCTGCTTTAGCTTAGAATAGTGTAATTCAAAAAGGCTTCAATCAACACACTTCCTCAACAGAAAGTAACAATGATAAGACTAGGCTTGAAAATAAGGGTGATTTATACTTTAGAGTGCTAAATAGTTCTCGCCAATTGGCGCCATATTGTTAACTATGTTGACTTATTTCTGGTTAGTCCATCGTGTTTTCAGCGCCATCTTGTTTCTTCAAATATGTCCAAAAACAAACTTTGCAAAAAAGTCTCCAATTTTCACCATGCAGCACTCAAAAGTATATTTTTTTCTGAAAATACTGCAATTCACTTCTATTCATTTTCCCTTTGTAAGATCGTTATAGCAATTATTTCTAGAAAATCTGATACTACCGATCCCAAAACTATATTTCATATACATCTCATTAAATTTATTAACTGTTTTCGTTTCCAGTCTTAATTGAAATAAAAAGCATCTACACTTTTTACTAAAAATTTTCCGAAATTTGAAAAAAAAAAAAATTGGACGTTTATACTTGTTATATGATAATTGTATTTAATTAAATAATATTTTAAGGAAAAAATGTATAAACATTTAAAACTTAGTCAATTTTTAAAAGAATACTTCTGAATGAATTTCCCTCATTTTTTTTGAAAATGAATGCATAATAATTTATTATTTTTTTAAAGAATTATTTATTTTGAAAGCATTGTACTTATTATAAATTTAACGTGTTTTTATGCAATTAGCAGAATCTAGTGGAATGAAAAAGTAAACTAAAATTTTACGAAACTAGATGCCTTGATGACATAAAAATTAAATTAATAATTAATAAGTAATTTTTATAGATGTTGCTCATATGAAATCTTTATTTCAATTCTAAAATTAATCTTTGTCGTTTTTATTTTGTTTTAAAAGGTTAATTTTAAAGAAAGTAAAATAAATATGATTAGTTAATGGAAATATAGAAAATAATATATATAAATGTGCACATTTGTCGAAAACTTTACAAAAATAAACTATAAAAGTTTATTTATTATTGACAAAGATGTTATAAATTTTTTATAAACAATTAATAAAAATAATTTAATTTCACAACTTTTTAGATACCTTAAGATACAATTTTTATATTTTATATATAAAATAACGTTTCAAATTTATAAGAAAATAATAATTTCAAAGTGTAAAAGAAAGTGATTACTTATTAGAAATATAACAAACAATATATTTCATTCTTATCGGTGTGAATTTTCATAAGAAATTTGTATAGAAAATTTATAATTCTAGATGCAAATATTAATAATCCAAACTGAAAAATATATGTTCTATGTATTGAAACCCTCATATTTTCCTACTTCAATTTACAATTTTTAAAGCGTCAGTATATATAATAAAATAACTGCAATTCAACTTTTAACTTTTTTTCAATATGGATGAAACTTTATTAGAATAATCTCCTCCACATTCTGGAATCAACCATACAGGATTTGAAAATTTATTTTTCCAATATATGGATCATATAATCCAAATCGAAAGTTATATTTTTTAAATATAGATCATGTATTGCCAAAAATAAACAAAAAAACCTTCAGTTTATTGATTAATAATGTGGAAAATTTTAAATACGAGTATCATTAAACACACAATTATTATATATAGTTACACATAATGTGTGCATATAAAATGAAAAATAATATCAATTCATACTAGTGTTATTATAAACTTACTTTGTCTGTAACATATACTCTGATTATTAAAACCAGGTTTTATCATGTGAGAAGTTTTGTGGAGAAACTTAAAGATCAATAATCAATTTTTTTTACATCCCTTTGGTGTATTAAGAATATCCGGCTACAAAATGTTTCCAGTAGATGGCACCACTATGTATGAAATCGTGAATTTTACCAGAACATATGATTCAGCTAAAAGAGTTTTTTAAACTAAAAATTTGCATTTTTGATTAATTTAAACAATATAAATTAGGGATTCTAAATTATTCAAATGACTAATACATTTTCATATTTTTAGCACCGAATTTCGTAGCTTCGGAAGTGTTAGATTATATCGTAATAGCATCGTTTTGTTACATCATTAATAAATAAATAGCAATATAATGGAACAATTTTTATTATTTATTCTTAACAAAAATTGTCATTAAAATTTATTTTTTAAATTATACTGTAAGGTATAACTATAAATAAATAAAAGTATTATAATAAATAAAAGTTTAATTACGTAAATAAAGTTTAATAATAAATAAAAGTTTTAAGATATTGAGTGAATTTAAGAATTAGAAGTAACAAATACGAGAAATATATATGCTTTGTCGATGACAGTCAATGATTCTAAAAATATATAATAAAAAACCATTGAAAATCAACGCTTTTAAAAAACATAACCTACTCAGCATCTATTAATATTAATATTGGCTACTTTATTCGAAATTTTTTAAAAGCAAAAGTTAAGAACTTTTAATTGGCCAATAATTTTTTGATCCTAATACAATCATTGGCCATTGAAATGAAATTAAAGAAAGGAATACCATGTACTTTTGCATGTCAAACTCTAATTGCAAATTTCAATTTATGCCAATTTCTTTCAAGTATAAATAATTCAAATTGGAATTACTAAAAGTTTTTGTGGAATATAAATTGAAATTTCATTTCATAAAATTTTGACAAATACGAGAGTCTCTAAATTAAATCAATAAAAAAAAGGAAACGTAAAAAATTGAAACTATTTTGATTTTGCTAAATAAACCTTCTTCAGAAAAATCTACGGAAAAAGACTATATATTTGAATATGTTTTAACTAATTTATTATTTTTTTGGCTTAAAGTATGAAAAACCCATACAAAAAGCATGAAGGTGTAGAAATTCAAGATTATTACTAGAAAGAAAATTTGATGTAAAATTTCTTTTACTTTTTATTGAATAGTAAGAAAATGCTTCGAATTCCTAAAAAGTGAGAAACCTATAATTTGATGTGTATTTTAGAAAGTTAAAATTTATTGGTAGCTAACAACTCTAATGAATAATTTTATTAATGTTGTATACTATACCATAACTTTATTTTGAGAAAAATCAGACTTATAAATGAGTATAAAGTTAGTTCCCTTTTTTATTTTCATAGATCTTTGATTAAGTTTTTCAAGCAAAGGTTTTCCAATCAAATTCATATATTTTTTCATTT
This sequence comes from Latrodectus hesperus, assembly GCA_037975125.1. Lineage (NCBI taxonomy): Eukaryota > Metazoa > Arthropoda > Arachnida > Araneae > Theridiidae > Latrodectus > Latrodectus hesperus. Next base: position 85,910,428 of record CM075853.1, read on the forward strand.
TCAGGAGCTTATTGTTTTGCTATAATATGTCAAAGAAATCTTCTCATTTAAGTCTTTCTTATTTTCTGCATAGTTTGAATAGCTTATGGAATTTTTTTAGTAAGTTTCTATACAAATTTCTATTTTTAGCATTTTCTGTCACCGTTGAATTATTATTTATGCTTTATAAACTTCTGCTGTGTCCCTTGTTTTATCCTTGGAATAATTTGTTTATATCTCTATATTGGTATGTATTTGTTTATAGCTATACTTTTAAAGATTAGGTCTAATTCGACTGTGATTTAAAGCAGATTCCGGAACACAACAAGCATTCCATTCGAGCTAAGTCTCGATTCTGTTAACCTTTGAATTGAAAGCGAGTATATACTTGGGATTAGTATATAATGGGATTCACCACTTGTTTTGAATTGATACGAAGGAGTTATTTCCGTAAAACCTAAATTATTCTTTTGATGGTTGTATTTTAATCACTAAATATAATTGTTCCAATTGTAATGCAATAAACATATAATTTTTACAGAGTAATATATATAAGCTATTCTTAAATACTCTAATATGTATTAAGACTGATGAATATTTTCTAGAAATCAATATTAACAGAAATTTTTATTTGCCGCATTGATTAGTTAAGATTAACAAAAATAATTTTGATTCTATATTGTTAAAGCTGTTTTGATAAAATATGTTTGTCGAAACGGACTGAGTTAATAAATATTTTTGGAACATACTAAACTTTAAATGATAATAGTTTTTATAATTATATATTCAATGCTAGTTGCATGATCATGAACAAATTAGGGAAAATAAGAAAAAAAAATCACATTTATTAACATAAGTGTGCGGTCAGCAAATAATTTATTTTTCCTATGCCTCTAATAAGTACATTATTCGATTGTGAACATCAACTCTTCTAAATATACAGTTCCAACTGCAACATTATTTAAAATGTTGCTGCATATTATCAGAAAATTAAGACAAGAAAGGGACTCCTGTGAAAAATAATAATTATTTATAGTGCAATTTATTTGCACAAAGGGGTTAACCGGTAGCTGAATGGTTAGCGATCTGCTCTTCGTTTTAACAGTTTGTGGGTTTGATTCCGAACAAGAGATCATGGTTTTTTGCAGTGGTTCGAAATACTTAGTAAACAATGAATTCTGATCTTAAGTACCCTAATGTGTAAAAATTGAGCAACATACAAACCAAAACTTTCTTAGAATTTATTTTTAAAATTCTTATAAATATAAAGCCCGAAAAATATCTTGTTTTGTTAACGTTTCATCATATTTGTTAAGTAATAATGTATTTTAAAAATTTGAACTATTCTTTACTTTTTGATTGCCTAATATTCTCTTATAATTTTTCTTCAGATTTATCTTCTGAAACTTTCAAAATTTTTGTAAAAGTATTAAATTTTTAAATTTCATAAAAATTTAAAGTAAGATTCAAAGCCTGAAAGCAGAATCTGTTTTTGAAATTGTTTACCCAGCTAATTATTCTTATTTTGATTCTATGTACATGGAAAATATAATTTACCCTTAACATATATAAATTGATATAAATTATATATAAAAAACAGAAATATTCGTAAAACTATTATTTCGAAAATAAATACGAATTATTTTTCTTAATGGACTGCTGTTTTAAATGGCATTTATTTTTTTATAGATGAAACTTAAAATCATTTATTTAAGGCAATTTTTTCAAAACTACTCTTAAAAAAACGGAAATTGGTGAAACGCAATATAGTTCGCTTGGAATAATAGAATTAAGTCATCAAAGTATTACCGTCAACACATGAAATATAAAATGATATTTTAATATCTTTCTCAAATTCCATTTGAACAAAATTGATGGTACCCTGTTCGAATCATTTATTGAAAGTTATACCATCATTTACGTAGTTTACTTGGAGTTAATGGACATGCTCGGCAAATGGCGTGCAAAACGAGCCTATTTTTCGTGCTATTTCCAAATTAGCCATATTGTTTTTCCAAGTTTCCTTATGACTATTATCATAACTTCGGGAAAAATTATTATTTTACTATAACTTCTATCTTATGTTTAAAACTATCTTTTAGACATTATATATTATGTAGGAAAAATGTATTTTTATATCACTTCTCTAATGAAATATAATGCAATAATAAGGGAAATCAGTATTTAAAATAATTTTAAAAAGATCTCTCTCTTGCTATAAAAATATTAGATTATTCTATAATCCTCATAAAATTGTTTCCTTTTACAATTTATAATTTTGCTCTTCTGAGAATATAGTAAGTTTGATTATTCTGATTTAATTTATTTTCAAAAAGTAGGAAAAAATATGCATTGAAAGTAAAAATTGAATTTTAGATAAGAAGACAATTTAAAAAATATAAATTAAAGAGAGGCCAATAAAACTTTTTAAAAATAAAAGTAATTTCAATAATTAAAAACAGAATTCTATATTTAAGTTTTTTAAAATAATTTTCTATTAGAAAACATTTTAACTTGTTATTTACTTAAGCAGGATTACTATTCCTGTTCAGTTATTATTTTATATTTCATTCCATGATTGATTAAATTAGAAATAATTTGCTCATCAATCTAATTTTAATCTAACTTGAACTATTAAGGTTAATTTTTTATAAACTTCCAGTATTAAGTAATTGTTGAAATTCATTAAACGAACAAGAGTCCATGAATCGCAAAAAGAATATTTAATGAAGCAAGTTACAATTAAAATAAATTATACATATACTAAAATAAGAGAACAGAACATGGTGTATTTATAGATTTTGGACGGCTTGAACACAACCACCAATCAGAAGGCAGCGCAGCAGACGATTGCGGACGTCTTAGAAGACTATAGTTTTACAGACTAAAAGAGACTTACTTTGTGTTTCTTTGCGATTACTTGCATTATATTATTTACAACACTTGCCCTTAATCACAAAGAAACATGCACAATAAAATCATATAAATCAATAAAAATAAGTATACATTAAGAAATGAGAGACACTCAAGCCATCCAATACTTACATTAACATGATATAATATAATACAATTTTAATCCACATAATGGTAAAAGTTCCTTTAATTTAAACTTAGATAAAGATTTTGTAAACATATCAGCAATTTGTAAGTTAGATGAAATACAGTGAACTTTTATATCATGACAATTCAAGGAATATCGAATAAATTTTAATTTAATGTCTATATGTTTTAATCGACCTTTGTTGTTTTCATTTGTTACACACTTAATACAAGATTGATTATCTTCAAAAATCATGATTTTTTTAAAATCAGTTAATTCCAAAATAATGTTTTTCAACCACAATGCATCTTGAATGGCTTTGCTTAGTGCAGTAATTTCTGCTTCTGTGGAAGATAAAGCAATACAATTTTGTTTTCGTCAAGATCAAGATATTGAACTATTATTTAACATAATTATGTTACTAGAAATGGATTTTCTGTCATTTGGGTTTGCACCCCAATTAGCATCTGCATAGATATTTAAGCATGAATTTTTATCCACACACTTTTTATATTCCAGTTTTAAAGTTGAAGTACCTTTCAGGTATCTCAAAATTCTTTTCAATGCACTCCAAGCACTATCAATAGGGTGTTCTTGAAGTTTACTCAAACAGTTTACAGCATAAAGGATATCAGGACGAGATGTATATGCTAAATAAATTAAATATCCTATTAGTTCTCGGTAGGGTCCACAAAAAGCACTTCCTTTCTCAAAATCAGCTGCTGTTGCTCCTACTTCCATGGGAGTAGAGACTATTTTAGCATCAAACATTTTAAATTTGTTTAATAAATTCAAAATATATGTTTCTTGATCTAGATACAGTCCATCAGGTGTAAATGTTATTTTAATTCCTAAAAATTCAGAAACTGTTCCAGATTTAGACATTTCAAATTCTTTTGATAATAATCCAATTGTAATTTTGATTTCCCTATCATCAGTACCCGCAATTAATAAATTGTCCACATAAAGTGCCATTAGAATTCTTTTACCTTTAGACTGACAAATAAAAATGCATTGTTCACTATTTAATGGCTTAAAGTTTAATTTGAAAATGAAATTTAAAAATTTTACATACCACTGACGAGGTGACTGCTTAGGTCCGTATAAGCTTTTTTTAACCGGCACTTCCTTCCACTATTATCATCATAACCTTCTGGTTGATCCATGTAAATTATTTCTTTTAATTCACCATTGAGAAATGCAGTTTTAACATCCAGTGAATAAACTTTTAAATTTTCTTGAAGAATAATAGTAAACACTATACGTAATGCAGGAATACTGATAACTGGTGAAAATGTTTTATCATAATCCACCCCTTCTCTTTGCATAAAACCACGAGCAACGAGTCGAGCCTTATATTTACCCTCTCGTTTTTCGCGTAGAACCCATTTGCATGAAATTGCGTGTTTCCCATGTGGTAATTCTTCAAGACTCCAAACTTCGTTCTTTTCCATGGACTGCATTTCTTCTTCTATTGCTTTCTTCCAAAGATTCTGTTCTTTCTCTGGCAGTGCAGATAAATCTTTAAAGGACAACGAATCTTCAAAAATTACCATTGCTTCATAAACTTCTGGTTCAGGATATTTAACTGGTGGTTTCTTTTGCCTTTGAGGTCTTTCCAAATTTCTTGTGTAATAATTGTTTCCGTAATATTTTCTTCACCACCAATTTCTTCAACATCATCTTCATTTTCCGAAATAATGGAATCCACATTCAGAATATTTTTATCTTCTAAATCCATTTTTCTTTCTTCTTTAAATACAACGTTCCTTGATATCACTATTCTCTTTGCAACTGGATCCATTAAATGATATCCCATTGTCGAATATCCCACAAATATCATCCTGCTTGACTTCTTATCTAACTTCTTTCTTTGAGAGGGAGGAACCCACACGTATGCATCACATCTAAATACTCGAATGTTTTGAAGATCGAGATCTTTACCATATTTTAATATTATAAAGAGTACAGTTCTCTATGGATCTACTAGGAATTCTGTTTCTTAGGTATGCAGCAGTTAAAATTGCAAATCCCCAAAATTTCTTGCTACATTTTGCTTCAAATATTAAAGCTCGCCCTTTTTCTAACAATGTACGATTGGCACACTCAGCAATTTCAGTTAAAGGTGCTGTGTACGGAGGAACTGGATCTGTTGTAACACCAAATTTAGTAGCACATTTGATGAGCTCACCACAAACATATTCTTTTGCATTGTCACACCTAATTTTCCGTACGGAAGGATTTGCTTTTAAAAAACATCTTAATTCATTCACAACATCACTTTTTCTTTTCAGCAAACAAACTTCCATAAAACGTGAATAATCATCAATTAATGTCATAAAATAACGCTCACCTGTAGCCATAGGCGGATCAAAAGGAGCCACAAACATCTGTGTGAATCAATGTCATAGTTTCGGATGCCCTTCGTCTGGGACCTTTTCCTATAGGAGATGCACTTTGTTTGGCAAAAGTACACACTTCACAAAATTTGTCAAAGGTAGGCAATCCAAGTTCTTTTAAGACTTTATTAGAGGAATGTCCAAGTCTTCTGTGCTATAAATCCAAGTCATTTTCTTTCGCAGTAAGGGAAATTTCACAATTTGGAACAAAGTCACAAATATATTGTCCGCTATCATCACGATAGCCTGAACAAATGTTTTCTCATTTTCGATGAACACTTTTCTATTTCTAAAGATAACACTATATCCACCTAATTCAATATTCTTTACAGAAATTAATTCTGCATTGAGTTCAGGAACAAAAAGTACATTTTCTAAAGTTATGTCAATTCCATTAGATGTTTTGCCTTTAACACTTCCAATACCTTTCACTTCCAGTGCAGTGGAGCGGGATGCATACCGAATAATTCCTGATGACAGTTTAATGAATGAAAACCAGTCTTTCTGAGAGCACATATGGGATGTTGCTCCGGAATCAATTATGCTCTTTTTCAGGAATCCGAAAGTCAAATTTCCAGCAGCAATAGATAGAGCAGAAGAATATTTTTCATCAGACATAGATTGAGATTTGAATTTACATTCCTTTTTAAAATGACCAACACGACCACAATTATAGTACGTTTTCTTTTTTACAGGATTTAGAAGTATGTCCTTTCTTTTTACAATGAAAACATGTGAGTTCTTTTCTCGTAGAAAAAGCCGCAGTATCCAGAGTTTGTTTCATAAAACGAATACTTGTTTTATTTCTCGAATCATTCAAAAGAGCTTCAGAGTCAATCAAATGCTGAGTTACAAAATCTAACGACAAATTCTCACTCGGTTGATTATCTAATGCAACCTTAACATTTTCGAATTCTGGAGGGACAGACATCAAAATATAGACGACAGTATCAATATCACTAACCTCCGCTCCAGACATTCGTAAATAGGCGATAAGTTTTGAAACTTCATCTATGTGTTGGCGCACTGGAACATCTCTGTTTTTCTTAAGTGTAGCAAGACGTTTTCTAGTTAGTATTTGGTTTACCGCTCCTTTGCTTTCATAAACAGCATGAAGTTTCTTCCATAATTCCTTCGCCGTATTTTCACCACTCATTGATACGAGCACTTGATCACTTAAGAGTGACATGAGTAATGCGTAGGCTTTCTTTCCTTTAACGACTTTTGCTTCCTTATTCACATCGGCTCCTTAACTAAGTATGTTTCCAGTTTTTTCGCAGACAAAACAGCTTCCACTCGTCGCCGCCAAATAGGAAAGCTCTTTCTATCAAATGGATTTACTCCATACAAATCATGCGGCGAAGCCATTGCTTATTGATAAATTTATTCTATCAAGCAATAAATTAAAACTAGAAACTGCTTTCAGTTTATAACAGTGAAAACCACGCTTTGCTGTTGAAATTTGTTAAACGAACAAGAGTCCATGAATCGCAAAAAGAATATTTAATGAAGAAAGTTACAAAGAAAGAAATTATACATATACTAAACTAAGAGAACAGAACATGGTGTATTTATAGATTTTGGACGGCTTGAACACAACCACCAACCAGAAGGCAGCGCATCAAACGATTGCGGACGTCTTAGAAGACTACAGTTTTACAAACGAAAAGAGACTTACTTTGTGCTTCTTTGCGATTACTTGCATTATATTATTTACAACAGTAATTTAGTGGCATTATGATTAATTTAAGCTGAATGTAACATATCCATATTAAATTATCGTTCAATATTGCATTTGTTATTTACTGGTTTCAATGGCGCTACCTCAAATTTATAATAAGGACAATATTTTTAATGACTTTCTTATAGAACCCTTGAAATAATGGGATAAGAGGAATAACTAAATAAACTACAAGTTAGATAAAGTTAACAGTGTTTAAGTTTGTCCTGTTTGTGGAACAAATAACAGGTCAAATGACATGTTATTTAATCTGTTATTTGTTCCTCAAATTATGATAAGATAACAGGTTAAATTATAGTATAATATTATGTTATTATAAATAAACATCTTTCATTTAAAAATGTATTCATATTTATCTATAAAATTTTTATCTTATTGAATGTTTTCGATGATTTAGAAGATATTAAATCATACATAAAGATTATGCGGATAAGGGTTTATAAGGTATGTAGAATACTATGAACATAAAATTTAGCATATTCAGAAAAAATATTTAACAATATAAATATTCATATATTTAACAAGTGATTTACTTTATGAAGCATCCCAAATAAATTTTTTAAGTTTTCTTAGGTAAAAAAATCAATCAATAATATCCAAATAAAATTTAAAGCAAAATGCGGAAATTGAAACAATGATTCAAAGAGTAAATTATCAATTATACATTTTTGAACTTTAAATTTATTTCTTTAAAATTAAGCTATATATATATATATATATATATATATATATATATATATATATATATATATATACATATAATTATCTGGATACAATAATAATTCATAATTTAAAAGCAGTCTGCTGCAGAGTGAGTAAGGCAGTGAATACAAGACACAGATGCATTCCAAATAGCATTTATTTAAAGAAAAAGTAAATAAAGTTAAATTGTCATCTGTAACATAGGTGTGACCCTTACTGTGGTTAGCAGACATTTCTGCACTTTTTCATACTGAAGAGGTTTTATATAGGGGATGCTACTGGGTTATTAAATGTTTAAGAAGGGTCTTAGGAATTCGCAGGTACCTGTGTTTTAGGACTTCAGTATATGGGTGAAATAAGGGAACATTCATAAATGTAGAATTGTAACAAATAGGTTACATTTTCAAAGAACTATTAGTTTAACTTTGCTTAAATTTAAAATGATATATTTATATCCGTTGATAAAAATATAAAAAAGAATTCTCTGTTTTCGGCACAAGTGTTTTCTTAGTTTAAAAATATACATTCTGGGAATATATTCTAATCGAATGCGTTGCGACGCGTTGATTCATTGGGGACAGCATACAAAGATAATTAAGTTATTCATTGCTACAACTAAAGAGACGACATGATAAATAGAATCTTAAGCGAGACCTTTTGTACTTGGCTCATTTTTCTCCCTATTTATTTCTCAGACAAGTTACGTAAAGTAGAAGCATGTAGCTTTTCCCTTATTATCTCTAATCTTCGCATATATTTTCAAAGCTATTTATTTATCTCTCTCATGAACAGTTATAAACCGTCATAAATTTTAAGAAGTTTCTCTCTACAATGAAAAATCAATTGAAAGATGAGAATTTAAACACATTATATATTTAACAAGAGGATATAGAATTTTTGAATGCTTAAATTAATAAAAGAATAATTACAACTCATTAATAAAGAATTTGCAACCGAAGTTAACGTGAAACAATTTCTGCACTTAATTAGCTGAAATATGACTGATGGCTTCAACGAAGCATTAAAAGCAACGATTTTAAAGACACTATAACACTTAATTCGATTCTATTTTGACTATCGTATACTCTGTATTTCACTCTTATACTACCTGTATGATATACTGGTTTTAATTAAGTATTTATAAAATGATTGCATTATACACATGTTGCATTGAATTCTAATGATATCCTTATTCGAATTCAGTTAACTTATTTTTTGCGTCATTTAAAATATGGATCAAGAATTAATTTTAGCTAAAAATTAATATCCATATAATGGTACATTATAAAAGACCTTACTTTTAATTTGTACAGATTTAAAATTAAAACCATATAATGTGTTTTTAGATACTTACAAACTAGATATCCGAATATAAAATTATTATATACATATATATTTATAAGCATATTTTCTGAAAATATACATATTGTAACATAGAAGAATATTATGAGTTTAAAAAAATAATCTACAGTCTATGTGCTATTTGTGTCACTTGAAAAAAAAAGAATACATCAACGTGAATACACATTACAGTTTAAATCACAAATGTTTACAATACTATTATTAAAGCGAAGTTTGAACATTAAGATCCATCAACATTTATACGAAATGGCAAAATACATGTAAAATTAATCTTAATGTAAACAATGGCTAATTATATTGGCACCCGCAATTTAAAGTGGACTTCTAATCACAACAAACAATGAAGTCTTATCTGGGAATTGAATCCATGAACTATTATCAAAGCGCCAACCATCTGGTTGCCAGTCCGGAAAGTACATTCTAAAAGATTGCTAAAACATCACATGAATCGCAGCCATCTCTTGAAGTATTGAAGGTATAATTTACTATCGCTGTTCTGATGGATTAGAATCAAACATCTGATATTGATTGTGATTACCATACTTTTCTTCTATATTGAATTTCAAGTGCTTAGAAACAAATTAACGCTGATAATTAATAATAAAAATAATAAATAAAAAGTATGCAAGACTATTTAACGAAATATATTGAAGATATTTATTATGACTGTTGTTACTTAAGAACAAGACAAAATATTAAGCAGAGTACTTATATTTTCTGATGCAGAAGTGTGTAAGTAATTTGGATACATAGAACTGTTTCTTATTACTGAGTTTGATTACTCCTAACAGTAATAGAGAGCTTGGAGAGAAATCCCATGATGTTTATCCAACTACACTACTGGCCATTAAAATTGCTAGACTAGGAAAGCGGCACAACACACACGTAAAATTCGCATGACAGGTAGAACTTGCTTTGATATGCAAATGATTAGATTTTCAGCGCATTCATACAAAGCAGGCGACAGTAGCGACATCTACAATGCGTATAAAACAGAGATTTGACAGCAGTTTTCTCATACTCAATTTCCGTTTCAACGTTGTTTTCGGCAAAGAAAGTTGTTATAATGCCTCGTGTAGGAAGAAAAAATGCCTATCAGCACGTGTCTGACTTTGATCGAGGAAGGATTATAGCCTACTGGGATTGCGGTTTATCGTACCGCAATATTGCTGCTCGCGTCGGTCGAGAACCCATGACTATTAGCAGAATATGGAATCGATGGGTTCAGGACAATCATATGGAACGTCATGCAGGATCTGAGCGACACCCCATCTCTAACAGCAGAGAAGACAGACATCCTATCCGCATGGTCACAAGGGATCGTACAGCCACGTCACGAAACCTGAGTCGAGAAATGGAGTCATTTGCAAGGCAACAAGTTTCTGTTCGAACAGTTCGACGACGTTTGCAGCAGCATGAATTGTCTGCACGGCGACCATGACTCTGGCTACCATTGACGCTGCGTCACAGTCAGGAGCGCCTTCAATGGTGTGATCAGCGACGAACCTGGAGGCGGGAATGGCATCACGTCATCTTTACAGATGAATCTCGGTTCTGTATACAGGACCATGATGGCCGCATCCGTGTTTGGAGGCATCGTGGAGAACGCGCATTGCCAGCTTGCATTGGACATCGCCATACTGGCCCATCTGCTGGAGTGATGGTATGGGGTGCCATTGGATACACATCTCGATCACCTCTTGATCGCATTACCGGCACTTTGAACAGCAACCGTTACATTTCCGATGTGTTAAGGCCCGTGGCTCTGTTTCAACAGGATATTGCACGACCGCATGTTGCCCGTACTTTTCTGAACTTCCTTGATACAGAACAGGTTCGACTGTTACCCTGGCCAGCACGTTCTCCTGATCTGTTACCAATTGAGAACGGGTAGTTAATGGTGGATAAATAAAGAATATGGAATGAATCTTTCTAATACATTTTAGATTCATTCCATATACATAACTTTAAAACTTATAATATAGTCATTTTATAAAAAACATTAAACAAAGGCATATACGTAAAAAAAAATTAATGATTAGTTTATATGTCATAAATTATGAAAATCTTGTCTGACAGTTAATATATACTATGATGTTTAATTTAGTGTCAAATAATCGTAATAATCTTATACAATTCATATTAATTTTATTACAAATTTAATCTAATTAGTTGTTTTTTAAAATCTTTTTAAAACATAAATACAATATATTACAGACTTCGATGCATGAAATTAAACGTTAATGAAAAGAAATGTTTTTTAATTCAAAAAATGAGGAAACATTTATCGTTAGTATTATAATTGTGGCCATAATTTCAGTCATTGTATATAAAAAGCTCATTACGAAAAGTATATAGTCCCCTTATAACAAAATCCCCTTTTATTGAATTGCATGTTTTTATTAAAACAATGATGTATGTCTTAAAATTGCATCTTAAAAATATTTATTGTTTAAATGAAAACATTTTTTAAACCTATTGAAAATTACGACTTTAATAGTAGAAGAAAGTTAAATTAATATATAAATAATCAATTAAGCTCCAAAAGATTTGATATATTGATAAAGCAACAATAATCTAAGAAGACGTTTCTAATCTGTTTCTAAATCAACTAAAAAGCAATTTATGGTCACTAAACATGAAAGAATAACATTACTGGATAAAAACAGGCATTTTTAATATTAACGTTACACGTTCACATAAATCTACTAAAGCTGAGTTTTTGATATACATTATTAAATGCTAAAAGTATGTTTTTTCCTAAGAAAATGGCCGAAAATGAATAAAATCAATCGTAACACTACAGATCAAGTGTTTTCCATGGAAATTGTTGAATTGGAGAAGTAATACTGAAAAACATTTATGTTAAAGGAAAATAAAAAAAGTAAGTTAATATGTTTATATTCGCCCATAACGAAACGTCATGTCACTGAAAAGCAGTAAATATCAATATAGATACATTAAATGATGTGTAAACATGGTATCATCACAAAAACAAGTGAATAAAAATTTAAAATTTTGTAAATAACATCTTGCTTACCTAAAATATTGAATAAATTATATTATTGCATATAAATACAAGTAGTTTATCCAATAAACAACTAATTTCACAGCGATACAGTAAACATCTGATTATAAGTGTTTTATTTCGACAATATTTCTTTATAATTTACGTAAATATGAAGTCTTTTCTATAGCAATGACATTCGCTAAAACACCTCCTTTTTGATTCCGTTTCATAAGTTCTGTAAATTATCTACTTTGTTATAGGTCAGAATATTTATGTATTAAGATAATATTTATATTTTAACTTTAAACAAGAAATATTTTTAAAATAAATAATTAACAAATATAAGTAATTTTTATGCAATAAAAAACGCAATGTATTAAGCTTTAAATTAAAAAAAGTTTTTAAATAATGTTCAAAGATACGTCGTTCTTTACTATTTTAAAATTATATTGAACTTGAAAAGGATTTAATAAGAATTGGAAGTAATAAATGTTTCAGTAAAATGATAATGAAATAAATATTAGTGAGAGAAAGAGAAGGTAAATAATAATTTAGAACCAAAATATTTATGTAATTATAATATTAATATTTGAGAATTATTAGATTTTGCAGTATGCTTTCGAATCCTCGGATAATTTATTTCATTTATCTCTTCATTTTCCAATTCATGAAAGCTGCTTTAGTGATACCTGTCAGGAAAGTAAGAAAAGGTATTTCTGTTGGGAGATTGCTAAATCTATTAGGTATGATTCTGAATATTTCATCTGCTGCTTTCAATCTTTTTTTAACAGTATCTTTCTTATTAAGAGCTTCAATAACAGTCTCGTTAACATTTACCATATTAAAAGCTGTATCAGAGTTAAATCGATTTATATTAAGTCTCAAACTATGCAAATTTCGAAGACTTGTGGACGGAATGCAACTCGCTCATGCAAGAAATGGACGTGTTCGTGTAATTTGTGTTTGTGCGTGGTTTACCTGCTCTATTTTATTTATTTCTATTTATCTTTGGCTATCTGTCTATCATCTTTTAAATAATCCAACACGAATGTTAACTGTGATATTTGCTTATGAATTTCATGACATTTATACAGCCAAAGTTATTGTCATACTATATTCCATTTATGAAGTCATTTTACACGAACTTCCTATGAAGCTTTTTCAAATATTTTACGCTACTCTATGCATCCACCTGGCTTCATGTATTCATAAAATTTCTAAGTTTTTATCGAAAAATGATGTCGAAAACTTCATTATTTTCGTGCGTTCGTATAACAGAATTAAGCATACAATACTACGCATAGAAAAAGAGTCGTCCTTCTTGGTATTGTGTACCATGATTCAAAACTTCTTTAGAATTAGTTTGAACATAAACAATATTCTGGATTCTTCTTGGACCACTCCGATGCCATTCGACTTATATATTTTCTTGTATGTTTTCATTGACGCTATTATAACAGTAATTATCATGATCATTTCTGCAAGTTTCGTATCTAGTGCTTATGAAGATATGACAGAGAAAGCACGAATATGGATGTTAAACAATTCTCGAAAGGAGACCAGCATTCAAAACATTCTTATTAGTCTCGAAGACGAAATTCACCTTACGGCATGGAAGCAATTACGCATGGAAAAGTCATCAATTGTTGCATTTTTTGGTGCCATTTTAACATATAGTATTATGATGGGATCGTTTGTCATTAAGTAACATTAGCTCAAAATGTTGTTTTTTTCATATCCTACCTGGTTAGCCAATTGTCTCAGCCAAGGACATGAAACCAATCCAAAAGCAGAACTATGAAATGATGCACAAAAAGTTAAAATTGTTAATGACATTGTATATAATTCTTATAATATCGTTGTATTGTACAAACACCTCAACTTTGATTATTTTTATTACATTCTTCAAAAAATTACTGTTTACATTAGTGACTTTTCCGGATTGAATCTCACAGTAACATTTGTCAAAGGTATTATTAATCAATGCATCTTTTCTCATACTTTGTGATTTTTTAGGTTATCTACGGCAAAAAATGATTATTTTAATATGAAAAATAGAAGTTACATTTATATAGAGATTTTAAAAATTTTATGTTATCTTTTTTTCTTTTATTTGAAATTTTGATTTTTTTAAAACTGTATTTTGGCTCTTAGAATTCGATTTCAGTGCAACCTGATTTATTCTAGTGCTATTAAATGTAATAAGTTAAAATAAAAAAACTGTTTACAAATATTTTATTAAATTCAATTATGTTTGATGATATGAATATAATGATATTTAATAACAGTGATTAATTGCGCGATTTTATTGATAAATAATAAATTATCTCTTACTCATTTTTATGTGTTTTGTGTTGATATATTTGAATGCAACTTAGTTTATAAAATAGTGAATATATTGTATTTGTTTAGTAACTATAGCAACATTTTTCTTAAAAATATTTATATTCGATATTATATATGTGGCTGTAAAGTTTCTAATAATTTGTTCAATTACGGTAATATTGAATCATTGAGTTTCAAGCTATGAATTTTTGATTTTATGCTTTATTATAACTTTTTATATAGAGTCTTTTATTTATCCACTAGTGTTGATCCTTTTTTAATTCTTATTTATGTTTATGTACAAATACTATCCATTGAATACTGTATAGAAAGTTATAGATAGTTAGAAACAATATCTGACACTGTAATACACGCACTGTATATGTATTTATATATTCTATAGAGTTCTTAAATAAAATGTGGTGGTTTACGAAAGTGAGTTGCCAAAAATTGTTTAATTTCATGAAATTACTCAAGTTAATAAGCCCATTTTCAACTAGATATTCATTTAAGGGTATTTGTAACTAGGCCTTTGTTAAGTATTAAGAATTTTGTTTTATGTAAATTTAAATGAGAAAAATGCTGTTTCTTTTAGTTTTTGGTATCAAAAAATTGAAGTTGGAGTAATTATACAACCAAAAAATTAATTGTCAGAATCAATCATCAACTAATTAATACCTCAAATACACAGAATGAAATAGTTGAGAATAATTTACAATTAAAAATTAATATAAAGTTATTTAATTATTTTCTAAAACTTTGAGAAACAAATTAGTACATCAATTAATGTGAAATTGAATTTAATAAAAAAATTGATTCTCAACTTTTGAGGTTTACCGTACGGAAGCCATTAATGTGTAGAGATTACCTGTGTAAAAGGTGTGATTAATAGATTATCCACGTCTTGATTACGGAGAATAATGGAACAAATCAGTCTGCAAAGCAGATAAGCAATATGTATATTAACAATTTTCAAACTTTAGAAATAATAAATATATATATATAAGTTAAACATGTAGGTTTAAATGTAATATATATATATATATATATATATATATATATATATATATATATATATATATATATATATATATATATATATATATATATATATATATATATTACATTTAAACCTACATTTATAACTTCTAAGCACTGAATAAAGATTGATCGTTCCAATTATGCTCTTTTAAGCATAAATTTAAGTATATTTATGTATTATAATACCTTCCTTGTTAAGGAAAATTTTTACGAAGTAATTTTTTAATATTAATAAATTATAGCATAATAAATTGTTCTTTCTAAATATAATTCTGAGATTAAAATTCAAATTGTGCAAAATAAAGGAATTAAAATATGATTTTGAATGAAAGTTACTATAAATTTTGAATGTGGTAATCTTTTTACGAATTAATTTGTTCAAAACATTTCAAATCGATATTTCATTTGATAATCGATGTTTTAAAGATATACTTGGAAATTTAAATGAAGAACATACTGAATTTGTTTTTTTTTTTTTATAAAAACAATCATTATTTTAGCTTAGAAGTTTTTAAAAAAACATTTAAGTATTTTCTTTTGCTAAAAAAATTAAATAAATTTGTGGGACTTACTTTCTCTTCATCTGATTTTACTGCAATATAGTAGTAAAAGTAAGAAAAGATTGCATACTTAATCATAGCAAAAAACAGTTTTTTAAGAGAGGAGGTTTATATACAAATGAATGCTCAAACTGTTTAAATACTAAGGTATTTTGTTCGAACATTGATAGGTAGTTTTGGAAACCCTTTTTTTCGTATTCATTCCTTCTTATGACTTGAACACTTTAACTATATTGAATGAGTAGCAATATGTTTTTGTAGATTAAATTCCAAGAATTATTAGTACTATTATCAATCAGTTTTTGTTTTTTTCATGAATTTTATTGCGTATATAGAATGATCGAGATTTAATAATTTCTCAATACATTATTTCTTTTAATTAAAATTGGGTATTATACAGTTCGAATATTTTTTGTGGTAGGAATATATGATATGAATGGTACATGATATGAATTAATTTTATGTTTTAAGTTTCAAAATATAAATTACATGAGAAATACAGTTAAATCTATCAGATTGTATATAAGGTTCGTTGTCTAAAGCATGCCATGAATTTTGTTTTGATTTTTGAATAAAGAAAGAGAATGTTAACGTTATTAAAACAAGTTTGTTGTTCGAATAGAAACTGAGTTGAACTCCAGGAAAGAAGCTAACAATATCTGTAACAATCGAGACGATTATACAGCAAAATTTAGAACAAAAACTCAGTTCAGCTTGCTAAAAATTGCTTCATGAAGTTAAAACTGTGTGTATAATGGATATAGGACAGCATTTCCTACCATGAATTCTTTCTAAATCTCGAGACTATTGATAGTATTTCCTACTTATAACTAGAATTGCCCATATATTTGATTCTTTGGGTGAGAAACAATTAGTGCTCTTGAACAGAGGAAAAGGTTTCTGTTGACATAATACAGTGCAAGACAACATACTACAATTGATTTTACTCTGTTCTTTCTATTGACTTTTAACATAGCAACTGACTATTACATAATGATTCTAAATTCGATCACGCTCTAATTAGAATTTTCTCATCAATCTTATTTCTTAGACAATTAACCAACTGATTGTCACGAGTTTTCTGTTCTCTTTAATTATTTGGGTATAAAATCTTTAAATGACGAAAAAAATAAAATCAAGTTTACTTTTAAAGCTATTTATTGCGTAATAAATGAATTGCATGCTTTGAGAGTTTTTTAGATGTAATGACCTTTATTTTAATATATATATATATATATATATATATATATATATATATATATATATATATATATATATATATATATATATTGATCTTAATTTGAAATAAAATCCAACCCAACTTAATCGTAGGTAAATACTGATTACAGAGTTTGGTTATATTTAAAATATGTGGCAATGTTTTTCTTGTTAACTTACTTAAAAAAATTAAAATGGGAAAATTAATATGATTGTACTTAAATCATCCTTCTAACATTAAACAAATTTTACACTTTATATGCAGTTAAATAATACTGGCCCAGAGATCAACATAATTTAAATTCTCGCCCACACACACACACACACACACACACACACACACACACACACACACACACACACACACACACACACACACACACACACACACACACACACACACACACACACACACACACACACACACACACACACACACACACACACACACACACACACACACACACACACACACACACACACACACACATGAGCAGAATTTAAATCACAGCTATTCATTTCAAGAAATTAATTATATATTTCCATACTCTTTAAAAATTATTAGATGAAATTATTTTTCATGCCTGATATTGTCATTTAAATTATTACGATACCAAATATTTTCTTTTGTGCGAGGAATATTTGCTTTAATTTTTAATGCATATTAATGTGTCTTTTCGTTTTTAGAATACACTTTTATGAAGCCTGTAATTATATAATCTGTGTTCTTATTTTCAGTTCAATGGTTCATGGGTTCATTTCCCACTTCGCATATAAATTCTTATAGTTATTCGTAAAATCTACTTTTTACCCTTATATATATATATATATATATATATATATATATATATATATATATATATATATATATATATATATATATATATATATATATATATATATATATATATATATATATATATATATATATATATATATATATATATATATATATATATATATATATAAGTTCCATATTAATTTTCCTATGAAAATTTTATTTATTATAAAAAAGCTAAGCTCATATTATGCTGAACTGAATTTTTTACGTTGCTACAAAAATTGAATTAAAAGTTCTGAACTATTGAAACGTATCTTCTGATCTTTGCATAATATAGTCAAATTGAATAAATTATTCACGGCGAGGGAAGAAAAATCAGTCAAAGTAGAAGGAATTGAAACTTTTCTTGAAGAAATTGAATTTTGAAAGAGTTTTTGTTGACTCACATTTCCATTTGCAAAATTATTGGATATCTGCTATCGGATATAAAAAAGAAAATATGTTTTACGAATCTAAATAAATTAGGTTATGAAATAGATATTTTTTGAAATCATGGAGTACGTATCAGGTATACTTTAACTTCCGAATGATTTTTTAGACTGAGAATTGTAATAAGGAAATGTTTTGTGAAATCATGTTTTTTTAATAATTAAGAAGTTTGAATCAATGATATGTGTGTGTGTGTGATAGTCAGATGTAAAGATATTTTTAAGAAACATTAAAAGTAATTTCAAAGTAATTTGTATATTAATGAAACAACCATAGATTGAAATCTTCCGAATTCATGTCTATCTTTTATAGTTAATATTATAAATGCAACCTTTAAAATAAAAAAGGATTTAAATTTAGTAAATTTTAGTTTGAAACAAGCTTCAAATATTATAAAAAATATTTGATTAAAGAATATTAAACTAATTGTTTTCCCTACGATTAAAATGACCATATAATGATATTTACTTAAACTTTATTAAATTTTCAATGTGTAAAAGGGAATACATATAGCTTATCGTCGTTTAAAATTGAACAATCGTTGCAATTGAAACTTCTTGCAAGAACTTACGTAATTTATTTTAATTTTTGAAGTGCACGAAAAAGCTATGAAAATTTGCTATTACTATGCTGGCCAGCTAAAATGCAACATGTGTTTCTGGAGATATATTAATCATTATCATTAGAGTGTATACTCAAATCATGGGCTGTCTTAAAGCTCTATATAAAAGGGAGACAAGATTGGAGGTTTGAATTTGGGCAATATTTTTTGAATAAACTGTTTAACTATGCCTGGCAATGTCTTCCAAGCAAGTCTCTGAAGTTTACAGAGGGAGAATAATATTATAGTCTATAGGGGTTGTAATCAGAGATACCGGTGACTGTGATGTGGATCTGTAATTGATGTATGTAAATGTAAAAAAAAGTCATTGAGTCACTGAACATATTAGAATAATCCAAAATAATGGAAAACCCAAACAAAACAAGTATTGTGCACCTAATGCGACCTTAAAATAACTTAAGTAGTTAAAACTTGTTGAAACCTCCTTTGTAATGGACATACACAACTTTTGTTTGGCTGTGAGTTAGTTACTATACCATTCCTCATATGAAATTTCTCAAACCCTGGAAAGATGCAGGAGTAGGATAATGGGATCGTATTTGTTATTCGAAAGCAAACCGCAAAGACTCTATGATGTTTAAATTTGGTGATTCGGTAGGTCATGGAAGGTATGCTTAGTACTGAGTCCACATTTTCTTGAAACCATCATTAAACAATGCAACTGTATGGAATTGAAAAATCATCATCTTAATAGAAGGAATATCCAGAAGGAAACAAGGTATGTGCCATAAAAACAGTGGATAGGACGAAAGAGTTCTTTAGTCAGCACTAGTTACTTGTAAATGTAAGTTTTGTAAATTGTAAGTTTGACTTGTAAATTGTAAATGTAAGTTTCTGCGTTTTCCCAATCAATATTTGTTTTGATCAAATGGAACCATGAAACTTGTTCAGCCTTTCCAAAACTGTTCTCCTAGTGGTCCAAGTATCATCTATCATAAAAATTCATCTATCATAAAAAAACCATCAAATTTCATTAATATAATTCAAAGGTACTTTATAATTTAATATTTAATCTGTGATATTTTTATTTATTTTTCATATGGATATTGATATTTTGCTAATTTTTATACACAATTGTGATCAATGTACCAATAATCTTTATTTTTTTATACTTTCACATATATCAAGCATGATTTCACACTTTTCTTATTCCTTGAATTTTTAAAAACTGCTTTTACATTTTAAAAGTATTGAAATTCTAAGGAACTTGCAAATATAATTTTATAAAAGTCAAAAGTTTCCAAACAGGAAACATTTGGTTTAATCTTGTCAATTTGAAAGTAAAATTATTTTTAAAAGGAAATGCCTTTAAGAAATTCTAAAGTAAAATATCTCATCAATATAACATTTTCTTTTGCACAAACGTTCTATTGAAACAGTTATAGCTTTTACAAAATAACCATCAAAGAATTATTTTATAACATCGATTAATTTAATCCTTTCCTTCAAAATATTTGCTTCAATATAATAGATACATAATTTTCGGAAAACTGTGCTGTATTAATTTTTTAAAAAAAGGCATTTACTATCGTTTTTTTATAGTAAAATGCTTACATTGTTTTTAAATACATTTATCATGAAAATAATTTTAATGTATAATTTTACTTTAAAGACATGCCAATATATAAATATTTGACTTTAAAATGAAACCCTATCATGAATTCTAATTTTATGCAAATGTCTTATCATAGAAACTTTAGCACATCTTACACAATTATTACGACTTTTGTATAAACATTAAATTTAGATAATTAAATGAATTAAGTTTTAATTGTTTTCAATAACTAGTGTTTATTTTGTAGCCAAAATTATTTTTTTGACAAATTTCCTTTATTATTTTTTTGTCTTACTATACATCCAAGAATTTCAAAAGCAAAATAGATTTATTTTTGCATTTTTTTGCCAAAATGTTTGAGCACTTTAAAATATAATAAAGCCAGTTATATCTCTCACAAAAAAATGAGGAAATATGCCGTAAAAAGGAAAACAATTTTAAAAATTAAAACAAAATTTTTGCATTTCTTCACAAAAAATACAAAATATTCTATAGATTTTATAAATTAACTAATTTCTGTTTTACTAAGTAATTACCAATATAATCACTATAATAATATAAAAATTTACAATATGATGAACTTATTTTTAATTGGATGAATACTGACTAGAATAAATGATTTACTTTTATTCATATTAAATAATGTGAATATTCTATCTATCTATCTATCTATCTATCTATCTATCTATCTATCTATCTATCTATCTATCTATCTATCTATCTATCTATCTATCTATCTATCTATCTATCTATCTATCTATCTATATATATATATATATATATATATATATATATATATATATATATATATATATATATATATATATATATATATATATATATATACATATATATATATCTATCTATAAACTGTTATGATTCTAAAACATTTCCAGTTTACAAGGATAAGTTTTTCATATAGTAAAACGAAATCTGATACCAATATAATTTTGTTGAAATCAATAAGATTACAAAAGAATTTTAATTCTCTTTAATTTCTTAGAAGATAATTATAAAATTTGTCAAAATTAAATGATTAAAATTTTTTTAGATAATTAGAAGTAAATCACCTCACCCCAGGAAATAATAACAACAATTCAACTGAAAGTAAGGAAAAAGGAAACAATTTTTCGAAAGTGCTTATAATAATGGCCTTGATTCAGTTTGAAATACGAAATTTTTTTATGTTCATAAGATCTCAATGGCTCTCAGAAATAAAATTCAAGTTGTTGTTGTTGCTTATGCCATTTGGACAAGTCAAGCTCACTTGGCTATGCGAATTTAAGTCAATAGTCTTTTGTTTTAATCAGAGCACCAAGAAGGTGAAAGTTGGTTTTTGCTTTTTAAATCATCCGATAGATGGCACCACCAGAGGAT
This sequence comes from Latrodectus hesperus, assembly GCA_037975125.1. Lineage (NCBI taxonomy): Eukaryota > Metazoa > Arthropoda > Arachnida > Araneae > Theridiidae > Latrodectus > Latrodectus hesperus. The sequence continues at coordinate 85,932,629 of CM075853.1, forward strand.
CAACTTAATTTTGAGATTAACCTGAAGGGGAAGGAAATTTTCTCCAGACCATTGTACCCATGATAACTGCTCAATGACCGACCACAAGATTTTCGATTCCACAGATTTAACGAGCACGTATATCGCATGTACTCGGCGGGTCTTTGGCGGCATTGGGAATCTAACCCCGCCCTTCCGAATAGAAGGCCGTAGTATCACATGACTCATTTCTTGAGATAAAGGAATGGCGAATTCGTATCAGAATATATGGAGAACATTATTAATGAGGATAATATTATTGTTCTAAATTTTGGATTAAACATATCCACTTATTGTGCCTAATGCGAAAATTCTAAAAAAATTAAGTTAGAAAATGCAACTTAGATATTAAGTTTGAAATTTTTACAGCGATAAATAAAAAATAATAGAGCAGTCTTTAACATAAGCCTTTTTGTTATAGTATAGGAGCTATACAACAATATCACATACTTAGTAATGGTCTAATCTTACTTGTTGGTAATTGGTTGGTTTAATATTTTTTAGGTTAATTTTCCGAGCAGGATGGTGGTAGTGGTTCAAAATCCACTTTAAACTATTGGTTATCATCGAATATATACATATGTCCTAGTATGCAAAAAGTCACAAATTAACCATAGTCGAGAAAAGTACATACGGCACTAATGCTTTTAATCACAAAACGTATTTTAGAGATAATTTGTATCAAACAGAGTACATTATAAATTTTCTAATAAATGTAAGTATTTATTTGTAAAATTTCAGATTAATTTATTTCTTTGTTATCAGGGTAACTATAGTAATTATCTGAGTTAACTGAAATTTTCACACAGTACATTTTTAAATAACTTCTAAGGTAAATCTAAGTTATTCTGTTGATTAAAATGTAAGTCTGAAATTTTTATTATGAATTATATTATGTAATATTGTTTAAAATATAGAATATATACTAAAGCAAATATTCTAAATAAAATTTTAATTTGAGAGGCTCCTCTTTAAATAAAAAGTAGTTGAGATGTTGAAAAATATTAAAAATTATGTACCGGAATATATAATGAACATTTTTCGTCTCCAAAATACTTATTTATACTATTTATTGAAGAAATAATTTACTAAAACTTGTGTGATTCCATTTGAAAGATTTTCAAATAAATTACTAAAGAATTAATACAGCGTAAGCGCTGAGCAATATATCCTCATTTATACATAAATCTTCTGAATGAAAGACTCAGTTTAAAACTAAATATTTATTCACTTGAATTGCGGATTTTCCAGATATGTTCTTTATTGTCAATAACGTTCGGGGTACTTATTTTTTAATATGCAGTACTTCAGTATTTTAATAAAAGGATATATAAAATTGCAACATAATATCGAAAAATACATCAATAAGTAGTAGATTGTGAAGTATATGCGATTTATAAATATTAGAGGCATTTTTTTGAAAGATATGTTTTATCTATTAAGATGACTGGAACTATAACCACCGGTAATCTATCTTTCATACAATTTTAAAATTAAATTTTAGATACAAAGCATTGAATTTAAAATAGTAAAAATAATTGAAGCTTTGCGAATCATTTGATTAAATAAAAAATAAAAGATATTTGGAAAGAATGAATTTTTTATTTCGGTTTTTCCAGTTCTACTTAAATACTTTAATAATTATTTTAATTCGGTATTACTTAGAAATATAATTTTACATTAAGAATAAAGGTACTCCAAAATTATTAATTATAGAATTTTAGACAGTTATACGTTTAAAATTAGAAGTATATAGTAAGCTTATGAAAATGCTTTTGTTAAGTACTGATAAAAACAGATGGTTAATTCTACATTAGAATAAAAGATTTTTGATATCAGCTGCACAAGATTATACTAATGAAAGATCCTCTATCACAATCGCTTTTATGTCACTTGATTTAATGTTCATTCGGATTTAAAATGAAAAATAAAGGTTTGGAATTATAACTCCGGTACCCACACAAATTACGCAAACGTAATGAAAAATTAGTGGATTGCTTCAAAGTTTATGGGAATCCCAAATACTGTGGAAATGCAAAAAATTAAAATCGAGTTGCTTATCATCCATTAAAGAAGCAAATTATTATCAAACTTTCTTTTATATTTGAATATCATCTGAAAAATAATATTTCTAATCGAAGATTTTGTAATTATTTTGCACTTTATTATTAATGTTGTAGAAATAAAATATTTTTTAAGAACAATCGTAAGTTCACAGAATAAACTTGAAAAAAAATATTAGTTTGTATTTATTTTTTGACATTACTTGTATCGTAAATTTAAATATTGAATTACTATGGAAAATAACTTTTAGTTTTCGCATTCCACACAAAAAAATTTGTAGCAGAGTTCTGGAATTTTTCAACAAACAAAAAAGAATAATTAAAACAAATTATATTTCCGCATTTTAATTTCATGTAAGATTAATTTTTGAATATAATTTTTTTAGCTATTAATCTTGTTTACGATAGTATTTCTAGAATACGAACAATTGTATTAACTTAATCAGTAACACATGGCGCCTTTTCTACCTCACAATAATATGCATGGCGTCAAATGACAATATTCAAATGAATAAATTTAAAATTATACAGGAGATGCATTTTATTATTAAAACGCTTAACTTTTAAATCCATATAGCAGCTAAGTCATTTATTTGGGTTATTTTTGAAGAAGAGACATCGAATAACAGTAGTAAGTTTGAAGTCTGCAAGATCAACGTAACATTTTGGTATAACAAAAATGTACATATACGAATCATACAAAATAATAACAATTATTACAAAACTATGTCATATAATAAGTGAACAGATGTCAAACAGATATAAGTTTGAAACAAAATATCATTTTGGTATTAATAGTAATAAAGTATTTTTAATTTTAATAGGTTGCAAATTTATCATTCGTAGCACTGGAATCCAAAATAAGTTTATCATAGAATCTGGTGAATATAATCTAAAACTAAATATTGGGTATATTGTCTTAAATTTTGCTAATGTCATTCTGCTATAAATCTGATAGACATTTGTTGTATAGCACTGTAACATTTATAAACATCATAAACTGATTTTTAACATGTTTGAAATATGTTCGATTGCAGGAATATGTATTTATCGGTAAATATGATATCCTATGTGATATTGTCAAAAAATCATGTAATGTTTTGATGAATATCATCTGTTAGCATCTGATGTTAAATAACATATATAATTTGAGTTAATGAAAAATGTTTTATATGAAGTATTCAATAACTTCAATATGTGATAACTCGAAGGAGAACTCAAACCTGGAACTACAACTGTCGAATAATAATGAGTTTTTACAGATTTATATCGCAATTTTAAGATGGTGTAGGTCATTTTCTATAAAAGTTTAAAAACAAGGCCATAAAATATAATTCATTAAAGACTTTTAATGTGTTGTAGAGGTAATTTTTGATTAATGAATAAAAGCATAATTGAAATTTTTAAAATTTATTTCGTATTCAATTCGTTTTTTTAGCATTAATTTTACTACTTATTTTCATGTTTTAAAAGAAAGTATTCAAAGGGGACCAGCTGGTAAAGTAAATAAATTAGTTAATTTAAAACAAATAACTGTTATGATATTATTAAGATAAAGTGCTTATGCAGTATTCTACATATTTTTTAATATTTCAATCAACTGTTCTTGTATCATATTCTAATAAACTATGTACGCTTATGGAGAAATATATACTAATAAATTCCTTTTCTTTTTTGATTATATAATTTAAATTCTTATTAAAGAAAAAAATTGCTAATAGAAAAAAAATGTATATATAAGAATTGCAAAATTATCATCAGTGAGAACTAATTTTTAAGAACACTAATTTAAGCTTTTAATAATTTTAATGTGGTTTTAAATTTTTTTTATAAATTAAGAGAAGAAAAGTGTAAATTATTTTTGATTAGAATCTTCAGTTTTTTTTAAAAATTTAGTAGATAGAAGTAAAAGAAAGCACAAAAAGGATCGATTTCTAAGGTTTCCTGCTCTTACAAGTTTTAGCAAAGTTAGATAAATTTTCACTTTGATCATATTAACTTAAAAAGTCTGAAGTATATTTTTTCATCAAAAAATGTTTGAAGCACATTTTCAAGTTAATAACAAGAAGATAAGAAGAAGAAATCGCAATAAATTAAAAAATAAACAAGTGGAAAAATTCTAGTATTATTTTGAGCATGTTAGAATGTTTTCCAACAGGAACTTTTTAAAGGCAAATTTTAGCTACATAATGATGTGACTGAGTTAAAATGCAAAGCATTTTTACGTGAAAACTAGCTAAGTTATTCGTCAAAAATTTTTCAATTCCAAAATTATTTTATTAGTGGTATTATTATTATTTGACAAAGAGTCTAAAAGAATAAAATTATGGTTAGATTGAAATAACTAGAGTGCCTTTGAAATCTATAATTTTAATAAAATTTAAAATCAATAGGAATTTAAGAAACAGAAAAGTGAAGCAAAAAATGTTACTTTTTTGTTAAAAATGAAAGTAGTTTCGATTTTTATTTTAAGCAGAGTTGAAATTTGGAAGAAACGTGAAATGAAGTGGAAGAAATGTGAAAATATTTTTGCATAGTTAATAGACAAGAATTTAAAAAAAATTGTAGAAATGTTTTTAATTATTTTTTGCGTACATTAAAGTAATTTGAAAGAAGGATTTTATTAATAGTTTTTTTTAATAAAAATGCTGAAAATTTTTAGAAAATCGATTGAATATAATTATTTTTTTATAAATCTATAGTTCATTTATATGTTTCTCTAAGACATAGAAGTATATATATATATATATATATATATATATATATATATATATATATATATATATATATATATATATATATATATATATATATATATATATATATATATATGTATATATATATATATATATATATATATATATATATATATATATATATATATATATATATATATATATGTATATATACATATATATTTATATATGTATATTTATTTAGATATATATGTATATATATACTCTGTTGCAGATTATTCACACAGTGGCGCGCTTCTGCCTTTAAGCACAATAAATAACCTTCAGCACTCTATAAATATCCTTAAAATACTTTTCCAGTGTAGCAGACTGTCTGTAATGTATCTATTCTGAAAGGTCGGCGTAACCTTGCAATAACGGTTTTTATGTAAATAGTTAGTTTTTATTTGTTTAATAAATGTTAGGTCTGTAAACCACAGTTTACTCTATGCTCCCTGAACTTTCTACGTTAAAACTTTGTTACACCCCGAAGGAAGCATTTAAATCATCTGATATTTGGATCATACTTGTAAAGTATAGAATCTCTTCCTTCATGTCCTTTTTTTAACAAAAGCTGATTAACCATTTCTCGTTGAAAATATTGAGATCATTTCGAACAAGTATCTGTGTTCGATTGAGAATGAATAAGAGGCAAAAGAGACTCTGGACTATCCCTCAGAGAAATAATAACCACTACGGATTGTGGACTATACTTCAGAGAAATAGGTGATCGTGTTGGACGAAATCAAGCAACTGTGATGCGAATCTGTAATTACTGGATGCAGACGGAACGGCAGATCGAGAGGACCGATCTCACTCTAACTCGTTTCAGGACTGCACGTGATAATAGGCATACAGTGCTCATGGCAGTAATAGCCGTATTGGAAATCATAGCATAACATATTTAGCCTGACACGCTTTCTTCAGTGTCCACTTATACAATTCAACGCCATTTGCAGTTGAGTGGATTGTCCGCAATGCATCCATTGCTTCAATTACTCTACAGGCGTTTTGTGAGCCATATAAGTTTTCAGTGATATCGCTTGTAGTAATTTTTAAAATTTGTAAGTGAAATATAGATAATCGTAAATGATAATTACATGTAATTATAGATAACAATAAAGGATAATTATTAATAAGATTTTATTAAATGAAAATTAAACTAGTAAATTATGAAACTTCCATATTTAAAATATTTTGTGTTAAAATTATAAAAGATACTACAGTTCGTTTCTGACTTAAACTAAAATTTTACTAGTATAAAAATAAGAAACTCAAATTAGATAAATTTATAATATACATGTTTATAAGTATTTATAAATATGTATATATATGCATATAAATGTTTATATATATATATGTATCTTATATTATGTATATACATTTTATACAGATATAAAGAAAGTTTGCTGTGAAATTAATAACTGAGAAATTTGGAAATTAGTATAATACTGAAATTTACAAATTAAAAAAAGTAGGAAATGATTTTTCAAGAACATTTTATAAAAATATTAAGTTTAAAATTGATGCTATATACTTACCCCCAGCTCTGTATTTTTAGAATTTTTCTTTGTTTAAGAGATATTATTACCTCATATATTGAAAATAATATATCGTGAAATATTTTTATCATTTAATATAATTTTTACAAATTAATAATGAACGTAAAACCTCTTTATTAATTAATCCCAATTAGGTCGCTAAATAATCTACTTATCATTATTACATATTTTGTTTTGTGGGCAAAATCATTGTGTATTCATATTCTGTTGTTCGAAATCTGTATTTTTGAGTTCCTTATGTTCATTTGTATGAGGTAATTCTACTTCGATTCGAAGTACATCAGTACTACTAAAAAGAAATATTAAACGCCACTCTTATTCAATATATTTTTGTGTTTGGTAATTTTGTTCAGGATAATTTGTTTTTTTTTGCATTTCTTAGATATTATGATTCCAAATTGTAAAATATGGGTATTTTTATCACAGATAAAACCTTCCATTTTTCCTTTTTCTCTAGTCTCTCTTCAACTAATTTTAATAAGTATTTTTATTTAATAAAAAGGAACATTCTGTCTTATTTTAAGACGATGTTTCAAAAAATTTTCTATTTTTAATTTTCTTTTTTCTGTTTTGATTTGCAACGAAGAGATAATGTCTACATAATTTATTTTTATTCATGTATTTTCATATTCCTTTTTCATTACTGAAATAAGGATAACTCAAGTTGGGATAGTTAAGTATTTTTTATTTATAATTTGTCTTGTGTATTGTGTTATTAAACTGTGTCTTTTATTTTTTTCTCTTTTGTTGAGGTGTTGATATTTCGGTACTCAGTACATAGGTAATCTTTACCCAAATTCATTTCCTGTAACAATTTTTTATTTTCTTTTAAAAGATAAAATAATGTTACTCTGATTTGTGTCATATAGGCATTGTCTGCTTAAAGAGATTTTTCTCTGTATATTCTTCATATCAGTTTTTATTTTGCACTTTTTTCTTTAATAAGGTATTAATACTTTGTTTTATGGCAAATAGATAATCTTAATATAAAAAGTATTTTAAATCTTTTTCTAACAAGTTTTTCAAAGATAAAAAATTTTAAATCAGCTTTTATCAAATATAATGGTATTTTCTGTATTTAAGTAGATTAATGTCTCTTTTCTTTTCCACGTTGATATCAACTGACTTTTATATTTTTTTCATCTTTGAGACATTAATACTTCAATTCGCTGCTAGTGGATAAACATTTTATGCAAAACGTTTCTTCTTCACTTCTTTTCTTTATAATTTCAAAGATAAAGCAATGATTTTTATCTGTTTGTCATAAATAAATACTATCTACCTAAGGAAATTAACCCTTTAGTATTCTCTCACGATTATATATTAATTTTTATATTTTCAAATTTATTTTCCTTCTTCAGCTATTAATATATCTGGCTGGTCTCAAATACATAGCCTGCATTTAAAATAGTATGTTTTACCACTTCTTAGTTTCATAATTATTTAAAAAATTAAATAATTATAATCATTTCATGACTTTGCAATAAAATAAATACAATGTGTGAACTATTATTAAAATTATATTTACAAATGACATTTAATGATTAAAAAAGTTTATTTCAAGGCTTTATATTATACAATAGTTTCTCATATATGTAAATGATCGCAAACATTTTAAGATGTTGAAAAGTTTCGAAGTATTCTATTTTATCCACAAAATTCTGATGTTTCTAAAGTGAAGCAGAAAACATCAATCATTGTATTAATCGACTAAGGCTAAAATTATTTTAGATCAACTTGCTTTGTTGGAGATAAGCCTTTATTAATGGTTCTTAATCATTCCTTCATGATTTTTAGAGTTCTAAACTTTTAAACTTTAGACAGCAAATTAATAATGCTCTAAGCTTTGATCTAACTAACATATTTCCTGTACATTTTACGCTGTAAGATTTTGAAAAAGAAACGATTGTGTTTTGCTCATATGACGGAGCCTTTTGAGTGTATATGTAAAATTAAAGAAAATTTAATGTATTCAAGATTTATTTCTTTGACTTAACTGAGTTAAAGACAGTGAATTTTATAAGTAGTAAGTTTAATTATGTACATTAATAGGATGAAAATTTTCTTCTTGATAGACTCTGTCGAGTTTAAGACTAAAAGACTTCTAGTTTTTTAAGAAATCATTTTAACTGTAATGATCGTTTAATTAATATGACATAAATATGAATCATTTTTCAGAATAGTTGTTCGCAAATTTATTATTTAAAAAAATGGAAGACTTAATATAAAGTAATATTTAATGATATAAAAGTATTCAATATACGAAGAAATTATTTTGCAATATAAAAACCAAAAGTTGATATTCGATTCGTGAATATTCTTTTAAAAATTTTCTTATGCATAGAGTAACAAAACGAAGCAAATCTTTGACATGTACTAACATAAGCAAGAACAAATGCGCAAATTGTAGCAATTAGCTCAATCTTTTAATTCAATCAACTTAGTTAACCATGCTACCAATGTGAACCCTAAATAATGACTAATCAAATGTTAGCTTAGAAAACCATTAGAATTTCTCATGTTTCATTTTATTTTTGGAAAATAAATTTCTACGATATGCAAGAAACAAAGAATTTTTTTCCTGTCAGGCTTTTGTATTTAATATTATCATCAGTGATATTGATTTCATATCAAATGTTTCGAGAGACGTTTAATGTATGGGAATTGATATCTGTTGAGTTTAATTAAGTTTATGAAATAAAGAAGATTGTATTCGAAAAAAGTAAGCATTCGAGCAGCTGAATGATAGGCCAACCGGTAAGCCCTACAGCTGTCAGATATTTTTGGGCTATAGATTGTTATTTTGCTTGTTTTATTTTATTTATTTAATTAATTAACCGTTATTTATAATTAATTAAATGTTTTAAGAGAAATTTATTTAATATAATTATGAATCAATGTATATTTTAATATTTTTGTGATCTTAGAAGAAAATCATTATTAAATTGTAATTAATTGTACGCATTTATGTATATTAAATATTTTTAAATACATGTTTACTTATGTATGGCTTTGAACAATTGTCATTCTGAACAACAAAATATAAATTAATAGTCAAAAATATTTTAATTGACGCTGTTTTAAACTAGAACCAAGAAAAACGTGAAATTTTTGGGATAAATAAAATGAAGATTTTTATATGGTTTTCTGAACTATCTAGTGGAATTAAGTAAATATTTTAAGACATAAACACATAAAAGAGAAATCAATAATTGTAAATATACGAAGAAATTGACTTAAGTATTTGAATTGAGTTCTTAAGAAATTTTTTTGTTAAGGTATCTTTTATATATTTGCGATAAATACTTTGTCTGATATTATAATGCACTATATTCAGTAAAATTATTAAATTTAGATTATTAAGTCTTCGTATATGAATTGAACGTTAATGGTTGTTCTTATAATATATTTTTAAGATTTCAAAGCATATTACATTATTCTTTTAATTTTTAAGCTAACTAACTCATACACACGCATATATCATATATATTATTTTTTACTTAAATAATTTCTTACCCAATTAAATAGCTGGAATAATATCTAAGCTGGAATATTAATAAAATTGCACTAAGTATATAGGCATTTTTTAAAGAATTTAAGTGGGTTAAATCAAATAGGAGCCGCTATATATATACATACACCATATATATATATATATATATATATATATATATATATATATATATATATATATATATATATATATATATATATATATATATATATATATATATATATATATATAATATATAATATATATATATATATATATATATATATATATATATATATATATATATATATATATATATATATATATATATATATATATATATATATATATATATATATATATTGCTAATTTAAAAAATGTCATATTTTTAAGAGAACTATAAAATATAAATTCTATTCTTATTTTGCATAATAACAATTCGGGAATATTATCTTTTTAATGACATTGAGTAACTAACTATTTATGTATGTATATTTGCATTTTAATTTGTGATAAGATATAATGAAAATATTAAGCCTTAATAAAATTATCAATTTTAGAACAGATTAAATGCAAACAGGAGAAGAAAATATTATTAAGCATTAGAGAGGTTAATTGCTCCAGAACTTCCAGTATTAGCCTTGAAAAACATTTATTCATCCCTAACTTAGCGCAACTTTTTGGTTGCTTCGAAGAACTATAATGCAATCTACTTCGAAGTTTTTCTTTGAAATGAATTTTTAATGTTAGCCAATTTAGCTCAGTAATGTTCTTCACAATATGCTAGGTTTTAAAGAATGCCCAACGTAATTTGAGATTTTTTAAATTTAATTTTAAAATTTTTAATCTAAGTATGATATCGTGAGCTTATGCATAGCGTACTAAGTATAAAAGCCCTCATTTGTGCAAACATATATATTTTAATAGTTTTTAATTACTATCCCTTAGTGTTATTATATTTCTTTTTCATTTTATTATTTCTAAGGCTTGCTTATGATACAAAGTTATTTTCCTGAATTTTTTTTTAAATGTAGCTGTCGGTCTTTTTTTGATTACAATTCAATTTCTTGTTGTATTCACACTTTAGAGGAGTATATTTGGGTTATATTTTATCGTTTGGATTTTTACATCGATATTTTCGAAAAACTTTTTTCATTGATTCCTTATATCTTTCATTTAGAAAAATAAGTTTTGATTTTTTAGCCTGATTTATCAATACTTTATATTTTATGTGCTTCAGTCGTGGCAATATGTCATCTATTTAAAATTGCTATATATTTTGTTTGTTTTCAAACTAATTTTTTTATTGAATTTACTTTCGAGTTGAATTCATTTCTACCATTTAACTTTGGATTTTACTTCGATTTTAAAATTATTTTTTTCATTTACCAAGCTCAATTTTTATAATTATATATTTCCAAACAACATTTTCTTTAAGCAATTTTTTTTCAATATAAGCAAAAGCTGTTTACTTTTTGCTAAATTGTATGATTACATTATAAATTCATTAGATCATACTTTGTTTTTGCCCTTTCTATTATAACATAAAATATTATCTAGCCAAGTTTACTCAACATACTTCTCAATATTATGATTCAATCTTTTTATATAATAATTTATTTAATTAAATCACAAATTATCATTTAAATAAGCGTATTCTAAAATTTACATTTACATGAATGAAATTATTTTTTCATTAATATTTATCTTCCTACATTTGATTCGTATTTAAATTTAAATATAAGAGTAACCTTTCTTTTAAAATTTAATATAATTTTAATCATTTTAATTTGTATGGTCACACACATACACCACAGTGAAATGAATAAAAAGAATATCCAGTAAAATAATCAAGTTTTCAAGTAACAAGGATCAACCTAAAAAGTGCAACGAACTTCGTTTCTAAGTTGAACATACTTTGTACGCTGCCATCGACATAGATAACCGAATCCAGGGTTCAACGTTCAAAAATATTTCTTTGCTTGGTCAAGGCAAACGTTCGACCATCACATTGAAGACCTTGAGAGAGAAAGAGTGCAAGGAGAAAGAGGAAGGTGTAACCCTTTGGAGGACGAATCCTGCCAAAGACCTCCAGATGTAGAGTTCGACAGTTCATTTCCCTGATATGACCCCTTGAAGAAGTAGATGACACATACAAGGCCATCTGATACCCATTTGAGGCCTCATTGAACATTATTCTGGTGCGACCAACTAACACCGATCTAGTGACCTTGGTTCTTAAACTAGGAAGAGGACATCGTCTAGATTCTGTATTTAAGGGAAAGAGTACAATGACTAAAATATTTTCAAATAAAAATTGTTTTTTGTAAATTCTAACATGATTTCTTGTCCCAACTTTATTTTTGGTAACATTTTTACTCCAATTTTTATATTATTAATTAAATGGGAATATAAATGATGAAAGAATTTATTTCAAGTACAACCTTTATTGAAACCTTTTAATTTTGTGTATTCTCGTTCAAAATAACAAAATGAAATAAATGTTTTACAATACCAACAAATATCTTAACTTTTTAAATTTTTAAAAGTTATCATATTATAACTTTTTCCAAGAATTTTATTCTAAAAAGCTTTAATCTGTAATTGTTTCTTAAATTTCAAAAAAATATAATTTTCCTTAAAAGACATATCTTACAACCAAATTTTAAATACATCATTGTGAATACAAATGTTTTTCCATGGAATTACAGTAATTTATGCAAAGTTATCGTAAAATTTATTTTATCGAAATTAACAAGCTTTAATGATTTGTTTAATAATTAAAGTCTTTTCATTAATTTAATTATTTACTTTTTTTAAAAAAATAAATAAATAAAATAAAAAAATAAAAAAGGTATTTCTTTAAAAATCGTTTTATCTATTTTATTATTATATTTTAATAATTGTGTTTGTTAAAAGATTAGGAGTATTTTAAAAATGATACTTTGTTTCCTTATTGTTGTTGTGGATTTTTTTTTTCAAATGATAATGGCTTAATGAAATATATTCCAAATAAATGTTTCCTATATTTTTACGAAGGCCAACACATAACTACAAATTATTATTTGTATCTTTTTCTTAGCAATATTCCGCTTTTTGTGTATGAAATTATAAACTCAACAAAAGTTACTAAGCAAAATTATATACAAATTATATTTATATATATATATATATATATATATATATATATATATATATATATATATATATATATATATATATATATATATATATATATATATATATATATATCACTGCACAGATTTGTTTATTTCAGTCATATGTACATACACATATTGCTGTCTTCTTTTTAAAAAAGTACTTAAATATTTAGTATTTAAAACCATATGTAAAAGATACAAAACAAAGAAGAATTCATTGTCATCCTTTTTATAAATAAAAATTATTTTAAAGATGAAAAAAAATAGATCGAGGAAGTATCAAAATTCATTGGGCTCTACTACGATATTGTGATATTACTTAAATTACTTTTAAGCATTGTCTTACATTGATAATTATGTACATTAATAACAATTAATATATTAAAGTCGAAAATTAAATAATTGAATCAAGAAAATTCATAGAATTTTTTCACTATTCTTTAACATTATAAAAGTAATTTAATTTAAAAAAAAAACAATTTTTGACCATTAAAATTCATATTTAAACTTTTTGATTTTACAAAAACTTTTTATTACATATACATATACAAGTTTTTGTGAAATATTTTTCAGATATATTATTGTTATATATACTGAAAGTAGCACTTGATTTAATATTGAATATTGATATAAAATAATTTGTTTCATTGTATAATATGGTTAATCCTTTTTGTTATACTTTTGAGCATAAACATTTGTCAAGTATAAGTTTAATAAATAGACATCTAAATTCTACAAACAAAAAAATAATAAAAAGATTATCATTTGAATGCATAAAACCATGAGCGTAACCAGATCTTATATTACAAGTTTGAATAAATTTCCTTATCGTTAATCTGTTTATTTTACCGCATTTTTATTCTTAATGGACATCCTATCATTTACACTATATCGCTTGTGTTGACTATAAAGTCTAGACAGTATAAAAGTTTTTACTTCAGCCGTATTTGGAGTTACATGTACATCTCAAAACGACAGTACAGAAAACGATTCAGTAAAAAAAAAAATAAATAAAAGTTTGCAGTGCAGTGAAGACAAATAGAATGAAAGTAAATGTTAATATGATAATTTTATTAATAATTAAGGAAAATTAAAATATATAAAAGTAATTTTTTTACCTAAGACCTTAAAAATTAAATTAATAATAATCTTAAAGTAAAATCTGTGTAAAATATTAATATATTTTAATTTTTTGTAAATGATCGCTTTGTATTTATTGTTAATTAAAAAAAAACTAATGATGAATAGATCAATGAAAGTATTTAATTTTTAAAATTTATACAGGGTGTATTAAAAGAGAATGAATTATAAAATATTTGTGTAACTACTAAATTTTATTTTTATTTTTATCTTTGCACAAGTATTCGAAGATTCACTTTTAGATTAATATTCACCATTATGTTTTTTTATGAACATCCAGAAAATGATCGTAAGACTACATTTTTACACGACCTGAGCCAAAACGCTTAGGTTGCTTATACGGAAGTAATTTTTTTGAGTATCAGTTATGTAAATATTATTAAAATAGCATGGATTGTTGGTGTGGGAACCTCTTTATATCAAAAGCAAGATGCCAGAAATGGGACGATCAATGATAACTTGCATAAATAAATAGTGCCGTGTCATATCATTAGACGTATAATCAAATTGTTTATGGTCTGTTAATTTAAAAATTTTATTTTGAATCAATATGAAAATATCTTCATCGTTAGAATGTTAAAAATTATTCACAAAATTGAAATATTAGGTACTAAAACATTAAATATTTAAATAATAATTAGATTTTAAGTAAAAATAAAAAGTTTATATAATTGATTCATTGTCTTGTTACTGCCGTCTACCCTGTGTTGTGGTCAGAGTGCCTGGCTGTGGATAGGGAGGACCTGGGTTCGAATCCCAGTTCGGGAATGGATGTATTTCCTCTCTCTGTCTATCCTGTCTATGTCATTTTTTTGTATGAATGGTTGCCTATCCTAGAAGCGGGTCCCTATGGCATGTGTGTACTGAGGAAGTCGAACTCCACATCAAAATATGGTTCACTTGAAAAAGTGGAGCAGCGCCCCCCATATTGTCAGCCTGGCTGGCACAAGACAACAACAACATTGTCATGTCACTCTAAGCATAAATCACAAGTATATCACAATTCTTCAAGAAAAAGGAAAACAAAATTATTAAATAAAATTTAAAATGTAAACATATTTACTTAACACAAACTCAAATTTATTTATTTATTTACTTTTTATATTTGAAAAATAGAGATTTGATATAAAAATGAGTACACAATGTCTACTTAATTTTAAACTCTTTTCTTTCTAAAATAGTTAAAGTTATTTTGTCTTATAATTTGAAACAATTATTTATACTTTGCAGTTTTTTAACAGTTGGCTTGAATTGGGTATAGTTAAAGTCAAAGAAAAAAATAAGATTTTACCTCTACATTATTTAATTATTTCATTTTATAAATTTCAACTACCTTAAAATTAAAGCTCAGATGCCGTATAATCCAAGATGATAAATTCTGAACTTTTTGGGCGATAAGAACTTTTTGGCGAATTCAGAACTTTTTTGGAAATTTTTCCAAGATGACGTATTGTGACGTGCGTGATGGCGTAAATATTAGGGTTGCCAAAATAGAATTTTCTGCATATATTTTATAGGTCCCCATATCTATGATGTAATAAAAACCAGGTTGCTAGATACATAAAAAAATCCGCCAAAAATAGCTAAACTCAGAATTTGGCATTCTGCATTACACGGCATCTGGGCCAAAAATAACGTTTTTTTAATTTATGGTATATTAAATGAAATTAATGGTATATTAAATGAAATAATACTTGGCTTTTAAATAAAATAAGTATTTCAAAATGATGTCAGTTTGATGCAATTGCAAACGCTGCAAATTTAAATAAATACATTTTTCTGACAGCAATCATGTTTTATCCAGCTCTTGCGGTGACATTTTATTTTGCTATTGTATGTTTACTTTTCACAGAGAATGTTTTCCTTATAAGGAACTCCCTGGCCTGAAAAAAATGTGTAAAGTTACGAACTGTGCATTACTTAAAAAAAACCACTTGTTTGGTACTACTAAGTTTAATGATATGAATACAGTTGAAAATATTTTATAAGAGATGTATTTATATAAAAATATTAAAAAGAGTTGATTCTTATTACAATGAATTTGCTAAAATATTCCTTATGATGAATTTGAATGCAGTGAATGATTATTAGTGCTACAAAATGTAATCAAAATTATTTTAGAATTCTTATTTGTGATAAACCTTTAACCACTGAGCAAAATATGGATTTTAGAATCAATATTATATTATTTTTCCTTGAATCTTTCATAGACACTTTTTCTCTTATAGAATAAAATAAATTAGCTGAAGTCTATCGTTTATTAAATAAGTACTTTTTATTATTATTTAAAATTTATCAAAGTTTTTAATTTAATATTTAATACTTTCTTTTTCACTCTCAGTTGCTGATTTTTTCAGTTCAATTTTTTTGAAATCTTTTCTAAATTAATAATTACTTTTCCTCTAGCAATTTTTTATGAGAAGCTTGATTATTTCGCGTTATTTTTTACTAGTGTATTGATAATATGAACATTAAATAAATAAAATACTGAATAGAAACGAATGTCAATGATATATGTTTAAAATCAGAAACGTTGATATAAATATCACCAAATTAATCGTATCAATATCGCCAAGTCAATCGCCATTAAATCATATCGTTTTACTCCTGGTTTAAATGAAAAATCAAAAAATAGAATTATACCAAAAATAACATTATATTTCATCCGATAGTTATTTCATCCGATAATAATAAATAAATCAGAATGCTGGCAATACATCAATATTGAAACTTTTCAACCACTTTTCTTTTCAAACAAATACTCGTCAGTTGTAGTTTTTAACGTTGCACTAATATTATTTATGTGACTTGAAGTAAAGTTTCATATCATGACCGCCAGAGCAGTTTTTTAGTTTCAGTAATCATATATATTTGAAAATATGCCAACGCATTCTTTTCTATAGTAAGTAGATTCCAAATTCTTTTAATCATTTTTTGGTGCAAAACCCGATCATTAACTATTTGAACTGAACTTTTGTTAACAGAAACACAAATGGTTTATTAAAGTAATAACTATGTATTTAATACATCACTTTCTGTCGTTAGCAAAAAATTGTTATTTAGGCCTACTTTTTTTTGACAAATGAAATTTTACTTAAGTATTGCCAAAACTAAATTCTAAGAAACTATTTTTGCTATCCACCAAATGTTTCGTACTTCAATCAAATTAAAATTATTCTAATAAATATTTTAGTGTAATTCACGCACTAATAAACATTATATTAAATTCATTGAATTCCGTAAGCCAATATTCATCTAAGGAAATTATTAATTTCTAAGCAGGAATAAAATGTTTCATTTTAGTTTTCAATCTCTGCTTCCAATTATTTTATGCAAATTATTTTTTTCAATTTAATGTAAATATTTTTAAAATTAGCTCCTGAAAACTTAGCACATGTATGTGCATTGAAAATAAAATGCAAAATCTGATATAATTTTCAGATTATTTTTATACTCAAATTTTAGTTTGGAAAATGTTTTTGTGACAGAAATATTTCCACACATTAGATAATATTTTATACATATTTCTACATGGAAAAAATTGAATAATTTATATTCGAAGATATAAAATTATACTTTGAAATATAAAAATGATTGCATTGAAAACTATATGTTAGAGACGCATAGAGCAATGTATTTAATTTCACTGTAACTGTACAACAAGAAAACACATATACCTCTTTAATTATAACATTATAAAATCTGATAAATTCAACTCATAATAATAATGTTCATTATAATAAAAGCAAAAATTTTACAATATAAAGCCTTTCATAAATTTTAAAAATGCTAAAAATAGTGATGCTTCATTTTTTAGATTTTATTTTGATTTCCTTGGAAAGAACTGCCTTGTAAACAAATATAAAAAATTTAGACTGCCGCTGACGTTAGTTGCTTGGTTAAATTTTTAAGCAAAGAATCTCTTTCAAGAAATTAGTTGAGTTTTATTTTCTGAATAAGTTACTGTGAGGAACACAATAATTAAATAATTAATGCGTATTCGTATGAAATTGTCTTAGTTGTTCTGCCAACTATCTGCTAAACTTTTATTTTTCTTCGTTTTTCATTTTAAATTGTTAATACAGAAAATGTTTTAAAATCATGAATTTTAAAACATAAAATTCTTGAACATAATACGATTTTTATGTAAATTTTTTTTATTTGTAATAAAGGATTTACTTATAAAGATTTTGCGAGAATATTTTAAAAGAATTATTTTCTCAACAATTAAATTATAAGTTTTAAATCATTAAATATTGGTAAATACAAATTTATAAGCGAGAGAAAAGTTTAATCAGAACCATTGATGTCATTCCAATTTTTACTACAATAGAATTTAAAATTGAAAGGATCTAAATACTCTTTCTTTAAATATCAGTTTATAAAAATTAAAATCAATGTAGGTTATGGAAATTGAAATACTCTTGATCAAATACTTTTACTAAATCAGAAAAAAATCAAGTATTAGTTTTTTTATTATATAATAAGAAGCAGTAAGAAATTTTTAAAGCATCATATCAGTGTTTTGTTTAAAAATGTTTTAGTAAATCAAATAAAATCATATAATATAACGTTTTAATTTACAATTAGCCTTTTATACCATCTAGATAAATTTAATGATGAATAGTTTCATTTTAAAAGCTATTTCAGTCACATTGGCTCTTTTTGCTATTCATGATTCCCAAAGCTAGCGTCACACTTACCTAATCAAATAAATACTGAAATCTATGCGATTTTTGAGATATCATTATTTTATAATCTAATTTTCTTTAGAATAGAAATGAATATAAATGGTCAATTGCAGAGTCTATAAATACAGTTAAAAAATTAAAAATTATGTCAATATATTTATTGAATTTAATACATATTTTAAATTAATTCACTATCTTCTATTCAAATTATTTTACATTCATAAATTTATAGCATCGACTTGAATGCAGATTAAACAATATTTAGTTAACTTAGATGCAGATTTTATTTTAGGTGCTATAGTAAATAACTTTCAGCTACATTCTTTAATTGAAAATAACAATTCACTCATATATTTAGTTTTATAATAAATTTGGCCATGGTGGCTTCCTTGGTTAAGGCATTCGTTCTCCTTATCAGAAGGTAGTGAGTTTGAATCCCGATTCAACAGAAGATCCATAGTGTTCACTAATGGTGGCTGGGACGCGTTATAGAAGTCGTGGTTGCAATATCCTCCATGTGAACTGATATTTCTAGAGGTGGCAGACCAAGTCTGGGAGTCTTATAATTAGTACCTGTTTCTAAATTGTAAAGACACATTTTCGGGTTCATGATGGCATAATAACTGGGTACCCAACTATATAAGGTGCTTTTACTTCCGCTCTTTGTATTGGTGATAGAAGAAAAATCTTAATATCCGGGTATTATATAACAACCATACACACACTTACACAACATACAACAGTTTTATAATAAAAATACATATTTTTCTTATTTGATGCAGTTTGTTTTATTTTAGCAACTGCCCTTAAAGAATATTTCCAAAAATACACAGTTAAAATCTCATTGTATTTTTACAAAATATTTCATTGAGTAAAAAATTTAAAGCGAATGATAGAATAAACAAACTGTGGGATTCATTTGTTTCTCTATAATACTAATCTTAGGACAAAATTGTTTTTCTGTTCAATTCCTTAACAAGTATTTGTTTTGTAAGACTAGTTTCTTTTTAATATTAAAAACATTATTGCATAATTTATTGTGATATACTTCATGTTTAAAAAATTTAAAAGTTTCTTAACTTCACTCATTTTAAAATGTTACCAAGTTATTTAGTGGAAAGAGATATGAGAGAACATGTTTCAATTAAGAAATCTTAATGAAAATAGAAAAAAATTATATTTATTCAGAATTATAATGTAATTATAATTACGTGAATGTATATTATGTAAAATATGTTCAGTAACAGCTGCAACATATATTTACATGAAACAGTTGCATTATAAAGAAAAAGTTTTATTTTCCTTATGACCAATAAAGAAGCAAACACACACAATTTTATTTTTTACTGTCGTTTGGTGAATGAATTTTTTAAAAACTAATGTTTGTGAAATGAAAGAAAAAAAACTATTGAATATTGTAAATAATTTAAACATTACTTTTTATAGGATTTCATCAATGCAAAATGTTGGATATAAAATTGATTTTATGAAAATGGAAAAGAGTCATGCAAAAATATAATTTACAAAGAAAACACATTTTGAAAAATCCTATTTATTTTATGGAGCCGTGAATTTACGAATAATCGAACCATAAAAGATTTACAATTGATAATAAAAACAAATGTTAAAGTTCCACACATATATTAAATAAAAAATATCGCTAATTCTAATGAAAATAATTTCTATGATTTAAATATATTTATTTAAAATTGTTACATTTTATTAAATATGAACTTCATGTAATTTTTTATTGTTTCATCATATATTTACTATCAATGTTCTAATAATAAAAATAGAAGATTAAAAGATGAAAACCAGAAACTTTTGATTAATAACTTCTTGGAGATGCAATTTTGATTAATTTAAACACCTTAGTTTAAAAACAAGTTGTTCAAATAATATCTAATCATTATAAAGATGCAGCAATACTAGAATAAATCCATTAAATTCGGAAAAAAATATGAAAAAAGTATTTGAAAATTTTTTCAATTGCTTAGTATAGTGGCAGAAAAGAATTCAAGCAGCAAAACAATGAAAAACATTGATATGAAGCATAAGTTTACTACATATGTTATTTTATATCAGAATGAAAAAGCGCTTATAGTATGCAGTAAAAATAAATATTGAAATAATTTTTTAAAAAAAATTATCCTGCCTGTGTGAATTTTTAAGTAAATACAAATTTAACAAAACCACAATGAAATTTTCTTGCAAAGGAATTGTAAGCAAACTAATTGCAAAAGTCAACTTCAAAAGAAACCACATGTTAACTGAAATTGAATTGGGCTTATTGGTTAAAGGTTTACTGTTTTTAAATAATTACTAATTTAATTTTTGGTGATATTACTACTTATAATTATACTGCTACATTTACTAAACTGAAATTAATAGTTTTATTAACTGTAGTTTCATACCATAGGACAAATGTACAGTTTACCTGAAAATATGTCAATTATTTGTACCAAAAATATTGGAGAATACTTTAATTGTTAGATAATTAACAATTTTAAAAATGGTGAAAAACATAATAAATTGTGTTAAGTAAAAATATAATAAATTAAGCTATACACACATGTTAAATAACATGTGTGTATAGATTAGTTTATGATTTTTTAATTTGCTAGCTGTTACATGAGCTAAATCATATTTAAACGAATAGACTGACTTGCGCAGGGTCATATGATCTGAAAGAAAGTTTAAATATTTCATACTTAAATGGTTAAGGGTGAAACTCATACTTAAAATTGTTTTTAAGTATAAAGGATTTCTTAATACTTTGAAACGGATGTTCTAACATTATGAATATTTTAAAACTGCGAAAAGTAAAATGAATTTTTTGAATGATGTAAAATTTTATTTTTCTTTGTTCCTTGTAAATTAAAATAAGAAAAATAAGATTTAAAGATGTAACTAATTAGTGGAAGGGTTGTAATTATCTTTGAATTCAAATATTATGCGTAAAATGAATACTTCATTGATTTAAAATTTTGATATTTATAATTCAGTAAAAATAAATATATGTTATGATGCTCGATTGGACTGAAATTAAATACCTGCTAAATTCATTACACAGTTGTTCTAGATGTCTTTCTGATTTAAAGCTGATTCATTTTTCAGCTCGTTAAAGGCACACATCAATTTAAAATAGAGAACAGATATGACCTCGTTTTTGAATCATTAATATTGTATATAAAATTGTAAAATTTGTGACAAAACTATACAATTCATATATTTTTCGATTCATTATGTATTTTTGTTACTTGGAAATATTGGGAAAATTATAATTTTAGAATTATTAACATCACTGATTTTGAATGGTCATTTTATTCAACCTATCCTTACGTGACATGCTTTACTAAATGTGATTATGATTGCTATATTAACAGGCATTGGGAAGCCAACTTTATGAACATTTTAGGCTTATTGGTTCCTCCATTAACAGACTTTACCCTTTTCACATTAATTTGCGTGTTGTTCAGAGTTTTGTCATTACATTTTTTATATTTTTTGATAATAGCTGTAAGTAGAGATGAAAAAGCTTAATATTATTGATTACAATGGACTCTTTTCATAAATTTTGAAATTTAAACATTATAAAAGCTTAAATGCTATTCAGTTTGAGTTCTGTCAAAGAATAGGTGTAGTTGAGGTGTGATAACCACACAGATACGTCATTACTTATTCAAGACAATTGAACGATTTTGCATAAAAATTGCTCTCGTAAAAATACTGTCAGCGGAAAAAATCGACTATTTATATAGCCCAATTTCAAAGTATATGTTAACACTAAAATGCGAAAAGTTTGCTTTTATTTTAGGGTGGTGACATCTATAGGAGGAGTTTTAGCGCAAAGTCGTACTTTCACCTTCCTAGTGCTCTGGTTAAATATAATGATGCATCCTTCTGATTTAATTTTGTAACCTTCGGCTAATGAGCTTGGCTCGTCCAAATTTCATAATTCATAATTAACACAGTCACACACAAATTTAAAAAACACAAATTTGTAATCTACAATTGTGTATTTAGGGGAAATAATATTATTTGTGACTTATTAAAAGTTTGTATTTACTGAATCGTTAGGACAAATGGTTAGAAAAACTTAAAAAAAACTAAGGAACAAAATGTTTTTATGTGAAGATTCATAATATTTTATTAAGTTTTAAATACCAACGAAAAACAACAAAAAATGCGAAAGATGATTTTTTAAAATTACTGGTAACATTTTTCATTCTGCAGACAGTAGTGTTGAATGTAAAATATGCATTTGATATAAAACATTTAAAAATCCCGATTGAAACAATCATAAATGTGCTTTAACAATTAGAAAAATGTTGAATTCAAATATGATATTTCTTCAATAGCATTTTAAGAGAGAGGAGAACATTTTAATTTTCAATCTGTTCCTGAGATTGTGAGCTCTGTTTTAAAGTTTTATATTTTAATAATAATACACGTAAGCACGAATTTGAAGAAAAAAAGTTTATAAATAATGGTAATAGAAAAAGGATGCCGAATTTTCAAGGTTGCTAGATTTCTAATTGTCTAAATAGTAGTATTTCTTAAAAACTAAATTAATTATGGTTTAATTAAAATAATGTGATATTTTAAAAAATTTTCTGGATTTTTTTTAGTAATTCTAATTATCTTGCAAAAGCTTTGGTACAGCAAGAAGCAATCTAATTAAGCAGTTCAACTAGTTTTACTCACAATTGTAAGCTTAGTTGAAAAACTAAGATAATTGAACAGAATAAATAGATCACATATTTCATATGTTGTGAAATTATAAGCGAAAATGAAAGTTTTCCTTTTACAAAATTAATGAATGTTTGAATGAAATTAAATTAAAGTTTTACATTATGAAATTAAATAAAATTGTTTCATTTTTGAAAACATAGTATTGTATTATTAAACTTTTTGATATATTTAGTATATTTTATTTACATTTTTCTGCATTTGTATGCCATTTGTGAATTGAACAAAAACTTATTACACAAATAAAACTTATAATCTTTTCTTAAATTTACAAAAATCAGCTATTTGTTATAAGTGATTAGTATAGACTGATCAGTTTAAAAGAATATCTTTTGGTTTTTTCTTATTTCTCGAAACTATGACTGATGTGGCCACAATTCTAACACTGAAGTGTAATTGTTTGAATATTGTTGAGTAATGGGAAACAATTTTAAGCGATTTTGGACCATTAAAACTTTATTCATGATGTAAAATAGAAATGGAGACACAATGATATTTAATCCTTTTATAATTTTATTTTTGAAAACATAATGAGTAACACAAATGAGGTTTTAAAATATTTAAGTTTAATTGACAAGGGTGCTGTTAAATGGCCCCAAGAATATTTAATATTTATTACTATTTATGTTTATCAAATATCTCAAAATTTAATAGACGAAACATGTGAAAATTCTTTTATTTGTTATCCTAATCAAAAAGCATTATTTAGTCAACTTGTTTTAGTAAAACTAAAATTTATTGGTATTCCACTAAAATATATAAATGCATTTGTGGAGTTGAGCATATTAATATTGTAAAAAAGTGCTTATCTGGTTTAGCTTATATTTTTCACAATAATTATGTTGAGCTATGGAATGATAAACGTACCATTAAAAGATTAAAACGGAAAATTTCTATATTAATAAATAGTTGATCAAAAAATAAATAAATAAGTGTTTTTTAATACTTATAATTTTTACTTTTGCTGTTTTAAATTTATTAATTAAATTTTTATTTTAAAAAAAGTTCAATTTATTTGATATTTGATGTACTACTCCAGCAAAGCTAATGGTTCATATTTTATCAATACTTAAATTTTATTTATTGTTAAGAAATGTAATTACGTGGAATTTTAAAATGTGCTTATAACAATTGTTGACTATTTCAATAGTGCTATTTTGAATGTTATATCTGTTTTAGTAGTAGATATGTTTAATTATAATATGAAACATACAAGATAATGAGGGATAAGTTATTTTTTAAATTTAATTTAACTTATGTCTCATGAGGATTTATTTTAGAAAATTTTTAATATCATAAAGTTTTTACTTCATCTTGAAAGATTTGATATGCATTATATACACACACATATAAAAAGATCATTAGCTATAAAAATAGAAAATGTAATAAGATTTCTGTAGATATGACAAAATTATTTTATAAAATGTACTGTTTTTGTACCAATTGTATTGATGTAAATAAAATTATAAAACCATGACTTTTATTTTCTTTCACAATATATGTTTATTAAAATTAAATATAATTTACACTTCAAATTTTTAATAATCGCCTTTTGTAGTTTCTACAGTAAAAATAAAGTATAATTAGTATAATATTGCTTTTTTACGAAGTTACTGTAGAAAAATCCTATGAGCTCTCAGAAAAAATAATATATACTCCTATATAACACGTGTGACAATAACTAAAAATAACGACAATAGGAGCTAAACAGGTCTTCAAAATAGACCGGCTAATGTGATAGAATTTTCTTCCCTTAAGTTCATGCTTTTTTTTTATATATATACACTACTGGCCATTAAAATTGCTACACCAGGAAAGCGGCACACCACACACGTGAAATTTGTATGACAGGTAGTACTTGCTGTGATATGTAAATGATAATATTTTCTGCGCATTCATACAAAGCAGGCGACAGTAGCGACATCTATAATGTGTATAAAACCAGAGATTTGACAGCAGTTTTCTCGTTCTCAATTTCACTTTCAACGTTGTTTTCGGCAAAGAAAGTTGTTGTAATGCCTCGTGTAAGAAGATGAAATGCACCTAAAAGCACGTGTCTGACTTTGATCGAGGAAGGATTATAGCCTACCGGGATTGCGGTTTATCGTACCGCAATATTGCTGCTCGCGTCGGTCGAGACCCCATGACTGTAAGCAGAATATGGAATCGATGGGTTCAGGACAATCATACGGAACGTCATGCAGGATCTCAGCGACACCCCATCTCTAACAGCAGAGAAGACAGACATCCTATCCGCATGGTCACAAGGGATCGTACAGCCACGTCACGAACCCTGCGTCGAGAAATGGAGTCATTTGCAAGGCAACAAGTTTCTGCTGGAACAGTTCGACGACGTTTGCTGCAGCATAGATTGTCTGCACGGCGACCATGGTTTCGGCTACCATTGACGCTGCGTCACAGACAAGAACGCCTTCAATGGTGTGATCAGCGACGAGCCTGGAGGCGGGAATGGCATCACGTCATCTTTACAGATGAATCTCGGTTCTGTATACAGGACCATGATGGCCGCATCCGTGTTTGGAGGCATCGTGGAGAACGCGCATTGCCAGCTTACATTGGACATCGCCATACTGGCCCATCTGCTGGAGTGATGGTATGGGATGGCATTGGATACACGTCTCGATCACCTCTTGTTCGTATTACCAGCACTTTGAACAGCAACCGTTGTATTTCCGATGTGTTAAGGCCCATGGCTCTGTCTTATCTTCGAGGCCTCCCTAATGCTTTGTTTCAGCAGGATAATGCACGACCGCATGTTGCCCGTTTTTTTGTGAACTTCCTTGATACAGAACAGGTTCGACTGTTATCCCGGCCAGCACGTTCTCCTGATCTGTCACCAATTCAGAACGTGTGGTCAATGGTTGCCGAGCGATTGGCATGCCATCATACACCATCCACTACTGTCGATGAACTGTGGCATAGTGTTCAAGCTGCATACACTAAGATCCCCGTGCATGCCATACAATCTCTGTTTGACTCCATGCCTATGCGGATAAAGGCTGTTATTGCAGCCAGAGGTGGCTGCTCTGGGTACTGATTTCTCAAGATCTACACATCCTAATTTCCTGTAAATCTAATCATTTGTTCTTTCCACTATAATGTATGTGTCCAATAAATATCGTTCTGTTATTTGCATTCCTTCTTGGTGTACTATTTTAATGGCCAGTAGTGTATTACTCTTTCCAGCCAATACCTTTTTATAGTGGTAAAACTTATTTTATAACTTTAATTAATTAGTGCAAATTAAATACTAAGTGTGTACTTAACCGTGCGATTAGCAATACTTAAATATTTGAAATAACGTATGTAAAATAAATGTGTATGAATGTAAATTAACTGATAATTTTTGAATTGAATTAAAAGCAATTTTTAATTTGAAAAACAAACCCAGTTTCTGTATCTATTTTTATTTTCAAAGCTGGGAAGAAAAAAATAATAAATACGTAACACATTGCTAAAAATTAGTGCATTACTTGAATTCAAAATATCATTTGTTTACATTATATCATAACGATAATTACCTACACAAGACTTCCGATGACGAACACCCTAACCAACCAGGCTATCACGTCCCTACTATTGAGAGTATTTGCTGAGCCTCAAATTTTGGATCTCCTTTTATTATTAAAATTTATGAAGCTGTAAATACGCTCAATACAATTCAAATGAATCATACTGCAAGGTGATAAAAAGTCGAATGAAGTAAGGTATTTTGATCGAAGTCGTGATAAATTGTATTTTGTAATTTATCGCTTTTTTAGAAACGTATATATTAGCTTTTTAATACTCTTTTTGTACTAAGAAAAAGGTTAGCTTTGAATAAAAATAAATTTTTCTCACTGCTGTTAATCGTACAATTCCAAAGTATTTGCTAGTTGGAAAAAAAGAAGCTGATTTTGAATACCTTTATTTGCTTCTTGAAAAGGAATTACTATATATTTACTACTTTTATGGTTTTGATTTTGTGCTTTTCTTGCCCTCAATGAAGGATGGATAGCAACACTTTTATATGGTCTTGTAGCAGAAGAAAATTTGCTCAAGTTATGGCAAAAAGTGAATATCAAGAACGATTATTCGATAAATTTTATTCTGTATGGCATTTAGTCATAAAAATAGGAAACACTTTAACAGATTCGTTTGGAGATAGGGTACGTTCAACTGATCCAGTGTGGGAAATTTTGCTAAAAAGAAATGGAGGGCGGCACGCTGTAAATGTTACTGCAAAAATTATACAAAGCACATCCTTTCCAATTACTAAAAAACTTAGCTTTTCTTATGGAAATCAATTGAAATCCATTGATGAAGCCGCTTGGAAAGATATAAAACATTTCTTTCTGGATATAGTATTGATTTTTGAAGATAACAGTATGACCGAAAGCTGTTTACGTGATTGCTTCTACCTATCAAGACAAGAAGATTTATCTCGTGACATTCAGTCCATGTTGGACAAGGGGCAATTTTCCGATGTCGTCATAAAATGCAGTTCTCTTACCATGAGAGCCCATAAAAACATTCTTTCAGCAAGATCGTCAATGCTGGAAGGTTTGGTCACAGATCCAATGATGGAGCAGGAAGATACTCTTGTGGTGATTGACGATATAGAACCGGACGTGTGTCGCGCAATGCTTACTTATATGTACTGTGGTCGAGTCAAAGGACTGTCCTTGTCTTTGGTCAGTGGTCTTTTATATGCAGCTGATAAATTCAAAATTAACGGTCTGAATTATGAATGCGTTGAATATCTGATGTCCATCATGACAGATGAGAATGTTCTACAAATCATTGAAGTAGCTAACTTGTATGACAAGGGACTTAAGGACTTTGCTATCAAATTTTTATCCAATCGATTTAGCAAACAAGCAGAGAATTGGGAGACTTTTAAATCGAAATATCCTTTATTGGCTTTAGAAATTTATTCTCATATGAATACTCAGTAAAAGTACAGAATCGGAATCAAC
Organism: Latrodectus hesperus; assembly: GCA_037975125.1. NCBI lineage: Eukaryota > Metazoa > Arthropoda > Arachnida > Araneae > Theridiidae > Latrodectus > Latrodectus hesperus. The sequence goes on from CM075853.1 coordinate 85,961,223, forward strand.
CATTTAAGTAAAACTTCAATATTTTGCTATTAGACATTTGATAAATTAAAAATTGCTTGAAATATTACGTGTAGTGTAACTTTTGAACATATCTAAGAATACAAATAACTAACGTGTGTGATAGTGAAACTTAAGCTTTCACATAAAATCATACAATTTGTTTTGAAATATTAAACTAAGTAAGATATCTTATTGAAAAAGTTTAATATTTCTGCTTTTATAATAGCATATGTTTTAATATCTAATTTTAACTATACAAACATCTAATGCAATTTACTTAGATACGTTAAATATAAAATCCAGAATTTAACTAATGTTTATTTTGATTAATGTTTTATAAAAATTTGTTTTAATCCCTTAATCTCCTTCTTAATAAAAAATTTTTATATCTTGTCATTTAATATTCATTTTAAATATTGTGCATATTAGTATACTTTGAACAGTAATATTCAAGTATTCTTAACATAGCATAATTTGAAAGTGGTCAGTCATTGATCTTATTCCCTTTTGGAGTTTCTTTTTGATCTAGTTAAAAATCTAGAGAATCTTGTAAATTATAAATCAAATTTACAATAAACTTAAGAATTAAGATAAAATAATTTCATTGGAATGAGATTAAAAAATACTCCGCAGTGTTGTATAGAAGTTAACATATGTATATGTGAAAGGTAAGTTTTCAGAATTGAATTAGTAAGCTTAGAATGATTAATTTTTTGTGATTATATTCTTTTTACATTTTATGATGCAATTATTTCTTTCTTGTTGTTAAAGTGTTACCTTTTTCACATGTGTAACTTTCTGTAACTTCTATACTTATGAAACTTCTTTAAATTTATTACTTTCATGGTCTTATTTTAAATTCATTACATATATTGAACATCAACCTAATTATAAAATTTAAATAAATAAAAAACAATCTAGTATTATACCTATATTTTGAAGAGTTTATTAATTTATATTTTTAAAAACTGTGTGGCCCAAAATTTGATTTAAATTTTTAAACTAGGTACTAAAAACCAAATAGGTTTACTTGCATCCTAATTTACCTTCGTTGGTATTTCATTGATATTTAACACTTCATAACTAAAGAGGAATTATGTTACTCAATTAAAATGCGTTTTAGTAGAATGTAATGTGAAACTATTTTGTTAATGTTGAAATAAAAATATTTTAAAGTAGTTTTTATATTTTACAGGCAAAATAACATTGTTGATTTCAGTTGAAGGCGACGATTTGCTTAAAGTAGTAATTATAGAAAAATTTAATTTTTTGTTGTGAAATACCTTGTTAATGTATATTAATATAAGCAACTTTTCAATTTAAATTTTTTTTATAAGAAATATATTTGTAAATTTCCAAGTAACAGATGCTATGGTTTCTATCATTGTAAAAAAAATTTAAGAAAACTGAAAGATGCATTTAACAAACATTGCAAATCAAAAAAACTTTGGTAAAATTCTTATTTTAGGTATTTTTTATTTTCGTCTCAGATGAGTTATAGATCACAATCTGCTTTGAAATCATGTACAAGTAATAAAAAAATGGATTTAATAGAAAATGTTAAAACTTAAAATTTGCTATAAAAGCTGGTAATATCTGTGAAAGAGAAAAATTTAGAAGTAGTGAATACATAAACAATCCCAATATGAGTTTTCAGAAATGTTCGAAATTTAGGGCTTAAAATTTTTACTGAAAATTAGTTCTGTTTTCAATACTGTTGCTCCGATTACAAGATTTGATGCAAGTAGATAAAACGTTGGATAGACTTGTTTTGAACACTGATAGCTTATCTTATATTCATGATGGAAGTAGAAGAAGAAAGTCTTTTGCTACGATGTCGACTGTTTAAACACAAAGTGAGACACTTCATTATTGAGATTGGAAACGGAAGATAGTACTTGCAATTTTTAACTCAGCCGAAAATCCTCTGGAAGTGATAGATAAAATCCTACTGTGCTCGTGATTTGTAAAATTGAAAATGATAGATGTCAACTCTCCTTAACTTCAGCATATAAATATGATTTCTTCATTTCTTAAAATATATCCAATACTATATCAATAGCCTGATTTAGCTTCACTAAAATACATAAATAATACACCGAAGTTAAATAGCTCATTGTAATAGTTTGCAATTGGATAAAGATAAATATAATAAAGCTTTCTTATTAAAAATTGTAAAATTGAATTGAAAAATTTGAAACTCCATACAGTAAATAAAAATTGTAATAAATAGAAGATTTAAAATTTTTTATTATGTGAACTTTCTTCTGGTTCCAATAGGTTGTAATATTTTGCTATTTTCCATTCAGCGTAACAGATAAGTTAACAATTAAAAGATATTGTAGGATATTTGAATACCAGATGCATTGCTTTAAAGATGCGAGTTTTTTTTATGGATAATAGGTAGTGCTTATGCGACGCAAGAAAGAAAAATCCCAAGCACACTCTCCGATAAATGCACAAGTAGAAATCAGTACCATGCCATGTGTTTAGAATTGGCCAACAATGTTGGTTTATATTGGTTTAGATCTGCAATTCCAAAGAGCACATTTTTATGACTGAATCACCCCATGCTCAACATTTGCTCTAATGGAATTATTCAACTTCTGATTTCTGACACTTGCTAATTTCTGATATTCAAGCATTTGCGCCGAAATTCTTAGATTAAAAACAAATATTTTAAAACAGGATATGAGGGAAACTTTACCTCAGCCGAACTATTTGCAATGATGGAAAGATTCACGGGTGGTATTCAAAAGCTGTAGATCACATTGAATATAAAAGGGATAATATGATCTTGTGACCAATCTGCCTTGGAGCACAATCTTCGGATCTTGCTTTTGTTTGTATACCTCGTCATTCCAGAGTTACCATTTAATCCATTACTGGTATCGTCTACACAATGGTATCCGCATAAGGAAATCGTAGTCTTTTTCTATAGTCTCATACAAATTTACGTAAACAACTGTTACCACGTTTGAATTCATGCAATTAAATAATATAACAATACCATAATAATCCGCGTAACAATTATCGTAATAATCCATAAAACTATCGTTATAAGCGATAAAATCCCTGAAAACTCTGTGAAGGCCTTCGGTTCCACAGTTCAGGGGTTCAATTCTTACTTCTGACATGAATATTTACAATGGTTCTCAGAACCTAACTTAAATTGAAGGATTCGGTTAAATTTACCCTCGAGTGTAAAATTAACTGTTGAGCGACACGTAAACTAATCAGACTTAAAAGCACGGTTTCACCACTGAATAAGATTGACTCAAGCATATATTCGTTTTTAAAATTATTAAAAAATATACATTTAGATTGTGTGTGTATTAGAAAGGTTAGATTGTTTTTTTAATAACACCTCATTTGGTGGAAATTTAAAAGAAAAGTACTTCCGTTTCATAAATGGATATAAATATAATTATTTTTCATCTGGCGTTATTTTTTAAAAGTTAAATTTTAGATTTTCGTTGATTATATTTTCACGAAATTGTGTTTTAATGGAAAATGTTTACAAAACTTCAGATATTGGTATTAACTCATAAACTTCAAAGTTAACTATTAGTAAAATAGGAATAAAAGCACGCTTCTTAATAAACAAATAGATTGTAATAATGGAAGTCTTTTTCATTACTCAAATTGTAATAAAAAGTTTGGGCTCTCGGTTAATTGTGATTTACTGACTTTGATCACAATTTGTTGGTTGAAGATCACTAATTTACGACTGTGTCTCAACTTATCAAGTTTTATCATCTTCAATCAAATGAAACATCTTCAATCAAATAAAACATCTTCAATGAAATAAAATGTGAACAAATTATTGTTTGATATTTTTTCTAAACTTCTTCTGTAAAAATAAAAAATAAACTTTTTACTTCGCATCCCTTTTTATTCTTAATATTGTTTCAAGCCCTTTTTACTTTCCTAAAATTCATAGATATGATTATGGCATTAATATCTCAATTGTGGCATTTGTAATTTTATATCAAGATACGTTATTTTTTAAGGCAAGATGAGGAAATTTAAATACAAAAGTTAATGTTAGCAATCAACTTTAAAAAAAATTAAGAAAAAATTTTTAAAAACAAAATTATATCCTCAGCTTAATCTAATAATATATTTTTTCTAAGGTAAAGTTTGGCATTTCTAAGAAAAATATAAAATGAAATTTGCTTTTTAAAAGTAGAATTTTTCGACCACTTTTTTATTAAAGAAATATACTTCTTAAATTATATTTTTCATATCAAATAAATTGAAATAAACTATGTTGAAAAATTTCTTATTTTGGGAGTATTTCAATTTATGCGATGTCGGATTCAAAACAAAAATAAACAATATCTTTTTTATCATGACAACATTGAATTTTTCTTGAAGAAATCATTCTTCAAATTTCATTTTGATTTATAAATTAGCAATTTTTCTTTAAGATGACAAGTAAAAATATGCACCCGTCTATTTTACTTGAAAAATGAAATTTGTTTTTTTTATATGATTTTAGCAATAAGTTTCAGATTTCTCACCTAACATAAAAAATTATTATTTATGAATATTTATTATTAAACAAGTTGGGATACTTCCAACTGTGATACAGTTCATTATTAACTAATCATCGAATATTTTCTTTTGTGAGGGCGCTCCGTGGCTGAGTGGTCTAAAGCATCACCGCTAATCGCTTGAGAGCGTAGGAGTGTGGGTGCGATTCCCAACGTGGCCCTGGGTGTTTTCTTCGTTATTCTTCTGTGGTTGTACATCTGTCATTGTGCTATTTGTCCTATTATCGACGAAGACTTACAAGCGGATCTCAAGAATCAAGCATACAAGTCAGAATATATGTAATGTAATAAATAAAAATAAATAAAAAACTTTTGTGAATATAAACAGGCAGCATTGTCGATTAACAAACATTAATATTCTTTTCGATCAAAAAAGTTATTTTTAATCAATAAAAGAATGAACAATGAATTGCATATTATTATTTTTCATCATTTCATTATTTTCTTCTGGAATAACTAAATACCCAGAAAAAAGTAAAGAAAAACATATCTTTTTGACTTCAAACTCAAAAAATTTAAGTATTTCCTAAAATATCAAAAATATTAATTTTTTTGTTGTATTTAATTTACTGGGATTGTGGCATAATTTAATGTTTAGAAAATTAAAGCATAATTCTTTCTGCATTGTTTACAATATAATATAATATAATAAAATAACAGTTGTGTGTTCATTCTAAATTGAAGTGTTATGTATTAAGAAGACTTATAATATTTTATAAGCTCAAATATCATATGAATTTCCAATTGCTTTATAATATTCAAACAATTTTAAACTAAGAATGACCGAAAAATCTTTGTGAAATTGTAAAAAATGTTATAATTAAACAAATTATAAATTCGACGGTATAATTTTTCATTGAATGCAATAAGAATTTTATAAAACTCGTAAATAAGATTATTAATAAATATTTACATGGAACACTTTTATTTTAGTTAATGAATTTTTAATTTATGCAATTTTTTTAATCACATATAAATAAAGTATACAGAGAAAATGAGACCATTTTTACAAGATTTATGTATGCGTGATTGGCATTTTACTCTCTCTCTCTGTCCTTTGCTATTAAAATCCATATTACATCATCAATCCTCTATCTTCATAACTTTACTTTAATTTAATATATTTTAAGAAAATAATGAGAATTCAAGTAAATATGACAAATTTTTTAATAGTGAAATATCAATATTTTCACAGACGAGTGCTTAACTCTTAATTTTAAAAGTTCTAACATTTATTGAATTCAATGTATGCATTTAAATAGTTTGATTGTCACTTTGGAATATTTTCTCAATCATTTAAAGCTATTTTAATAAGGTTTGAAGAATATTCATGACTTTTTTGTTCTAGGCAGTCAGATAGTTTATATTTTTATAAGAAAGCCTTGCAAACAGCTATTATGCTAGAATTCTCTTTCTCAGAAGATTTTTCTGACTGTAAAGTTAAACTACGTACATTGAAAGAAATAAAAACACTCACCTCTTAAAATTACAAGCACAGTACAGATTACTAATTGTATTTATTACTGAAAAAACCAATAAGCGATCCTTTTTATGAATGAAAAAAATAGATAAGTAGTATCAAAACTAAATCATGAAGCAATCTATAAATAAATATGAGTTTTAAAGTTTAAAGGATTTTAAAATCGTTTCCTTAGGAAATACTCCTTCCTAAGGAAACGAATTTAAAATCATTTCCTTAGTATGTTCCTTCACTGTAAGTGTCACACATCACTTTTTAGTTCAACATAATAAAGATAGTAAGGAAGTTCAAAATGTCTAAGACAATAATTATGAAATTATTTCTAATATAATCTTATTTATTTGGTTATTTGAGAAAGAACAATCCTGTATTACGGTTTTATATAATCTTGATGTCAAGTATTTTGAAAAATATATTTATAATTCATTGTTTCAATGTCAATAGATAAGAAAAGACACAAAGTTTCTTGTTTTAATTGTCTTGCTAATGTATCTTCATTTGTGAAACTTGTCATTTCTTATCGAGGAAAAATTTTGAACTGCAAAATGCTTGGAAACGCATTAAACATTAAGAAGACAAGAGAATCAGAAAAAATCAAAAGAGTTTACAATGCTACAGGATTTTGAATTCTTCTGGTGCATAAAAAATGCTTAATGTTTATTTTAAATATTTTAGTATTAGATATTTTCCTAGTGCAATTAAGAAAATTGAAGAAACTGTGTAGAATCAGGTACCACTTGGTTTAGCGATCCAGTTGGTGATAAATTTTAATTTCTGGTAATTTTGGTAATTTTTGCATAGCTTTTGTGTAACAGCCATCTTGTTAGTCACATTTTGGCATCTATCTTGGAATAAAAAAATCGCCAAAGAACCAAGAGATACCCGACTGTAAACTTACCAAGAAACTTTTAAAATGCTAATAGCATTGAAAAATTTAAAGATTAATATTTATCAAAATTCATATGTTAATGTAATTACCATTATTCTTTAATGCTCATCTTCAATGCTAGTATTGTTACAGAATATTTCATGAATTTCTGGACTGTGTTTCTGAATACCATCATCTATGTTTCACCTACTTTTGTTTGATTAACTTAAAGAATAATTCATAAGGATCTCACCTTTAAAATAAAATACTATCTCTAAAATTAATCTTCTTTTCTTCAACACCATTAATTATAAACTCGTTTAAAATAATCAAAATAAAGTTTATGTAAGACATATAAGTAAATAAAGATAAACAGATTTGATTTTAACGTATTTTTTGACCAAATGGATTCAGCATTTACAAATTTCATGATATTTTAAAACTTTCAATTGAGTATTTCATAAAAGAGATTGAACGATTATCACATGAAATTTGAAAGCTTCATGTTCTCATATAGTATTGAAAAGTGATTTTGTCAAATTTGACAACAAAATGTGTCCTTTGTTACCAAAAATATAATTACACTGATAGAAATTTTTAGTGTTTTATATGGATAAATCACATCAAAATCAAGCTTAATCGTAATAGCAATTTAATTTAAAATTCTCAATTCTAAATGATCGCAAAATAAACCGATTCCATAAAATTTTAATGAATTTAAAATATGCATAGTTAGACTCATTAAACAAATTTTGCAAGAAAAATTACTATATATTATTTAAAGGAAAAAATGTTAAGTATAAACAAATATACACTACTTTTTATACATTATAAACTAAAATTTATGTAATAGTAGAATGTATATTATAATTATCATATCAGATATAATATCCTCATAATCAATAGAATGTTTAATAAAAATGCAATCTTGCTTCATTATTATGCATGAATGGTGAAAGGAGATATTTTGATTTGCATTATTTTCTTCACATGTTAGTCCCTGAGCTTGATGAATTATCTGACCCTTGCACCTATATTTACACAATTCTTTCTAAAATTCAGATGAATTATGTACCAGGATGAAGGCTTTTTCTGTAGACTTCAATATAAATTTCCAATAATAAATTATAATAAAAATTATTTTTTATGAAAAATTTCTTAAGTATACCTATTTTGATTTGTATTTAAATATTAATATTCCAATATTAGGTTACTATTAAAAATCAAATTATTCACTTATGAGTCTAATATTTTATAATTTAAATGAAAAGTTATCAAAATATACATTCAAGTATAATTTTTTTGCTAAAATAATTCTTACAGTTAAGGAAATACGCCACATAAAATCAAGAAAATACACGATTTACTATAAATCATGGCAAACATACAATTTGAGAATATTATGAAACTATGTATTCCGCTTTTTTCATATATATCTTAGCACCACGAATTAAAACTTTGTAATCAAAAAAAGTTAATGAATTAAATATATCTGTATAAGAATATTTTAAGGAATTTTTTTCCAAGTTTAGTGATGAAATATTAAAAATATGTAATCTCATAACGTGTGTGTGAAATATAATATACATTCCATGCTTGTATTTTATAAATTAAACACGCACGCACGCACGCAAGCACACACACACGCACGCAAGCACACACACACGCACGCAAGCACACACACACGCACGCAAGCACACACACACGCACGCAAGCACACACGCACGCAAGCACACACACACACACACACACACACACACACACACACACACACACACACACACACACACACACACACACACACACACACACACACACACACACACACACACAAAAGTTGTAAAGTAATACTGAGAAACTCTATTTACTATGGAGACTGATCTGCATAGAATTTTATAGAAGCTTTATTGTTAACTATTTGAATTTTTATATAATATATATATATATATATATATATAGTTTTTTAAAATTTTTTATATATATAAGACACTTTATTAAATAATATAATTGCCACTATTATTAATGACTTTTTGTTTCTTTTTTCCATGCAAAAAATTTAAATAGTGCTTGACTGCTATCTTCCTATCTTCCTCATTTTTAAATATTTTGCCCTACAAAACATTTTGTAAGCATAAAAAATAGTGATAGTTGGAAAATGATAAGCCTGGGGAATATGGTGTATATGACTGAAACTAACAGCTTAGTTTTGTAATTCTTTTTGACGAGCTCCTTTCTTGGCATCTTTCTTGCAACATCGGCGGACTCTTTTATTGGACTTCTACTTTTAAATTATCTTGTTGCGGACAATACTTTTCTTAATTGAGCACTTAGTCTAATGTTTAGTACTCATAATGTATTAGTCCTCAAATGTTCCATCCTATATACTGCATTCTCTAATTCAGAGTCAAATTTGTTTTATAACTGAAAGGACTAGGTTTTCCGCACAATACATCCTTACCCTGAAGATGTTTTCGTAGGAAATCTATTTTTCAGCTCCAATTATCATCCAGTTCAAGAAGAGCAGCTCAATTTTATTTCAAACAGGCATGTGATGACTCGATCATCAAAATTCTTTTGTCTTAATTCATGTGGCACCCATTTTGATCCTTCACCAAACCTATCTTCCGAATAGGGTCCGAAATAATTTGGTGAGTTAAATTAAGCTTTAACGATCTCCGATGCTGCCAGAAAAGAGCAATATCAGTGGCTCTGCTAGATATAGAAACATCCAGGTTATATATATATATATATATATATATATATATATATATATATATATATATATATGTATATATATATAGGAATATAATAAAAACTAAGATACATACATAAATATTTAATTCTGAATGAAACTCACAATACTTGCAAAAGGCAGAATAACGTTGATTTCATAACGCTGCAAAATTATGGAAGTTAATGCAAAAATTATATATAAAAATGCTTAAATTTATTTGTCGACTTTAAAATATAAATGTAAGAAAATATTTATAAATAAAGATATTAATTTTAACATAGCATTTGAAAAACACATATGACCACATTTATGCTTATAAAATTCTACAATTTAGAATCCGTATTACTTTTTATAATAATTGTATGTTAGAATATAAGAATGCTAAAGAGAAAGAGATCTTCATAATAATAAAACTATCGTTTTCGTTAGCCATGCGCATACAGAATATTTAAATAAACTATAAAAAGAGAGCTATTAAAAGACAAATATTACAATTTTAAAATGTGTTTATATTCCTCTAAAGTAATTTCTTAAAGAGTTATTACCTTTATAAAAAGCAAGAACTGTGTAAATCTTTTAAAAAATCAGTTGGAAGCAAAAACTTTTGAACACCGATAGAATTGATAAACACTGTTGATCAAATGCGAAACACAATGGAACATGGCTGTTGAATAATGCAACTGCATTTCTGGCTCACAAGCTTAAATGATTTGCAAATTGTTTGTACTCCCTTTGGAACACATTTAGTGAGAAACAGTTTTTTCAGCTAAAGAATACTAAAATTGTTTCGTTGTGTTTCTAGCTATCACACATAAAATTTTATTTGACAAAAGGTTTGTGATAAAACTTGTTAAAAAATTATGAAAATTATAATAAGAACTGTGTTTTTTTATATGCAGTAAATGAGAAATGTTAAAAATGAAATTTTAATAAATAAAACATAAAATTTAAATTCCAGTTTCTTAAAAATGTGCTTTAAAATTTTAAAAACTAAATAAAAACAAAATTAAAAAATTTAGTTTATTTGAATTGAATTATATGATAAATTTAAAAATATTAAGATTTTATTATTTTAAAAAAGGATTTTCTTGCAACACCGTACATTTTTGAATTGGGAACAATAAAAAAATTAAAACTGGATCCAAATTTCTTAGTTTCATATTTATTTGAAATAAAACATGGTAAAAGTTCGAAGAACTTAATTTAAAAATTTATAATTATTTTATAAAAAGTTTGCTATAAGCATAATATGAATGAAAGAAAATTAAAAGATAGGTATCTCTCTATTGGGTTTGCAGTAAGTTATAAAATGGATTATTAAAACTATGTTTCTCATTATGCAGTTCACTCTTTGCTAAGTGTTTCATTGCACTACATACCTTAATTGTATGTTTTACTGCATTACACACTTTAGTATTGGATGTACAATTTAAAGTTTTTGTATATATCTTCAATATATAAAATAAATTGCTTTGAGGTAAATCTTTTTATAGCAAACAAGTCCCAAGTATCTATCGCAAGTCCAGAAATTCAGACTCTATAATTAAAATTTGTGTGAAAACTTAAGATATGAACATAATTTAATTATGATGATGTTGTATCATGGAGTACATGCAAAAACCCTAAATGTCCCTGAAGCTGTTAAAGACAGTCCTGGTGATCTTTACAGCTTTATCTGCAAAAAGAAGTTTCACAGGATCCTCTATGCTGATGTTAAAAGCTTGGCCAGCAATGCTGCACAGCTGAAGATGTGTTGTGGAGACAGTTGGGCATTAAATGGGCAGTGAGGACAAAGCCTGGTGCAACTCCTTTGTCCGTCTGAAGAAATTCTCATGCCTTTCAAGGGTTTTGTTCTAAGTCTTGGTTATTATAGTTGAAATTGTTCTGTCGCTGTTTAATTTTGGAATGGAAAACCTTTTAACCTGTTGGCAAATTAATTTCGGCTGGAAGTTGCATTGGCGTCAATGAGAGATTCTGATGGCTGAAGAGAATTACAGACCTCTTTTACAAGCTCATCGGCTATCTCGCGTTGCCTAATTTATAATTACAAAAATATTTTTTAACAGTAGTTGTGCCAATTAATTTTACATGATTTCGAGTAGGATATATTTGATTGTAGAAGTTATTCATTTCATTGGTTTTTGAAAAAAAATTCAGATTTGCATTTTATGTATGGAAAAATAATTTCTCACAAAATATATCTTTTATTGCAAATTCACAAATTAAAATATATCTAATACTAAAAATTTTCTTGGAAATATTTAAATAAACATGTTATTAAATTAGATAATATGAAACACATATTTTTGAATAATTAAATACAAAATTCCCTCTATTTGAAATAAAGAAAAAAATTTATAATCAAGCACAAATTTATTTTAAATAACTTTATAGAATACAATAAGAAATAAGATACATTTTTATTCACCATTTCTTAAGAAAGTAAATTTGTAGTGTTCCGTTCCTATTTCTCTCTTTATTTTCCATGAGGAAAGTAAACAATATTACTCATTCCATCATCAATTTTCGTTTTCAGTAAAAGAATTTATTCAACATATTGTCTGAAAAGCAAAACTGTCTTACTTTCTCTTCCCCTGCACAATCGAAAGAAATTAGATTTTGCCCTTTACGAGAATTTTTCCCAATTACTTTTTAGGCATAGAATTCTTTATCCGTAAGGTTAGAAAAATAATCTGATTTTACTATTTTCATTAAAAATATTATGCATTATGATGCACTAGATAAGTAATATATATTAAATCCTGCATAAGTATGCCTGTATATATTTCATTCAGAAATTTTTAAATTAATTAAAGATTGGAAGTTAATTAATGAAAAATAATTTACTGGTTATATATAGATAGTGCTATAATTTGAATACTTTAAAAAAGTGTGATAAATTTGTGGATTTATATATAGAATATGCTAACCGATAGTAAATATAATTGTGTAACCGATAGTTAATAAATATTATTTAACGTACATAACTATAAAATAAAATTAGGAATGATACTTCAAGTTTAAACAGTGTTTGGTAAATTTATTATGAATTATCTTAATACAGACTTAAGACAATTTATCGAATATATTTAATTTTAAACATCTAGTTTAAATGTGTGTCTGCATGATTACAGAATGTAATATCATAGTTTCAGTTGCTTACCTTGTATAATTATATTATTGATCTGTTCAAATTAGGAATGTGAATTGATTAAATTCAGTCTTGGAATGTTTATTCCACACAGCTTTGAGGTAAGAAATTATTAAAGGAATTAATCCTCCGTGAATGAAACTAAAATCAGATTAATTTCACTGGAACGCATAAAATTATATCAAATGTAAGTGAGAAATTAAATATAAAACATTATTATGCCTACAATGAATATATAATGCTGTATCATATCTTCCTGTATATTATTTAGTAATTTGTTGAAATATCTCTATTTAAATATGTTTATTCAAATTTGTGTTTACAAAATCAAAACTCTAAGATAGCATCAATATTATATTGTGATGCAGATTACATCAAACTAACGAATAACTTGATTCTGGGGAAATAAATTATAAACTTTAATGTTACATCACATATTCTTTTCTCTCTTAAGATTGTTAACAATATTAATTCTGTTTAATGACTCAAATTAAAGTATATTAGTAAAGATATAACCATGTGTAGTAAAGTAAAGGCGGCATTATTTCTGCTTTAGGTATAGTGAAATAAACTTGCTCTTTTACTTCTGCATATACTTTAATGATGTATTTTTTAAATAAATGTTAACACAAAATAAATTTTACGCCTGTTTCCTGCAACTGAAATTGATTCAAAAGAAACTATAAATCACAAATAACATTTTAAATTATATAGATAAGATAAAAAGTATTCATATTCTAACTAAATTAAAAGCATAACTTTATGAAATCTAATATTTTTAAAATAAGATATTATGATATGTTTTATTTTAAGCATGCCTGAATAGGATTTGTTGGTTATACATCTATATATATATATATATATATATATATATATATATATATATATATATATATATATATATATATATATATATATATATATATATATATATATATATATATATATATATATATATATATATATATATATATATATATATATATATATACATATATATATATTATATGTATATTATATATATATATATATTATATATATATATATATATATATATATATATATATATATATATATATATATATAGATATATAGATATAGATAGATATAAAAATTAAATTAAACTATTAGTTTTATTTCTTGATACTCAGGACAAGTTAGATAAACTCTGAACAACATTCAAACTATGAACTCCATCAAGAGATACTTCATTCAACAGAATTCATTATAATTTGAATGTTATTTTACATTAAGATCACAACTACTAACATTTACTAGTAATTGATCAAACGCATTCCTAACAAAAATATATTTTCAACTTGTAATAAATTTGTGATATCTATTGAGTGTTGTATAGCACGAACTAAATTCTTCTTCAGAGAATATTTGCAAAATTAGCTTTGATTATTATATTTATTTACAACACAAAAATTTATATTTCATTAAAGAAAATTTTTCTTTAATCAAATATAAATACTTTTTTATTGTTAGATATCCTTATAGTTATTTTGAATTGTATATTATTAAATTTGTTTATAAATAGTATAGCCAAGGTGGTTGTCTAAGCTAAAATTTTGAAATAGGAAATAGTTTTTTAATTCAAAACTGTTATAGAGTGTAATAACTTATACTATAGCATCGAATTGCTTATAATATAAAATTTTTCTTTGTAAAAATTGACAAAGGGCGTTTTGTAAGTATTGTAAAATTTGGAGAAAAATAAATCCCTTATTTCTGTATATACCATCAAATCTAAAAGAGTTTTTGAATAAATTACTTATATTGAATACTCTTAGATTTTCTTATAGCTATTTTTTTACATTTAAGAAAATATATCAATGAAAGTATGTGCATATTTTAACGTACAAATATAAATATAAGAAAATTTAAATCTTTCCAAAATTAATACTCAAAGAGTTTAACAAAACTTTAGTGAAAAGTAAGATGCATAATAGATTATTTGTGTACTAGTTTATAATTTCACATCAAACAAAAAATAGCGGATAAAACATGAAAAAAGAAAAACTTCTACTGAAGGAAAATATTTCTTCGATTCAATTTAATTTTTCTGAAAGAAATTATCTGAAGTGTCGACTATTTTGTGCAGAGTCTTTTAAATTTTAAATTTCTTTAACATTAACTAAAGATATAAATTTTAAATTTCAAGAACAAAATAGCAAGCAATTCTATTTTTTTACATATAAAAGTTTGAGAAAGAAATATATTGATTAATTCAAACCTGAGATCTTTGCTAACAATTTTAAATTTCTTTCTAACATTATATAAGGTTATCTTGTGAAAAAGTAATGCGCTTTAAAACAGCAATTGTAAAATTTAAATTAAAATATTTATTTATCGGACAAATGCCACACTAATTATAAAATATATTGATCTCTTTTCATGAGATTTCAAAATATTTTACAGTACTTTATTTACTTTAATCTTAAATTTGTTGAAAGGAGATTTTTCTAAAAAAATAAATAAAAAATGATTCACTGTTCTGTATTTTATAGAAATATTTTATTTCTATATCATTAAACAAGTTCCACAAATGTTCTTACTGTTATAAAATAATGATGAACAAATGCAGCGAATGAAAATCTTGTTGTGTTCAACTTTGTCTCTTTTTAGAATGTTTAGTATTTTGCCTTGTAGATCAAAATTTCCTGTAATCAAACCCCATTACAGAGATAAGATTTCATAGCAGTGTTGCTAGTTCTTGTTGAATCAGCATTTTTATGAAAAACTGTATACGCTAAACAAGGCAGATTCAGAAAATTACCGTGCATAACAATAAATATTTCTATTTTGACCGATAATTTATAATTGTAACTGCTGTAGCTTCTAGCATACTATGTGTGTGAACACGTATACAAAATAATTAGTTTAAGTGTTCCTAAAATTTATGCAGAAACGTTTTATTGCATTCACACTTTTATGCATACTGATATTATAAATTTGAATTACAATAAAGAAAACAAAAAAATATTCGATTTGAGTCTTTATTTGAAAACGAATCCTTATTCTTATATTATAGAAAATATTCATCCTTATTTATCTTCAAAGCTTCAAGAATATAATTTCAATTATAAATAACTTTTTCGTGAAAATAAAGTTTTCTTTTTTTAAAATGAAGTTAAATAGGAAAGTAACCTCCAAAATTACTTTAATTTCAAAATATAATGAAAAACAAAGTTTGTGTTTTTAAAATAATATTAAAAGACAAAATTTCTTTCAAAATCTTTTTAATTTCAAAATATCATTTTAGATCATATTCAGAAATCAAAATCATTCCCTATGGAATGAAAGAATAAGTCTGTCTATTTAAGTAGTGACAATTTTAATTCGTGTGTTTTTAGTTTCTTTCCCTTCCTGTTTTCCTCGAAGAAGATGAATAAAACGCCAATAATAGCATTCTTTCCATCTCCAGTTTTGATAAAGAATTATTCAGTATTTTGAGTTGAAAAGAAAAACGAAATTATTTTCTTTCTCACTGCACTTTACAAACGGAATTAGATTTTTGGCTTATAGTGAACCTTTCAAAGCACTGGTAATGAGATTAAGCTTGCTGGAAATTGGAAAAGCTAAGCGAAAGAATATCGATGGGTAAAAAAGTCTTAAAAGAAATATCCATCAATTCAAATGATTTTTTTTCAATTTGATAAAGCAAAATAAACAATTAAATCAAATATCTAGATTGAAAAACCATAAATAAAAATAATTCTACATAATTAAATAACATTTTTAATTATGAAATAATTAATATTTAATACAGATTTAAACTGAACGTTTATGATTAAGACTGACACTTTCATAATATTTAACTCATTTTAATAAACGTATTTTAAATTGATTTCGTAGATTTCCATTAATTTATCTATAATTTGATAAATTAATGTGATATTTTACATGAACACATTTAATTCAAAACTATAAGAGTTTCTTATTGACTAAATGAAGCTTGTACAAATCGAAACATATCAAAAATGCAGTGACGTGATATGCATTTATGTAACTACTTACAATTTAATGGGCGAATTTATTTTTTCCCTTTGAATTTCTCGGTGTCATTCAGAGGTTTTAAGAGAATTAACAAAGACATATGATGTGTTTCCGCTGAGAATAATATTTAAAAAAATGCACAGTAAACATACAATAAAGACAGTATATTTGAAATAATTTTCTTCTGTTATCAAAAATGTCACTTCACCTCTATTTAAAAATAATTTTTATTATATGTGTACAGTTTTCACTATCCTGTGTTAAAAATTAAATTCATTTGTTTATGGTCTACATTGATTCACATGAAAACTATTGTCAGAGTTATCTTTCTCGGACAAAAAAGTTTTTTATTTCTAATACCAGATTATGAACAGTTACAACAAAAAATATAAAAGTAAAGATAAAAAACACAGAATATAACAAAAAAAGTGCTGCAACAGAATTCATTAATTTACATACCTATTCAGCCCTACAAAGTGCGAATGTGATAGCATCTTACACAGTGGGACACCGAAAGTGAAAGGACACACACACACACACACACACGCACGCACGCACGCACGCACGCACGCACGCACGCACGCACGCACGCACGCACGCACGCACACACACACACACACACACACACACACACACACACACAGTAAAGAACTCCGCCATTCGTCGGATGAAAAATATGCAACAATATATAAAAAAATAACTCAATAGTATGATTAATTTTACTTAAACATACATTTGCTGTTTATTTTTTCCCGAAGGATAACTCTTTTGGGACTTTAAAATGGATTCCGAAGCAAATATTATGAACATTCACATCAGAGGCAAAAATCTCCAACTTGTTAAACTAAAAATTTAAATAGCAAAATAGGTTTAATAAAAAGATAGCATTATTAGTTATCTGTATAATCAATTTCTTCTCTGCAATTTTTTCTTGTTGATCACACTAATTACGGATGAGGAGAAGAAACTACCTTAAAAAGTGAAATAATTGATATTTGAAATGCCTTTCATTTAAATATTGCAACTCAGAAGCATAACGGAAAACATTTGTCAGTATAATTCTTATTTTTTTCTTGGCAATGATTTTTTATTACATTTTATCAGTGCTTTAAAACTTTTAGTTTTTTTTTTAATTAACCTTAAAATGTTATTGTTGGTTATATAAGTCATTTCTTTGATATATGGCTCAAGAATTAAATTGGAAAAAAAATATTCAATTACTAGAAAAATTTACAAAATAATTCAAGTTTAATACATTAATATTTTAAGAGGAATTAATAATGAGATTGGTGCTGAACAGCATTTATGCTCTTAATGTATCTTAGATTATATATAAAATAAAATTTTTTAAGCACAATAAGATTTTTGAAATCAGTAATTAGTTTGGTTGGATCACATTTTTTTGCAAAATAATAAAAATGTGGAAATTCAAAGGAACTGTACAAAAAAAGAACGGTCAGTAACAAAATTGTTTATCCTACCGAAGCTAAAATATTTTTATGACATCAGTATAATCAGCTAAAAATTCAAATACTTCGTTCATACCTCTCATAGATTAATTGATTCATTTGTTACTACAAACTTAGAATCCAGAGAAATAACATAAATATTATATTGATTCCAGAGAAAAATGTGGAAATTTATCTTAGTTTTTCAGTAAATAAATGTAATGATAGAACGAAAAATAAATCCTACCACTGAAGAGAGATCCATTTATAGAAAAACAGAAACCTGAATTTGAAAATTTGACTATTATTTTTTAAAATTTAAAAATAGAAACATAAATTATTATACGTTTATTGCATACAGTGAAATTATCAGAGTAATATTTATTTCTGCTATACATGCGGTATTTTTTATTCATTAGAATCACATGATCAACTTAAAAATATATAGTATGAATATAACATTTTTATACAGCAAAATTATCAAAAATAGCTACTTTAGATTCTGTAAATTTTAAAATAACTCAAAATAATTAAATGCTTAAATTTAATTTCAGTATTCATTAATCATAACTTCATATTAATAAAAACTAAACTTGAATTTATCACATGCTAAAAACCATGGTTTGATTAATACATTTTTCGTATTTTAGTTTTTAAAAAGTATAATGATCAAGTATCCTAAAAAGTATAATGAATACATTGTCTGATAAAAATGAATATCATTTTATAAATAGTTTTTATTAATTTAATGTCTTTTATGTAAAAGTTTAATGTACATTCTTATCTAGAAGTAAATTTACATTTAAATAATAATTTCTAAGATCCAAGTAAAACAAAAAGTCATTAATCAATAATATCTTCTATATATGAAGAATATATTTATAATGAAATGCTTGAACATTAAAAACAAACAAATATATTATAAGACACAATTTTTCATATTTTATATTATTTTTCTTAATGCTAAATTGCTTCTGAAAATAACCTTTGGTTAAAATGTTTTGCTAAAGAATATTTAAGAACAACATAGTAAAGACGACATACATTGTGGAGAATAATTTAGCGAAATATCTAAAAATATTTAAAATATATGCATCCTTTTAACTGGAAAATATTTTTTACTAACCAGATTTTATTGTTTTTCTTAATTTATGTAACCAAAATTCATCATTATATACGAATAATTCCCTTATTAATAGAATATTAGTTAAATTTTAAGCATTATCACATCTCGTATATTTACGCGAACAAGGATTTAATGAATAGATTTTAAAATATTATAACAATATATCAAATATTATAATCTACTTATTAAATGCTAAGAACACTCTATCACAATGAATATCTTCGCAACTTATTTTCTTTCCTTTTTAATTACAAAAAAATTAAAAGATAAATAGAGCTTATAAAACATTTAAGGTTAGCATTTTATTTTTCATTAAGAAATACTAAACAAAAAAATTGTTCTTCTCAAGTAGATGTAAATTTCCTAAGCATTTTTAAACTCATTATTTACTCTAGCTAATAAACTTCTACATTTCAAACTTTAAGTAGGAGTTACTTTGACAACGGGTTATTTACACTGTAAAAAGTTTATAAAAACAAGCTTTGTCAAATAAGACTCATAGGCAGTACTTAACTCAAGCAAGCGGTAAATTAATTATTACGGAACTAAAAATTTAAAGACAAGTGCGAACTTTCGTTTCCTAATAATGACAATTTCTTTTCTTAGTTAGGATCAAATGGTATGTATTTTTTATTTGCTTGACTGATATTTTTAAAAAATAAGAACACAATACTGTTTTTAAATATATATTATATGGTATGTATTTTTTATTTGCTTGATTTATATTTTTAAAAAATAATAACCCTATACTTTTTTAAATATATACTTTAGGAATTTAGAAAAAAATTGTCCTGATATTGAATAACTTACAAATACTTATTTTTAAAATAATGACAATTGCATACGACGTATTGCTATTTATCCAATTGTCTTCAAAATAATTGCCGTTTCCCGGATGCAATCGAATGAAGAATAAGTAGGCAAATTAATGTATTACGGGGTAGAGACACCAGTTAATAGAGATTAAGAATATCAATCGTTATAAAAGCAGGTCCACCGCACACATTCATCTATCGTAACTCGTACAGTGGTGAAAAGAAATGACATGGTGAAAAAGCTCGTTTGGTGTACTTTGCTTTACGAGTTCACAGTGAGTTAATTAGTAGCAGAATCAAGTAGCTGAATATATGTCAAGCGTTTGGGGATCGTGCTTTGAATGAACGAACGGAAAGACATTGTTTACACAAATTAAGGTCAGGTGATTAGCCCCTCAGTGCTAAAGTTCGTGTCTGGTGGACTAGTATACAAGTGGCTCACTATGAACTGCAACCAACGGGCTAAAAGGTCACTGCGGCACTGTACTCGCAATAGTTGGATCGTATGTAACACGCACTCCAACAGAAGGAGGCAACATTGGTTAATCGCAAGGATGTACTGTTCTTAGCCGATAATGCGATGCTGCATGTCACGCAGGTGGCTAGAAATACTATGCAATGACTTAGTTTGGAGACTGTGCCATTTTCCTTACTCACCTGACCTTGTACCGTCAGATTACCACTGCTTCTATTCCAGGCAGAATCATCTTCGTGGAAAATCCTTTACCAACGAAGTAGACCAATGAAGACGCCAAGATTTCACGGACTTCACTTTGGAGGGTTTTGAATCTAAAACCCCTGAGTTTTACCGTAAGGGGATTGTACAATTAGAGACGCGTTTGACGAAGGTGCTGGATGCCGATGGTGATTACTTCGAGGATTAACATTGAACTACACTTGTAGGTCTTGTCTTTTTCGATGATGAAAAACGTTTATATTATAATAATAACGTTAATATGAAAAATATAAACATTTATATTTTTCATATTTAAAATTTTTTTTTACATATTTTCAAAATACAATACATAACAGTTGAAATACTTTAAACTATTATTTCTTTAACTTGAATCTTTAAAGTAAGAACTATATTAGGTCAGAAACCCTTTTATCTTCATTTGTTTCAAAACCTCTTTTTAAATGCCTTTTTCCTCATCTAAGAATTAATACAATCTCTGGTTATAGCAAATAAGTGCCTCTACCAAAGAAAATTGTTCCGTTATGATTTTATTTCCATGGATATATTTCTAAACTTACATATATTTTCTATTTATTTCTTTATCCATGAAGCACTGATAATAACCGCAGTTTGGAGCAAATGGAGTCACTTACCGAAGATTATTTTCTCTTCCTATTCTGGCTCTTGATATTTCAAACATACTTTAGTGTTACTTTACGGCAAATTGGTAAGAGATTATCTTTTTTCTCTTTCCCTACTTCCATATTTTAGAGATTTTGTACTTTTTTAAAACATATTTTTTCTTCTATGAGTCATTTAAATTGTGGTTGATGGAAGTCAGATTTATCTAAGCTGTTTTCAATTTTTCTTCTATATGTTCAATGTACTTTAAAATATTGGGATTGGAAATTGGCTCTTTTTACCTAATATGATTTTCTTCCTATTTTATTCATTGAGAACGTGTAAGAACTTCTGGTAATATTAGCCCGACTTAAGGTACATAAGTTGTTTTTTTCTAAAAGCTTTGCCCTTCATATTTTTAAAGCAAGTAAGATTTGAGTGATCTTTAAAGTAATTAAAATAAAATATGAACAATGAACGTATTTTTTGGGATATTTTTTCCGATTAATTTTAGATAAGTTTCGCTATACGTAATCATACAGTATTCAATATGTGTATCATCAGTACATTAGATTACCTATTAAAATGTATAAGGATAACTCGAAAATGAAGAATTTCCATCAATAGAATTTTTATAACTATTCATTGTTTTGACATTGTCTATAAAAAAGACGTAATTAACATTATTCCATGCACGGAACATTTGTGTAAATGCTGTTGTTATTACTTTAATAAATTTGCTGTTATTCGCTAATTTTTATTATTTATTTTTAAAGATTTCATCAAATTACTTACGTTAATCTTAAGAGATTGTTCTTTTCGAAATCTTTAATTTCTTATTGGCTTTAATCTGAAAGTAATGAACTAGATTTTCAAGGTATCCCAAATCTAATTACACTGAATAACTTCTTCCTGACTTCTTTAATCCAATAAAATTCGAAAATTCTTGTTATTTTTAGGAGTAGTACAGTAGCAATTATCGTAAATCCATCAATGATATTCAAGTAATATTCTTTGTATAGGTGCAAGCTCATTTTATTTTTCTACGTTATATTTGATTATAATTCTGAGTAATTGCATTGGGAAGCATTTTTTAAATATTCTGTTTCTAATTTTAGAAGCCGATGATATAGCGTGATATTTGTGATGAATTAGTGTTTGCAAAGGCATTATGTTATTAGCAATTGAAACACCTAAATTCTTAGCTTCTTTTATTTTCATTAATATATTTCTAAGGAAAATCTAAGCTCTATATTTCAATTTCATTAGAAGGAATACATTTTCTCTTATATAAACATAGTTCATCTGCTTCTTTAACACTAATTCAGCATAACTTAAGCCTTAAAATCTTTTTCCAATGTTCCTCACTGTGAAATAGTTGAAGAAATAAACAGAAAGTTATGCATTCATAGAACCTTGAAAAAGAAAATAAAATTCTGTTACCACCGAAACTCAGTTGTATTTAAGTTTCCTTGATATGTTACCAATTTTTATAGCATTCAAAATTATCCTTGTAAGTCCAAAATTTTGTCTTATTCCTATTATTCCAAACACAAATTTATTCGAAATAAAAAATATTCTTGTGTATTCACTACATATGAAAATGGTATGCTTACATTTTGTTTATATTAAGAACACTCGCATTTGCAATTCTAAAATATTAAATACTAATAAGATATCATTAAAGTTATTTAAAGTCAGCTCAGAAAATTTCCTAAACAAAATTTAATTTTACATTGGAATATTTTTGGTAACTTCATCGAGGAACACAAGATATTTGATAAGGAGAAATAAGAGTTATATTAAAGAACGAGCTATTTATTTTATCGAAAAAAGAAAGAAAAGTTTAGAAAAAAAGTAAAGACTAAAAATACTGCATCAAATAATAAATCCTCTACCTCTTGAATTAAAACTTTCCATTACGAAATTTATAATTCAAGATATTTAATGATGTGAAAAAGAGCCTAATTAACAAGATTAATTTGAAAACTTTATTATATTTGATTAGGAGCACTAAATTAAAAATAAAATTCATATGTCATGACTATATATAAGAATAATTAAAAAAATAATATACTCTTAGTTAATGTAATTATGTCAAATTAAAAATGAAACTTTTTTTCCCCACTTACTGTTTTTTTATTTCCAAAAATTATAATACCCATTTTGAAAGACAATTTTTTCTGAAACTTGTAAAACTAAAACGAAGAAGGCATTATTAATAAAAAGACGAATCAATTAAAAATAATATACAATATATATATATATAATATATATATATATATATATATATATATATATATATATATATATATATATATATATATATATATATATATATATATATATATTATATATATATATATATATATATATATATATATATATATATATATATATATATATATATATATATATATATATATATATATATATATATATATATATATATATATATATATATATATATATATATATATATATATATATATATATATATATATATATATATATATATATATATATATATATATATATATATATATATATATATATATATATATATAAATTAATCCAATTGCTGACAGGGGTACTGTCAGCAATTGGATAAATTAAAAACAGCACTCCAAGAAAAGAGACCGGCGATGTTCAATAGGAAGGACATCATACTGCTTCATTACAATGCCAGGCCACATGCTGCTTTGGAGACTCGTCAGAAAGTCGCAGAGCTAGGCTGGGAAATTCTGTCGCATCCACCATACTCTCCGGACCTAGTACCATCTGATTATCACTTGTTTCTCTCCTTACAAAATTTGTTGGTGGGCAAACAATTCAAGAACGAAGAAGATATCAGACAAGCACTGATTAAAATTTTGGCCTCTAGAGATAAGACATTTTTTAAAAATGGGATATACAAATTGCCATCACGATGGCAAGAAGTCATAAATAATGATGGCAATTATATTATTCAATGAAGTTTATCCAAAGTATGAAAAAATGTATTCCTTTGTTTCATTCTAAAACAGACAGAACTTTCCGGTAGACCTAATATTTTCAATCTAAATATGTATGAATAATGTGTGTATAAAATTTACCAAAAATTTAATAATTTGAGCTTACGTGTAACTTTTTATCTTTTCATCATTTGCTGTTTTTAATATAATTATATTATTTACTTCCACAGCTTCAATTTATTAATGTGTTTCTTGCAAAAAATCGCCTTATTCTTACATATTCTTTGGGTGGGATTAATATAAAATTTAATGTAAATTATTAATTTAATATTTGTCTATTAATAATTTAACATAAGATAATAATATAATATTGCTTAAAATGTAATAGTAGCTTACACTGATCCTAGAATTAAAAAAAACATTAAAATAAATTTATTGGGAAATTTTTATTTCATTTTCTAATTTTAATCAATTTACATAACATTATATATTCAGTTTCTGAATAAAATTTATCTGAAGTTATTGATTTTCCTAAATTTTTTGCTTACAATAAAATTACGATCAATTATTGAATTTCTTACATTTATTACCAATTAGTACTTCTCTTCCAATTTTTTTTGTAGGAATGTGTGTTAAAACTTGCAAAATTTTAACTTCATCATCTAACAGGTTTGTAAAAATTAAATAGTTAAAATGATAAATAATCAGTTAAAATTATAATTAACCAATCATAATTAAAGATAATTAATCAATTAAAATGATAAAAATTTAGTTTATACTTTAAATAAACCATATTGTATATTTGTTTATCTATGAATTATTATTTATATAGAATAATTTAAAAGATTATCATCATATAGTTTTTCGGACAACAAGATTTGAAGTAAAAATTATTGTCATTAAAAAACGTTAATTTAATAGTTTTATTATTTTGACACTATATATAAAGCTACAAAATTTATAGAAATTTAAAGGAGAATCAATACATTTATTCTAAAATATAATTTTTTGTATTAAAAGAAATCTGGAGTTTGTTTATTATGTATTTCAAAATATGAGTATAGAGCTTCAATGAATGGTGCAAAATATTATAGAATTATTCAAGAAACTTTGCAAACATTCCATCAATACTAAAAGATTCCTTTTTTTATTCCGAAAAATACTTTTATATATTCATATTCAAAAACTCTCATCCAAATCTGGCTATTGAGTTTCTGCAAAATATATCCTGAATAATTTGAAAAATAAACTTTAGAACTGACACTTTTTCTGGATATCGATGGTAAAAACATCATACTTTTTACTAAAGCAGCTTTTCAATCACTTAACTGAGATCCAAAGTTTTTCCTTAAAGAAATGATTCAAGGATTATCTCAGAGCCTTTAAATCTCAGGATATTTAAACGCCTAAATAAATAGCTTTGATATCAAAATTATTATCTGTTTGATATTCTTTGATTCAAATTGTGTGATTCAGAGAAAAAAATTCCTTGAGAATTCTGGGTTGTGATAATTTTCAATGAAAACGTTTGCATTAAACACAAAATATTTAATTATTCATAATGACAGTAAGAATATATTTTTATTTGATATTTTTTAGGTTTGTTTTCTTTCCATACATGTATTCTATTATATATATTATCATTTTATTAATGCATATTCAAACCAGTAATATTTCAATATTTTAAATCTTTCACCTGAGGAATATAACTTTTTTGTTCTTATATAAGTGTTTTTTGATTTGAAAAATATCTAGTCATCTTTGTTGACTACATTATACTTTGAAGAACATGAATTTACAATTTTAGCATGATTATAATTTTAAGACTTCATTATATTGAAGGTAAATTGGTTTCTATAATCAGAGTGATGATTTAGCCACAGTAATTATTATATCTTAGATCTGTGTAGATAGAATTCAATTAATATTCTCTTATCTGACCAATTAAAGTTTTTCGCTATTCATTCCTTTCAAAATGTTTTTAAACAATATATGTCCTCACTGAATTTAAGCACAATTTCAGAGTTTCTTAGATACAAAAGACTAAAATGTTATTTATTTATAAAAATTTATTTTTTGAACAACACTATAAATAATTTGACACAATTTTGTAAATAGATAAACAGAAATTGCAGTATCATTTATTAAAAGCAAGAAGTGATATGGAATCTTACGGAATAGTATATACACTTGTTTCACATATCAAACTTGCTACCTTCACGATGCCTTTTAATGCCAACTGTAATAAAATTATATTCAATCAGCAAACAAAAAGTTGATTTAATGCTATCATGCAAAATTATGATATGATTTTTGTCTTCAGAAAGGAAGATTCCATAACATATGCATTAAATGTGTGGTTTAAATTTAAAAGCTTTTATTTGAACAGTATTGTTAAAATTAGTTTGACTGTACTTCTTTACTTCTGATCTTGAGTTGGTACTTATTTTCTTCAACAAAATATTACTTATCTCCCAAAATATGTTTAATGTCTAACCATTACTTCTTCCAACAGGATGTTCGTGAAGATTTTAAGAATTTTAAATTCTTTCAGATACCGAGATGGACATGGGTCACACGCACATCATGAATTGATTTTATTTATAACTTCCATGTTCGTAATTGAAAGACATTCAATGATACAAATTAAATGTATGATGTATCCTTATCTTCTGTGCAAAATTTTTATCGCAAGTCCCTTAGTCGACCGAAAACGAAAGGTATTTAATTTTGACTATATAAATTAAATTACTGCTTAATTTTGTTATAGACATTTTTTATTTCTCAGTTGAGGCAAATGTATTGAGCATTGCTTTTGTTAATTTGAAGTGGCGTAGTATTCTGATGGAAAAAATATCATCATTGTTATATTGGGAATACTTGATCGAGACAAAAGTATCATATATATATTTTTTTTTGAGAAAAATATAAGCTCTTTTCTGGTGTTGCTTTATTGATTTCAATGATTTCAAAGATTTGCTTATGCCAATAGTAGTGGTGACTGAATGTTGATTAACATTTGAGTAACCCAAAAATTCACCATTAAGCACTTTTTAACTGGGTGTCTTCAAACGTGAATATTTTTTTTTACAATTGTTCTGCAGATGAATTGAACAGGATACCTTGTTTTGATAACTAGACTGTAGATGAACTAAAAATTATCATGGACAGTGGAGCATTAGTAAACATGGAAAGGCAGGAAACACATAAGATGTGTAAAAGAAGTCCTGTGTACAGCCTAGTTTATGAGTTGGAAATCATGCTTACTGAAGAGAATTTTCAGTGATAGTTTTAAGTTCTATTCAGCATCTGACTGAAAGGCGTAAAATGGTGACCGAACGAAAGTGAAGATTAATCAAAACTTGAGTTGCTGAATATTCATCCTTAGATATTTTATCAAGGGAATGCCATCACACGTAGATGTTTTCTTTATAACTTGATTGCGGATGAACTGAACAGGCCTCAAGAGATCTAGTAATGTCTTTATTACTTTATGAGAATTGCTTTTCTCTTTTATAATCAACATATTCTTTTCAGCATAGTCACAAGTTTTCTTAAAATATTGTTTTAACAAGTCATAAACATGTGCTTAACATGGTCATATAAATTCTTAACACATAAAATTACTAAATAACAGTTATATAAGTTTCCTACTTTTTTTTAATCAATGTCACTAACTGCTTGTTATTTGAAGCTTTGCGCAGAGGCAGTGTCATAGCCAATGTGGTTCTACCGAGGCGTGATTATTGCTAGTTGAAAACTGCCTGTTATTTGTAATTGCGTTTATAGTTTTCGTTTAAGTTATTATTCACAGTTTTCACATAAAGGAAATATTTTTTTTATCTTATTTTAAAACTGGTTCAAACGTGAAAAAATATTTTTTGCATATAAATGCCAATCAGATGTTCAAATTTAGTTTAAGACATAACTTTCTCGAAGTCAACGGTATGACTATGTAAATTTCATTTCAAAATTCATACAGGGATAGTCTTAGTTTAATTTATGAATTAGTGGAATAAGTAAAAATTAAACCAATTCATACAATAATATAACTACTATATTTTTAAGCTTAAAATTAAATTTCAAATAAGTTGTATTATTAGAAAGTGGTTATTGTATTAACTAAAGAAACCCATTAAAGCACAACTATTTGGAGAGTTTGGTTAATTAAATTAAATTATCGCTTAAATTTAATGGATTGATAAACACAATATATTCATGAACACAATCGAAAATGTTAATTTTCCCATAAATTTAATAAAATTTTGGTTTACTATTAAATAATATTATAATCAAATAAATATTGAGTATTCTCATTTTATTTAAGAGTCCATCTAGTTTTTGGAGTTATAAGAATATACTTATTATACTTTTTCAATTGTTAATTTTTTATAGCAACTGAATCGATCCTATGCATTAAGAAAAGTTTCATAATGGAATAACTTTTTGATTTCGTTTATTAATCACAGATGGCAGCACTAAACTCACCTAAATCCCTTTACGGTTAACCCTTTGACGCGCGCAATATTTTTTTTTAAATTTTAAACTAAAGAACTCTAAAAATTGAATGTTATGATCCCACAGACAAATAATATATGAATTTAAAAAATCTATATCTACCCATTTATCTGTGGGTGGTGGTCGCAAGGCGCGGCCAGCGCGCGTCTAGGACCTTGAAACTTACTGAGTTAGCAGGGGAAAAAACGTACCTTGTTTCGTACGCGCTTTCAATAAATGATGATTATTGAAAACTTCTGAGATAGTTTGTATTTAAAATGCAGTATATATTTTTTTTACAATATTTTACAATGTAAAGAGTAGTAAAAGTGAAAAATTAAACATTTATATAATTTTGTTGCTTTAAAAACACGTCGATACTGAATTTAGAATCCTCCTTTAGTAGGTACAGTTTTTTAAATGTCAATTAGAAAAAAGTTATTTCTTGTGAAACTGTTCAAAGCATCTTATATCTTTTTGATACATGCATAAACCAACGTTGCAAGTTTCACACATGTATCTTGTTCTATGAGGTTTCTCCTTTGTGCTACAAAATGCGCACCGCCGTGGTTTGCATTTTATTGGCATGTGTTCAGCATTCTTTAATCTTTTTTGTTCTGGAACATGAGGTTTGTGGCTTTTTATACATGCGGAGCTTGATATTTTTCTTTTGGGAACAGATCCTTTATTTCCCATTGAAATCAAACTACTGATGATGTCCATTCTGAATAACTTAAGTACTTTTAAGTTTGGATCACTTTCTGGAAGCATTCGATATATAATAAAGGAATTTACAATAGTGACATCAATAAAATGGAAGAAAATTCGATGCCACCATTTTTTACTTTTCCGATAAATTTCACATACGCTTTTCAATTGATCAAAATAGTCCACATACCCCATATTTTGATTGTAATCCTTTATGGCTTGTGGACACTGTACCTGAACTTTTTGTCCAGCTTTTTCTTTTCTTTCAACAGTAGATGGAATGGTGGGATCTTCTAGGCTAGATAATACTGCCACACATCTTTTGTCCTTCCACTTTAGGCAAGTTATTTTGTGCTCACTAACTGCCCAGTCAAAATCACCTCGTTTTAATTTTTCATCTTCCATCAGTTTTGGGAAGATTTTTCCTCTTCATATTTACTGTTCCACAACAATAAACACTTTTTGTTTCTAAATGTCGGAAAAGTTCATATGATGTGAAAAAATTGTCCATGTACACCCTATGATTCTTACCATACAAGGGCTCGCATAACATTTTTACTACTCTTTCTCCTAGATTGTTTTCGGCTTTCTGGGTTTTACCTGTATAAATGTCAAATTGAGAAGCATAGCCGCTCTCATCGCAACGCATCCACACCTTATACCCGCGTTTGATGGGTTTTTTGAGCATATATTGTTTTAGTGAACTTTTGCGTTTGAAATGAATCATTGACTTATCAACAGACTGGTTTTTTCCTGGTCTAAATAAACTTTTAAATCTTATCAGACAAATGTGTTAGAAGAGGACGAAGTTTATAAAGTTCATAAAAATTTTTGTCCTCTCTTTTTAGCATCAAGCTATTATCATTCAGATGCAAATTTCCTATCATCCACGTAAATTTCTTAACTGCCATTTGCTTTGAAACATATGAATCGTGTAGAATTTCATTGGTAGACCAAAAATCACGGTAGCTCGGGAGCTTTTTTATATCCATGAACATGTTTATGCCAATGAAAATCATCATATCCTGAAGTGTTATAGGTGAGAATGGTTTTCCTTTTTGTGTCGCATATAAGTTAATTTCAAAAACTAACTTCTCCATGAATGTAATCGTAAGGAAAGACATGAATATATTGATAGGATTTATGTCATCCATTAGTGTAATATCTTCTGTTGGGCCATATTCCTCAGAAAATTCAGGAATCGATTTTTTCACTTTCTGTCTCCTATTCCAATTTATTTGGGTTGCTCGGGAAGGACCAGGTAAATTTATATCGATACTGTGTTCATCATCTGATCCTTCATCACTTTTCACTTAAATATTATCATTAGCAGTAAATGGCAAATTTTCTTCTTTGTCACTATCATCATCTGAGATTTCTGATTCTGGATCTGAAGGAAGTTCTTCAAATAAAGCCAATGCCTCAGCTATTCCTAGCCCTTTGCGACGCATTTTCAATTTGAACAGTAGAAAAAAATATTTACACACAGTTAAATTATATTTCTATTATTTGTTTTAAATTTAAATAAAACTTTTACTTAAATATTATTTTTGATAACATATATATATATATATATATATATATATATATATATATATATATATATATATATATATATATATATATATATATATATATATATATATATATATATATATATATATATATATATATATATATATATATATATATATATATATATATATATATATATATAAATATATATATATATATATATATATATATATATATATATATATATATATATATATATATATATATATATATATATATATATATATATATATATATATATATATACTTACATTCAATTTAAAACACACAAAATACTATTAAATAAACATTTCCGTTCTAGCCTGGGAGCAAAGGCAACATTCAACGCAAAAAAAATCTGCAACTGAAAAGTCTTTATGAAACAGAAATAGCGAAAGCACATGTTCATTGGGGATATAAATGCCACATGTTGTTTACAAGTAAAATGACCCTATGGTTCAAAGCCACATGTTGTTTACAAGTAAAATGACCCTATGATTCAAATTCCCCTTCCCCACACTCCTAAGCACTCTAATTCCCAGTCATAATATGCCGCCCATGTTTATGTAATCTGTGTTCTAGCTGCGCGGTGGTTGCAAGGTGCAACCACCAGGAATTTCCCTCAAAAAAGGAAAGTTTTTTACGTATCTAGTTCAAATTACTGCTGCATTTATATTGTTTATGACAGACATGATGATATAGGAAGAAACCATTTCTGATATTTATTATTATTTACATTAAAAAAGAACGTTATTTTGTGTTGTTAAAAATGAACATTAAATAACGCCATATTGGAAGGAGTCCGACATGAAATTAATTTGGTGCTGTCATCTGTTAGTTTTATTTAAAAGTAAAAGATATGAAATCTATAAAATTTAAGTAAAAAATCGTGAAAAGGAATTAAGAAAAAATATTGAAAATGCGTGGTTTCATGGCGCGACCACCGCGCGTTAAAGGGTTAAAAGAATTAAATGAATGCACGTTATATCGCTCATTCTAATAGTAAAATGTCATACAAATAACAGTTTTATAGGTAATATACCATTACCGAAACATATTCATAACGTTTGTTTTATTTTATTTCTTATCAATAGAGTATTTTAATATTGATACGTCTCGTAAAATATTATTCATATCAAAGTAGCATATGTCCATAAAAATGTTTAATTTGAATAAATTTATTATCTAAGCATTATTATAGTATGATTCTATTTTATTTAATTCTCTTATTTATTAGTAGAATCAGTGTTCCAAATGTTATTATTATTTTTTTTAATAAATAAAACTTTTTTCGGAAGTAAAATCAGGTCAATAAGAATAACTTTTACTCAAAATGTGAGCAATGTTAATGTGGCATTTGACTTTCGAATTAAAGATTTTTAATAAAATGCAAGCTATTTTAGTGTTTGCTCTATAATGAAATATATTCCAATCGAAATAATATACATAATTAATAGAAATTTAAAAAATAGTCATTTTTTATAAATTTTTGTTATAAGAAAAACGTATTAATAAAAATAATTCATCTGCAAAAATATTAACTTTTTCATATTAGTTAATCAGCGTAAAGTAGTAAAACAATAAAAATAAAAATAAATAAATAAAATAGAAAACAGCAACAACAGTTTATTAAACATGAAATTAAGTCTTTATAAATATCAAATAATTATATGCTGTTTGAATATAATTCTCTCAAACATTTTAATCTTACAACCAAGGAAAAAAATCACTTAATGGAATTGTTCGTCTACGAAGTATCAGCAGCTAGAGCTATTGATTAGTTTATTATACATGAGAATCTAAGTTTAAAATTTTTACTATATTCCTCCAATTCCACATTGAAACAAGACTAAATATCAACTTCAGAATACTGCAAAAAATTAAGCCTTTTCTCCAAGAATTGCAAGCATTTGGTTTCATTTATCTCTTACGACCACATTAATTGAATGTTTACTACAAATATTTTAAAACTTTTTTGGATTTAGATTTCTGTAACTACTCTACTTGTACTTAAATTTCTATTATTCTTCCTCGATCATAATAGTTCAATGGTTTTTGTTGTCAAGTGCCGAGTTATTATACAAAAATCATATCAGATTCACTGGTAAGTAAAGCATTTGTAGTTACAAAGAAGAAAATAGAGCAGATTTTCTTCCTTCATATTATATATATATATATATATATATATATATATATATATATATATATATATATATATATATATATATATATATATACTATATATATATATATATATATATATGCATATATATATATATATATATACACACACACACATATATATATATATATATATATATATATATATATATATATATATATATATATATATGTATGTATGTATAAATTATGTATAAATATGTATGTGTGAGGTAATTAAAATTAGAGAGTTATGTGTATTCTTAGAAAGAGAGAGAGCTGTACAAGAAACACACACACACCAGTGCTTCATTATTTCTCCGATCGAATTGAAAACAGCTTTTGTGTGAGTAAATATTTTGTCTAAATTATTCTTATATCTTTATATTATTTTTAACTATTCTTTCATTACTTCTATTTTATTAGTATGAAAATAGTTTATCAACAAAATAAAATTGAAAAATTATTGTTGCTGTACATAAAATGTTTTTTTGCTTTCTCTTTAAATTAGGAAACATTTTTTTTGATCAATCATTAATTATTCAAATAATTTGTAAAAAAATTGAGAAAAACAGTGCAATCATAAATTTAATCGGTTTATTTGTTTAGTATTTATATTTGATAATTTATGTATATAATTATATTTTGTAACATATATAATAAACGTTGTTACAAACAGATTCCTTTTTTACGCTTTAATGAGGCTTTTAGTGTTTTCTGTGATTTCAAATATTTGCATAGATAGATTCTGATGTTATTGTTGTTTTTAGAAAATTCTAAGGAGGACTCAATTTTAGAATATATTAAATAAATTTGAAAATTTGTTTATTCAGCTAAATATTTGTTTCTAAAATATTTTTTAATTATGAAGAAGATATTTCATTAATAATTATACTGCATTTGTTTTGTTAAAATTGAAGCCAAATAAATGTATATAAAGGTTAGTGTATAACTATAAATTAATTTTTCTGAAATGGCCAGAAAAATGGTTTCGTTGTTCCTAAACCATGATCTAAGGTTATGAGCAAATTTACTTAATGATGCAATTTGTCTTAAAATTTTGAATTGCTCTGACGAAACTTAATTGAAATTGATAAAACAATTTCATCGTCATTGATTAATGCCATTATTGTTCGACTTGAATTCCAAAAAAATTCTTGATTCTACCAGATTTTATTTATGTTTGTTTTCTTTTTGTTGACTGAAATATTTCTTTTAAAATAGTGTTAGAAAATTTACTTTTGTTTGAAGTTTTTGTTTTCTTCTCTGTTTTCCTAGATCTTAGTAACTCGTTTGACCTTTAATCAGTTCCCTAATCAACATTTGCATTGAGTACTTTGATTTTAGGTCTACAGAAATCATTTAGGACAAATATATATAAAAGTATATAAATGAATAAAATTTAAAATTTGAAACATGTTTTCCTTCATTTTAAATTTGAACATTAACTAAGACAGTAAGGCCCAATAATAAATAGCTACGAATAATAAAATATATATAATGCCTGTTGTTTAGGTATTCTATACGAGTTCTTACCTATACTTGTAACTTTAACTATAACTGTGAAAATAGTGATTGACATTTATATATGTCCTTGGTGTTTAATAGTCTCTAGACTATATATAAATGATTACTTGCTTATATTTAACACTTTTTTCAATCTCATAATCAAGTCAGGAACAGTATTGAAAAGGCAGTACATTGAAGTTCCATGTTATAATAATTTGTTATGAATGTTAAACAGCATTATATTAAAATAATTAATTTTGATTTTTCAATGGTTATTTTTATATGTAACTTGCTTTTTTTCGTTATTGAAGTTAAAATCATATAAATGAACATTAGAATTTATTAAATGTATTTCTGAAAATATTTTGTTTTATTTACTTATGCATAATTATAAGTTTAAGAAATAGAATTTATTATTTTTCCTACTATTTTAAGTATAGTTTTAAAATATAACTTAAAATATCATTGCAAAAAACTTAAAACAATATAAAATAATAAAGCTGATTTTAAATATAAAACTTTCACTTACGCTTCTTATTAGTTCGTCATCAATTTTCTCCTTTGAAATTATTTCAAAATTGTACTTATTTGCTTGAATATACGGATCTATTCAAATTAAAATGAAATTTTTACAAATATATTTTTTAAAACTGAATTTACTATACCGAAACGTAATTTGTTGATCATTTGTTATTTACGAATTGAGTTTAATATATGGAATATATATTCGATTCAATTTTGATTTGCGTAACTGCCGTAACTTTAAGCTATCATTTTTTATGAAAATTGAAAATTCTAAAGAGATTTGATGAAATTAAATTATGAAGTCTAAATTCAATGCATCTAAATTTGCCCTTAAAATAGAAAAACGAGTCTTATTTTCCTCTTTAAGAGAAATATCAGATATTTTTTAGTTATGTATTTACTGATTCTTTCTGATATATGTATTAAATAAGTTAAATGCTTTAGGCTTTTATATGCATTATGCAAACTTAAGATTCTGCAGATGTATAATTAAATTTAGTTTTTAAGAGATAAGAACAGTTTTTTGTTACTCAATATTATCGTCGTTGGAAAAATGCTAAGCAATCTCTAAACTTAATTTTTCTTTATACAACATTATTAAATTTTTTTAAGGTTCATCTTTATTTCTGAAATATTCGAAGAAATAAAAGAATTTAAAAATCTTCTTCATATTTTGAAAAAAATACAAGAATTAGAATTCAATCAGAAAGTAAGAATAAATTTTTGGAATGGAAGGATTTTCTGAAAGTATCGTAAAAAATATGGAAATTTGCAGAAGAATATGGCTTAAGTCATTACAAGGAGAAGAAAATATTCTTTCGTTATTATATTCTGATTCTTTGAGTTCCTTCCATTAAATAAACAAATCCTTTTTTTAAATAAATAATTTCATTCATTTTGTAAGTTGTAATAAAATGCCAATACTTGTATGTATATGAAGATATTTTAATTCTCTTTAGTTGAACTATTTTTGATGTGTTTATTTTAGTTTAATCTCAGTTGCGTGACACTAAAGTATATAAAAATATTAAGTCCAACACTCACTAATTTAAATCTTTTTTTCAAGATATAATGAAATCATTTAATGACTATAAGGTATTTTTAATTAGAAAGTAGAAAATTGTATGGTGAGATGACCACAGTGATGAATTCTTGTAACTTGAATTGTCTGAAGGATACTACTTTATGTGATATTATATAGAGAAAACTGGAAAAAAGTTTCTGTCTCAATTACTGAGAATTCAAATATTTTTGATAACTATGTTAAATTTAACCACAGAATTAAAAATTTTTAAAGTTAAACAAAAATTGGTTATGGTAATGTAACTATTCATGAAAAAATTTGTCTAAAAAGCTCAATTTTGTAATTAATTTAAATTTATTTCGATACATGAATTGAAAATAATATAGACAATAAAACGTACTTATTCTCTCCTGGAATTCCCCGGATTCAACTGCCAAGATTGATCGATATATATTTCTTTAGAATAAGAAAAGAATTAACCATTGAGTTGGTTTCACCCAGTTTAAAATTCATTGTTAAGATAGTAGATGTGTCACTTGGTTGTTTCCTGGTTAGGATAGATTTTGTTTCTCAAAAACTGCTTGGTTATTTTTAAAAATTAAAAACTTTTTTTACAGAAGTTAATACTCTTACTGTATATTTTCAATTTATAGAAAAATATATAAATATATTGTATGTTCACAAGAAAAAAAAGAGAACTAATATATAAAGAAATAGTATAGACAACGAAATAAAATGATTCAATTAAATACTATCACAAGAAGTACTATGAATACATGAAGGATTATTAAAGATTCAATACCGGATTTATGAATCAATCAATCAATCAATTAAGGCAGAAATCACTATCTCTTTGTATAACCTACACTGACGTTAAATACCATAATAGATAAAAATAGAAAGCCATATCATATTAAATTTTAAGTTTCGCTTATTGATACTGGCCCACAGCTGAGAGAGATATTAAATCAGATATTTGGCATTTTTAAATATAGAGAAACTTTTCTAGATCATAGCTCTAGCTGGAAAGATTCATGCAAAAGTATCAAAAGGTAAGTAATAACTGAAAGGTACATTCATCAATTCCATTTTGATGAAATGATGTCTGTTTATCACGTGCAATCAAAATCTCTTTAATTAAAAATTCGCATGTAACAATTGAGCCTTCAATCCAGTTTTAACTTTACAAGGTTGTTCTGATTCTTACCTATTATCTACTTTTTACTATCAAGTATGTAGGTGAGATTCTCAAGTGTCCGATATATTTTAGAAAATATTACAATTTGCCAAAATTTCAATGCTAGCAGAAGTGTCAGTGTTGTTTGTAGTCTAAAGGCATAATTTCTTTCTGGTATATTTTGAATGTGAGAGCATATCAGGGGGAATATTCTCTTTCCCTTTCACCCAAAGCAAGCCTTAGTCAAAGTATGCTAATAATTTCCATTCTGATATTCATGAGCAAAGCACTATATTATGCATATACATGCAGTACATGTTTGCAGTAAATTAACAACGTTTGATATTATCTTTTCATTGATGTTGCAGGGATGTAAAGAAGAAGATAAGAGCTTAGATGTATCCTCATACCTAGGCCATGGTTCGAAATTACGCAGTGCTTGATCATAAGAGAGTATTCCAAACCCGTTAACCAAGGCACAATCCGAAGCTAGCCTGCACATTTATGTATATATATCTTACATATTCTCACGGTATGTAAAAATTTTGTGAAGAAATTTTATAACAATGCACGGAATTCGAACTGTGGCATAGCATTAGAAATTTTATTTCTACTTAACAATACTAAATATTTTAAAAAATCTACATTAATGTATAAAATTACCAAATATAGTTTATTACAAATTCAATAGTAAATATTTATTAACTTGCATTTGTTGAATATTAATCATCCTATATGACTAATTAAATAATTTGTATAATTATATATATATATATATATATATATATATATATATATATATATATATATATATATATATATATATATATATATATATAAATTTATAGATATATTTCTTTTTAGGAAAATGCATATACTATTTTTTTACAGCAAAAACAGCGTAGAAATTGGTTTATTAATGTTATAAAATAATTTAAAAAATAAAAATTTATTCATAACTAAAACAATTATTATATAGCATTAAATTTCAAGTAGAGAAAATGAATCAAGTAGTAGATGCGAAAAAAATAAAAGAATTTATTGAAAGTATAGAGTTTCTTATAATTTTAAATTTCTTATTGCGTAAATTCAAATGCAAAAAGTCTTGTAAGGACATATTTTACTCATCACAAAAGGAAAAGATATTATGCATACAAGAGAAAGTGATTTCCTTATTGCCTTAAAGAACACTAAGAAATTCCAGTGTGTAACAATTGTTTTTTTAATTAATTACGATTTCATTTTTAATCATTTTGAAATTAAAAGTGATTTAAAATAAAATTGACATTTTATTATTTCTTATGAAATGTGCAATCCAACAAGAATTGTGTGGTTAATAGTGTTTGTGTCACTAACAAAAAGCATTTAATATTAATTTTCTTACCATTAATTTGAAGTTAAACTTAGCTATTATTGAATTACATTAGTATTCTAAATTATTTCTTTATTCTAATAATTTGTAAGAAGTAAGAAACTGAAACTATATGTGACATTATCATATTGTATACTTTGTTGAAATAAATATATAAATATTTTATAACTTTACTTGATTAATCTTCTATTTATATTTACAAAATGATATTAATTGATATTATATGAGCATTGAAACTTAAAATGTATTTATGATGGAAGTATTTCATATTTAAATTTTCTCTAACGCCATTTTTTCAATTCTAATTCTATTAAATTTACATAAAATTGCATAATATGCACTCTTTAGTACAAAATAGCAATCTAAATTTTGATGTTAAAGAGAGATATTTCAGTGACTTATTTATAAATGTGGTTAGAAGCTTATATTTATAGTCTCATTGGTAATCAAAATACTATCATATGTGCCAATAAGAAACAACCATATGTGTATATGCCAACTCACCAGCTTAATAGAATTATTATCTATTAAAAGTCCTCATTGCAATATGTATTTTCTAGTATTCATGAAAGTTCCTGGGAAAAGTATTCATGAAAGTTCCTGGAAAAAGCATTCATAAAAGTTCCTGGGAAAAGTACAATGCGTAATGTAATCTCAAAATAGCTCTCATTGCATTTTGCTCTCAAGTTATCCAAAGCGCAGTTACAAAATATTCCATAAAAAAATTGAACACAAAATACCAGAGTGTTTTTTAATTTTAAACTAAAAATAAATACTATTTCATTTCATAACGTAGTAAATTTTACCACTAAGTGTTCATGCTTACTCTTATTTAAAAGAAATACTAAGTTTTGTTTCATAACATAGTAATGTTTACTACTATATAAAAACAAATACTCTATGCTCAATTTCATTACATAGTAATTATTATTACTATGTGAATAGAAATTTAGTGTTCACATTTCATTTCAAACAAGCTATCACTTTTTTATTTTTGAAGACAGATAATGCATTATGTTTCATTTCATGTACCAATGTATTTCGAAGCTTTGTCTTTTAGTTTAATTTTTTACGAATTAATTTCAAGTGTGATGTTGAGAAAAACTGTTTTACATTTACTTCCTTAACCAAACAAACTTTACATATCTCTCTACTGCAAATCGATATCTATAATTAAATAACCTTTTAATCTTCATTGCAACATTACCTTGATTAGGATGCTTTTAGTGATTTGGCTACTATCACCAAATATATATTCAATCCATTAACATTAAATCAAAAATTCGTATTAAATTAGCTTCCCAGTGCTTTTACTGACGGTAAAACGATATGCAATTCATTTCCTTATCCTTTTGTAGCATTAGAACAAGCAGAAGTAAATTATACAACTTGCTATGCACATTCACTTATTTTAATTCCTTCAGTTTAAAATATTTAGTCATGAATTAAGACTAAAATGTTTTGAGTGTGTGTGTATCGGCCTGTTTCCTTGAACCTATTCCAATATAGCTTTTAGTTATAAATTGTATTCCTTGCAGTGTTACTTATTCATTTATATTGAATAAGTTATTTATAATATTATCTTAAGTAAGTTAAGCAAAACATACATTAAATAATTTACATATATTAAAACAAGTTATTAAGGTATGTATGCAATATATATTACATACACATATACGTAAAAAAGTACCTTAGTTTAGGTGTATGAGTTTTTAAAAAGTTTAAACGTTTTTCTCTGTTGATAGGGATTGCATAGCTATCAAATATTCATGTATTATTAAGTAACATTTTCTAGAAAATTTTTCACTTTCCAATAAAATTATTTTTTGAAATAATATTTTGCTTTATATGTAGGTGAATATCATGAAATGAAATTAAATAAATAAGAAATCTGACATAAACTCACTTCGATTTCGCTGGACTATTATTTATTATATAAATTTGCATAAAAAGATTGAAAATATCAGATCAGACTCTCAATAATAGTTTGGATTGTTAAGATCATATACAACGGAAAAAAATTATTCGAATTTCGTTGGTATTTTTCAATTTTGATCTAAATCGGTACATGTTTTCAATGCT
Source organism: Latrodectus hesperus (assembly GCA_037975125.1). NCBI lineage: Eukaryota > Metazoa > Arthropoda > Arachnida > Araneae > Theridiidae > Latrodectus > Latrodectus hesperus. Next base: position 86,002,265 of record CM075853.1, read on the forward strand.
TTATTGAAATTGGAGCTAATGTAATGCAGATCGCATTCTGTAGTTAATTTGTTTTCAATGAGACACAGAAATTGTAAAATTTTTCATACTACATCTGATTGAATTGCATCATTGTATTTCGATAAATGAAAAATCAATGAATTTCCAATGTATACATTTGAAGAAGAAAACTAAATAGAATTCATCACAGAAATTTTTGTAATTGTTTTGTTTCGGTATAATGATTAAAATATGAGAAAAAAAGTCTGTAAAAGAATCAAATACTCAGAGAATTCAGAGAGCCGTCTTCCATAAAAAGTGCTTATAAGAAATAGTTGAATAGGATAAACTGCTGTTATTTATTTGTGTATAATATTTCACTCATAAAAAATTGTGTTAGAAGTTTTTGTTTTCTAAAATGCTTAGTAAATGTTTTATGATTTTCTCATTTTCTTTTGCATGATTTTAAATAAATTAATGCTACTTATTTAAAATGGTTAGTTTATAAAAAATAAATTTAAACACACGCACGCACGCACGCAAGCACGCACGCACGCAAGCACGCACGCACGCAAGCACGCACGCACGCAAGCACGCACGCACGCAAGCACGCAAGCACGCACGCACGCACGCACGCACGCACGCAAGCACGCACGCACGCACGCAAGCACGCACGCAAGCACGCAAGCACGCACGCAAGCACGCAAGCACGCACGCAAGCACGCACGCACGCACGCAAGCACGCACGCAAGCACGCACGCACGCACGCACGCAAGCACGCACGCACGCACGCACGCAAGCACGCACGCACGCACGCACGCAAGCACGCACGCACGCACGCACGCAAGCACGCACGTACGCACGCACGCAAGCACGCACGCACGCACGCACGCAAGCACGCACGCAAGCACGCACGCACGCAAGCACGCACGCACGCAAGCACGCACGCACGCACGCAAGCACGCACGCACGCAACGCACGCACGCACGCAAGCACGCACGCACGCAAGCACGCACGCACGCACGCAACGCACGCATGCAAGCACGCACGCAAGCACGCACGCACACACGCACGCACAGTTGTTACAACAAAATATTTAATAAGAAAGAGAATATTTAGTAAAATAATAAAATTCCAGTAATATAACACAATAATAATATACTTACACATATACAGGGTGATTATAAAAAAACTTTGCCAACATCTGCACTTCTAGCGTCCATTCTATTTAACCGATCAAGATGATACTTCAAATATAGTTCTTTTGAGATATGCGCTCGAGATTCTGTGAATGGCAACACAGTGGCCCTCGCTGTTACAGTTATAGTGACAGAAACTCGAAATTTTCGAATGGCAACGCCTACTTTTTACCATCGCAAAATGTTCAGCACATGCGAAAACCCTAAATAGCGTTGAAATGGTACCGATATGTCCGAAAACCGACGTGTTATACACATACAAACAGTTCTTCAAGGCGCACGGAGGAATAATGCATACGACAGAGACAAGACACTGCTCAATGATGAGAACACATAGAGAAAAATTTTTTTATTAATTTCAAACATTTTCCACATGAGTGCCATCACAGGCAATTTCGCATTGCATGCGGGAGACGATGGACAATGTCGCTGCACGCAACATGGCACGAGGGATGTTTCCAATCTCACGCCGTATAGAATCCTTTAAGTCCGACAATGTTTGAGGATTGCACAGATAAACTCTGGATTTGAGATAGCCCCAAAACCAGAAATCCATAGGCGTCAGATCTGGGGATCGCGCAGGCCACGGAAAAGGATAATAGCGTGAGATGATGCAATCACCAAAATGCTGATCCAGGAATCTTTTAACTGACCTCGCTATATGTGGAGGTGCGCCATCTTGCATCCAAACAATGTCATTGAGTGCATTCAGCCGACGCTACTCCGGTAAGACATAATTTTTCAGCATGGCTGCATACCGAGGGCCCGTTACAGAGCATGTTGCAGGGCCAGTCGGGGTCGTTTCCTCAAAGAAGAACGGGCCCAGAACAAATGTAGCTGTAATGCCGCACCACGCAGTCACTTTGGCGTCAAATAATGGTACTGGCGCCACAGCATGAGGATTCGTCTCTCCCCAGTGCACACAATTCTTTGTGTTAATGCTGCCATTTAAGGTGAAATGCGCCTCGTCCGTCCATAGTATGCGAAGTGGCCAGTCGTTATCCGCATCATATCGTAACAAAAATGCATTTGCGAAGTCCAGACGTTGTTGGGGGTCACCCGGCTCCAACATCTGGACGCGCTGGAACCGATAGGGAAACATGTGAAGTACCGAGCGCAAGAGCTTGCGGACCGTTGAGTTCGGAATATCCAACACGCGCGCTATGCCTTTTGCGGTTTCTGTGTGTCCTGCAGTCACTGTATGGTGCACTTCCATGACAACGTCCTCAGAAACAGTTGGCCGTCCGGAGCGCTGTTTGTCACAGGTGCAGCCTGTATCTTCGAATTTCCGCACTAAATCACGCAGAGCTTGCAGAGTACATGGGCCGCGTCGTTGTCGATGATTGCGGCGATACACACGCAAGGCTTCCGCAGCGTTCATCCCATTTTGGTAATAGAGTTTGATCAATTTACCGCGAACTTTCCTAGGAAGACTCATATCGTCGGCATGTGCGAGTTCCCGAATGACGACTTCGCATACCCGCTTTGTATTTTATAGGTTTCCTACGCTGAATATCTGGCGACCGGCGTTCTGTGATTGGTTTCTTGACTCTGTCACATGCAAATTTATTGCGTGCGCCCAGATCGTGTTTTATTGGCCGGTTTTCAGAACTCTTTTTTGTGTTTGCAGAACACGTCCGTTTTTAGACATATCGGTACCGTTTCAACGCTATTTAGGGTTTTCGCATGTGCTGAACATTTTGCGATGGTAAAAAGTAGACGTTGCCATTCAAAAATTTCGAGTTTCTGTCACTATAACTGTAACCGCGAGGGCCACTGTGTTGCCATTCACAGAATCTCGAGCGCATATCTCAAAAGAACTATATTTGAAATATCATCTTGATCGGTTAAATAGAATAGACGCTAGAAGTGCAGATGTTGGCAAAGTTTTTTTATAATCACCCTGTATATTGTGATAACAAGTAAACCTTATATTTTAATGATTTAACTCTCATGGTTAAACTATATTTATTTATCACGTAGAATTTACAAATTTTATAGAATATATTGTGTATACTTATTTCAGATTTTAATTTGAAAATTTGTCATCATTAAACTATTTTGATTCACATTTAATTGTTTTTCATTATCATTCTTATATTTCTGTATCTTATTATATTAAAATTTGTCATCTAAGTTGCACATAATACGTTCTCTCATTGTTAAATCAAAAACAATGCACTAACTTTAAAAATACTATCCGAAAGAATACTTTTGCAAAAACGACTTTCAGGGGATTGCTTCTTTATTCATAACAGTGTATAAAATTATTAATGCTTTTAAATATATAGGTAAAAATTCATTATTAATTAGTACATTCCACAATTGCTTCTTTGCACAATAAAAAGGAATATGTTTTATTCAAGAGTAGGAATGCTCTTATAAAGTATGAATTGTTTCAAGAAAGATATTCATGAATTTTGGAAGAAAAATATCGAATATTTAGAAGAAATTGTTTGTTCACGAAATAGTTTATTGGACTTCCGTTTTCTTTCTTATACGTTCAAAGTCCTTACATATGACTTGAATTAAGGATTAATATTGTTTTAGGACTGGAACAAGATATTTTTACTGATTTAATAAAATATTTCGGTTTCAATAAATTCAAAGAAGCGTTTCTCATTTCTGATGAAGTTTCAATAGAAAAACTCAGAAATAAAAGAAAAATACGAGAGATTGTGAGTTCCTTTTATTTGGAAGATATTTCCTTTTTTATAGAATATTTTTTTATCTTAATGGTATATGCATTTTTTAAAAGTAAAGTTACATCTACTTGCGATTTGTCGTTTAAAAATGCACATATTTAGCTTCATTTTAGCTAAATATGATAAATTGAATAAAAATGAAATTATAATTTATACTTACTGTATACATCAATGAAGTATTCAGGTAAATTGCTTAAACAGCGATTGCCAACTTACAGAGAAAAATTGCTTAAGAAGACAGAAAAATTGACAAATTACAAGCACTCTACACTAAAATAACATTATTTCACTCATTTGGCTAGTAAATATTTTACATATGGAATTTGTTATTTTTAAACACAAACTCCAATGAAAATTCATATTTGGACGATTTAATTAATAAATTAATAAATGTAAAATAATAACACGTTAATTTCTGAGAATTGAATTTATAATTTGTTTTGATTCTTCCTATATGTAATTTGTGTATAATTTGTTTTTTTTGTCCTATTGTACAATTTGTTTTGATTCTTCCTATATAATATAGAAATGAATTGTATATTTAATTAGTAATGAAACAAGTCTCGGTATGTTTCCCTCCTCTTTACATCTTTTTATTTTCTACGTGAATTATTTACGTATAATTCTTTTAAATGTTTCTAACTAGGATTGTTTTGCTCATTAACAGACCCAGCAACTTTCTTAAATGTATTGAGATTTTTGCATTATAATATAAAAGATATGAGAAATTAAGGTAATTGTATTATCGATCGCATTGAATTATAAAATCAAAAATTAAGTATCGTATTATACATCATAAAATTAAACTCAAAAGTAACGAATTGATTCGCTTTTTCTAAATTTTAATAATTTTGACTTCATTTCATGGAAAATGTGATTTTAATGCTTTATCTGCAAGTAGAAATATATCTTTATTTGAGTACAATGATCAATGAGATTTGTATTAGGCTCATTTTAGATTTAAAGACATTTTCCTTATGTGTAACAATCTTCTTTGAATGAAGAATTTTTTAAAACATTTAATTTAGAATACTTATATTTTATGTATTTAAAATTATGTATGTTTTCATTTTTAATCATTATGAGACAATATTTATGTATAACTTGGAATGGAATGTCAAAAATATATTAAATGTTTTTGTAACATTTCACATAAATTAAATATTTTATCTGAAGTGATAATTGCACTGATCTGGGCAAACAGAAACATATGGGCGAAGACTTTTGGGTGTACTTTAAAAGAATTATTTTGGTGATGAGTATATTTTATCACAAGTACTTATAAAACAAAATATCTTGAAAATATTAAAATTTAATCAATTTTAATAATTAGGAAGATAGAAGCTACGTACTTTAAATCTTATTCGACATTGATTTCAGTAATGAGCTGTAAATTTACTTAAACACAGTTTTAAAAGTACGACTGTAAGTGCCTTGTGAAAAAGCATGTTGTTTTAGAATTATGAATAAACAAGAAAACAATTATGTTCGTAATTTAAATTACCTGTCATTAGTTATAATAGAGTGTTATAAAATACTTTTTAATCAAATTGAACTGTTGTCTTTTATATGTAAAACTAAGGAAAATGATAGAAGAGCAATGAAGAATAATCTGAAAGGAAGTTTCATATTTTATTAAAATTGTGTTTTTTCTTTTTTAGAAGATAGTATTAAAGTATTTTCTTCTCCTTGGTGCTTATTGACTACAACAAAATTAAATTAAACAGGATTTTAACAAAGTTATGTTACTTTATTTTATTCGAACTAATAAAGTTAAGTTTAAAAAGGCAAACCTAACAAAGTGAAAAAAATATTTACTTCCATATCTTTTTCCATACTAATTTTAGTATGCTGTGTTAGTAGTTGGCTGTTTCCACAATGCATTATTTGCTTGCTATAACAATTTTTAGCACTTTTTATACTCTAAAATGTATAAAAATTAAAGAACTCAAACTTTAAATCAAAAGTAAAATTAATTGGATTACTTATTCTTTATTTTTTAAAACCCATTGAGAAACCTTAAAACATCATTTTTTTAAATTTGTATGCAACTGATTGAGAATTAAGTTTAAGTGTTGAACGGTAGCTAGGTAACCGTACTTAGAACAATATTGATAAAAACATTTTTTTTATTTTTTATTTTTTTATTTGAATATATGATTGCAGGAAAAGTAATATTATTTACATTATTAATTGAAATGAAAAATGCTTAAAATAATTTAACTTGTAAAATGTGAGTAGAGAATAAAACTTTTCTTTATGAAAAAAGAGAGTACTAAAGAGTTGAGAAAGTAGGCACACAGTGTTTCATATAAAGTCTTTAAATTAGATTTATAATTAATTTAAAATTCTTATTAATGAAGATTTTTTATTTAATGAGTCGGTAGGATAAAATATTTGGGTATATTAGGGTTTTGTCATTGTGATGTGTTAAGCTAACAATGTTAACAAAATATTTCTTCACTGATGTCGTGTAAAGGATTGAAAATAATATATTAGTTTAGGTGTTCACTTTTCTACACTGAAACATTTCTCACCTTATGTATGTTTTGCGATTTAAAAGTGAAAGCAAATTATAATTTCTAAAATAAAATAGTTTTGAAACTACACATACTGAGCTATTTGCAGCAGTTAGAGATAAAATCTTCTAAAAACACACAAATTAAGTTTAGTCTAAATCAGGTGTAGTACAATACATACATAGCAGGGCAGAGAGCTATGACTGTACTTTAGGTTAACGGCTTTGGAATACTCGCCCATCAGCAAGTGCCACGTAATTTTGAACAACGCTCACATGGTGAGGTCACACCTGAACTGGAACCCTTCTCTCAACATCCACGTCACACCAGCGGAAGGAATTTGGACGTTATTTAAATATGAATAAAAGAAAGCGTTTTTCTTGAATGTAGAGTGAATAATGAATTTGATGAGGTAGGAAATATCCATAGTGTGTTACAAAAAATAAAAATATATCTTGAATGAAACCTAAAACGTTCTTTGAATTTCATTACCTTAGAGAATAGATTTTAACTTAAAATATTTCCTGTTCTTTGCATTGTGATTATATAACAAGTCTGTTCTGTTATATATTGTAATTACAACACACACAGACACACAAGCCGTTGTGGTCTCATTGGTTAGGACATCGCTTTCATTATCGGAAAGAAGTGAGTTTGAATACCACTTAACCGATGATCTGTCGTGTTCGCTAATGGGGCTGAGGCACTATAAAACTGGGCACAATCGCAATGTCCTCAAAGGGAAATGATACCTATGGGGAAGATATGTCAAGTATTGAGGGTCTTCGGCTTGGTACCTGCTTCAAAATCACGAAGATCCCACCTGGTAGACCTTATATAACTGGTAGAGCTCACCTCAGGGCTAGGAACAGGTAAGCATGCTGTTGCAACAACACACATGCACGCACACTTAAATATTTTCTTTATATCTACAAATAATCATTTGTTAAAAATTACAAATATCATATACAAAGATATTTCATATATCTTTTGAAACATTACCTGATTTTATGCTTTTCCTTACGATAAAAATAATCCAATAGATTTTTTTTTCAGTAAATAATATTTTTTTAAATTTTAATTTACACTTTGCATCATTTTGCTTTGAATGCTTTCTTCGGCTCTAATAGAAATGAATTCTTAGACCCAAAGGAGCATCAAGTTCAATCTTAGTTACTGTTGTACTGTTTCTTTTATATCAATCGGAGGGGAGGCAATTATAAGTTTTTCGGGTTTTTTTCTTTGCAGTATAGGAATATAAAACCTTACGTTTAAGAAAGACTCAGTCATAAGTCCTTCTGTGGCAAACACTTAAATTTTTTAAACATTCAAGAATGCCTATTTTCATTATGTCTGACTAATATCTCTCAACCAATCAGAAGATAATTTTATCTTCTCGAATGATCAGTGAAACTTATGAAAGAAATAATTGTAAAACTCTGATAGTGGACATTCAGTTATTGCTGTGTTGAAGTATTGGGCCTGATAATAGGATACAGGTTATTTGTAAATATGAAATGCTTTTTTGTGTCAAAAATCCATAGGGATAAACTTTGTCTGTAAGTAGTTGCTAAATTTTTTTATCTTCGTGACGGTTGGTAATAAACAGGGCATTTTCGCTCTAAGATAAATTGAATTTCCAAAATGTAACAATAACTGAAGCAGATATCATGCATGACATCAAATGACGTCAATTCTAGAGAGTGTGATGGTTGGCTGAATTTTAGATCCATTGAAGCTTTTTGTACACATGTGTTGATTTCATAGGAAGTTCAGTTTGCAGTAATATTCAAATCACTACAAGTCTCCTCATGTGCAATGTTAAATATTTTAACATTTGTTAACAATAAAAATTATTAAAGAAATTATATATTAAATATGTTCTTAATTTTAACTTTGACTAGTTTTTAATCTTTCATTTCTAGTGAATGTTTATATTTAAAATTTAAATTTATTAAAATTATTTTGCATACCCATTATTATTTCTGTACACAAAGAATGTTTTGGAAATGTTTTTAACATATTTAGACTTAATAGATTAGTGTTTTCAGAAATTTAACTATTTCAAAGAAAATAAACGTAACATAATTTATGCTTTAAATTAATTAAAAAAAATCTGACATTTAATAAAATTTCTTTTATAACCTTAATTAATAGTCTACTACATTCTTTTTCTCCCTTTTTACTGCTTACTATATATTATCTCATTTGTTTTTTTAAATCATTATATAAAATAAGGATTTGTTACATATTCACTTTTTGTCATGTCTTTGACAGTCTTATCGCATAAAGTTGTGTGAGTTCTTATAACAGCTTTCACAATTTCTGCAATGTACGCATTCAAATATTTATTATTATCAACTATAAACGTATGCATTATGTTTTTCAAACAAGGAAATACGTCTAACTTCGTAGTATCTCATTTAAAGTTTAAATTTACCCTATGCGCACTTTTCAGAATAGAACACCCATGATAATTTTGATATATTTAAAAGTATAATAAAATTAAGGATTTGTATGAATAAATGAAATAAAATGAGAGTTTGATTCCTTTATTAAAAACATCTAGTATTCAAGTTTTTTATAACATTTTCCAAAGATTATATTTACTGAAACAGTTTTTAAATCATATTGTTATTTTAATGATTTATCATAAAGCTGAAAAAAGATTTTAATTAACTAAAAATTGCTAGAAATTGATTAATGCTGATGGCACATTTTATTCGTTTAATGACAGAAATCAGTTGCACTTCCATAACGAGAAATATAATGAGCTTAACAAATGAGTTTTTCAATTTAAAGAAACAAAATATGCATACAATAAAAATAAAAATATTATATTAAATTATTATATTATTTATAATAAAATATTATTAAATATTATTTATCCATTAAATGTAATAAAAGGAAATAAAATATCTTGTTAATGATTTATTATAGAACTTATTGCAAACTAAAAAGTTACAAAATGATTTTCAGAGACTAAATATGAACAGCGTAATAAGGGAAATGTAAGGTTCTTTGTTGTCTTCTAAAGTTTAAAGATCTAGAGAGGAACAAATTATTAAATGATGTAATTCAGTGTAAATTCTGATATTATGCATTGAACAGGAATTACAATAGTTCATAGAATGCATATTATGTCACATTTTACATTGGTTAAATAAATACATATTTACTTTCAAATATATGCAATAATTTTTAGAATTCATTTCAAAGTTAATGTTAGTAGTTAATTCTTTAAATTAATTTGAATTGATTCAAAAATGATCATAACATTGTATAACATATTTTAATACCCACATTTTCCTATTATTATGTATATAATGTTAACAAAAATTAAGTTTCTGATTCCTTTCATTTATGATCAAAAATTATAATTCTCGTCGACATTTATGATAAGGAAAGACTAGAAAAATAAAATTTTGTTATTCTGATTATATAATAAGGAATAATAACTGAAATGGCTTCATCCAATATCAAAATATCTTTTATTAAATTACTCAATAAAGTTATAAAAACGGGGATATAAAACTATCAAACCTTTGATATTTAATTTCTTTTGATAGCTAGATGCTGAAAAGAAAGAATTAAAGTATTTCTGACATGGATATTAAAGAAATATAGGCTGTAAAATATGACTTGTGATTTTCATTGAGGAAAATTTCAATTTTTGATTTATTGATTGCTATTGAAACAATATTATTTAATAATTTAAATATACAGATTTGCTCTAGACATCTATTCCTTTTTTTCAAAATAAAAATAATGACATTAAAAAAAAATAAAAATAAAAAATAAAAAAATAAAAAATAGCATTATCTACTCTAGAATATTTAAAATATATGTATACCTTTTTTCAGATAAATAGATCAGATAAATGCCCATTCTTTGTCTAAATTTATGAATATTATTAATATATTTTTTTACTTATATAAGATTGATATAAGCAACTTTATATATAATATAGTTTGATTGGTTTGATTTGATTAACGCTCATTGATTATTTATGGCATACTACGGCTTAAAGAAGATTTCAAACCACTATAAACATCCAAGCCCATTGTGGGATTCGAACTTACACAAACTATTAAACCGACAAACCAATACAGTTTGAACATTGATTCAAGTGGATATTGTTCGAATACTGATAAACGAATTTATAGATTTTTTATATTAAAAAAATTGAGGATAAAATGAGTTTTATTGTTATTTCTGCTGCTATTGGAAAGCAATTTTATTAACAAAAATATTAAAAATTTTTGGGAGAAATATTAGAAAACAATCTTTAAATCTATTTTCGCAATATTGATCATTTACCTTAACAATAAATAAAATTCGTAAATTGAAAGTAATGATTCAGTGAATTTTATTTTTGTTTTTAATATTGTTAAACGAAAAGCCAGTAAATGTTTAATATGTTGTTTGATTACAGATTATTTAAAAAAATCATTTGAATTAATATTCCTGTTCAAAATTAACTCAGTACAGTTTACATTATTTATATAACCACTCATTTGTATTTCATAAATAATCGTTCACGCATAACACATCGGTTTGTTTGTTGGTCTATAGTCAGTTTATATGTGAATACGAAGGTCAATTATACCGGAAAACAACAGTTTTAAATGGTCTCCGTACCTCAAAATACATTCACGGCAAATATGGGAATCAATACGTTGAATTACGAATGATAATATATCATTCTGGAGGCAGTTGGACTCATAATATATCAAAATTTGATACATGAAAAATTTCTTGCAATTGAATGTTCCTTTGAAATTACTTTAGCCTGATGTGATGTTTGTTAAACATTTTTGTTGCATATGATTTGTATATTAATAAATTGACAATATACCGAGGAAGTTCTATAGCTTTTTAATATTTTTATTCAATCGAATGTCTTAGTGTTGAAAAAGTTCAATCTTAATTCGTGAATAGTTAATTTCTTGCTGTTTAATATGTATATTTGCTATTAGAAATAATAAGATGCTTTTGTTTTACTTTTTTAACACCACACTGTATGGAATTGTAATGCATAATTTTATGTATGCATATAATTATTAATGTAATGCATATTTTTAATTTATTGTAGCTATAAATTTATTTATAAATTTGTTACTATTGTAGATAATTTTTGAAGGCATTTAATATTAAATAAAATTTTAATATATATTTTCAGACACAGAAGACAGCTATAAATTATTTTTTTCATTCAAAAAAATTCATATAAGAATTTTAGAGAGGGTTCAGTTTAAATTATCAGTCATCTGCTAATTCAGAAATTCTATAACTAGTTGAAAAAATATGAAAATTTTGATTTCTTGATTTTATCGTTAAAATAATTACTGTAGTAGATGGTTGCTCTGCAGAGCAATTTTAGACAAAGCGTTTTAGAATTATGCATTAAAAATACACATTTTTGTATTACACGTGTTAGAAGTATGCCTGTTTGTTTGACATTTGAATTATCTTGTGTTATAAAGGATATATATGTACTAAAAACTACATTAAAATATTTTGAAATAAATTTATAACTCCTTCTTTTTATTAAATTTAGCTATACTTTTTAAAATATCTATTGTTTTGAAATAAAGTAACTAGCTAATTTTATTGTAAAAGAATTTGAGAAAATCAGTTACTGTAGTAATATATAAACATATGTTTCCTTTATTACACAATTAGATCTTATTATATAAGCACTTCAATCTTGCTTAATAAACGTTGTACATTTAGATTTGTTCCATTTTTATATATGTTTCCTTAATTAATGAATAAACGTTTGTCCTATTTTGGCAGTTACATAGTTTAGCATCAAAATAGTGAAATAAAAAAATGACTTATTAAAAATTTAGAATCTTACCAATAAATAGATAAACTATTTTAATATGTTTACCGAGAAGTTTCATTTCATGTGATATTAATATATTTAAAATAGATGCAACAATACTTACATAAAATATATGAATTTTGTAAATAATACTTACATAAAAAGAAGATAATATGAATTTTATAAGAATATATGAATAAATGATAATTAATTAATGTCACATTTATTGATAAGCCATATCAAATTAAAAATAAAATTTTTTAATAATTTTTCCATAATTTCTATTTACTTTTTATATTAAAACTAATATTTTATACTGTTCAAAATAACAAATAGTATTAGAATGGTTTTAAAAAAGATTATTATAATAAGTGTAAAAAAGATTCATAATTCTATTAATTTGTAAATTAGTTGATGAATCTATATTTAATTAAAATTGTCATGCAGTTTAAAATAAAAATAAGCATTATATTTTTGTTCAATATATAATTGATCATTAAACTGTAATGATGGGAAAAATTAAATAATATAGCTTAATTTTTTAAAAAGCAGATAATACAGGATAAATATATATTTCTTTAAAACAAATTATAAACAAGAAATTATAAGTTTATTATAATTATATTAATTAACATTTCTTTTTATTGCTCTAGTAAATTATTTAAATTGCAGCTTCAGTGACTATTTCTCAGTTAAAACTTTTTAATTAAACTTTTATTTTTAATAAATTTTAATAATTAATATTCTATTTATAGACAGAGAGTTTTTTTAAATAAATATACCTTTGATGCTTATTATTTTTATTAAATTTATGAAAATGTGTATATTATAGTTTTGTTAATCAGAAAAGGTTTCTCTGTTTTCTTACAAAATCATTATCAAACGAAGTCAAAATTTTTAAAGTAAATGAAAGTAAACATGTTAGTTATTTTCTCTTTAATGAAATTTTTTTATGTTTATATATTTTGTTTACTTTATCTGAGTGTTTATTTTATTTTTATTTATATTCAATTGTTGCATTTTGTTGAAATACAAGCTTGGTTAGGAGAATTCAATGGCAAAATGTTTAAACCCATCAAGTAAAAACATTCAAGAAATAAAATTCATAAAGTTTTGAAAATTTTAAAGTTTCAGTTCTTTTGATAACTGGGCAATAAAAATAACACATTGATGTACACTTCATATGTTTCACTAAACACAGTGCTAAATAAAATTAAATAATATTTAAACACAAATTTTCTTTTATGAATTTACTTGAAATGAACAATTTAAAATTTTTTTATTAATGATAATATAGATATATTATAATAAGGACATTGTCAAAATTATCCAGCAGAAAATTGAGAAAAGTTTGATGGAATGCAGAATTTAAACTGAAAGTTTGTGAAATAAACTTCTGGTTATGTAAAATTTTTCTTATGTATAAAAATACATCGTTTAATATAAAAACATCTTAGTTTTTCTTTCATATAAAAATATCTTGTGTATAACTGATGAAAATAATATTAGTAAAGTTTAATACTTCATGTATTTAGATTTATAAATTGCTTTGATATAATTTTTTATTGCTTTTTTATTTAGAAATTAAATTTTTTAAAATTTGGTTTTAGAAACAATGTTATTGTTAGTATTTTGAAGTAAGTATCGAATATAAAAGAGATTTTTCAATTCAAATATATTTTTATTAATTTTCACGTAAAATAATGAGAATAATTAAGAATTTTATTGTGATAAATGTTTTTTATATAAAAAAATAAATACCTTTCAAATGTCTGTTTTTAAATGTAGAAATTTCACTTTGACTTCCATAATTTTATATGTAAACATTTTCCCAATTTAGGTTTAAAACATCATTTTTCAAGAAATATTACTTTTTGTAACTACATATTATAAGAACACTTATTATATATACACTGAATAAAAATAATGTTGCTGCATTTGAATTGATCCCCAATTTTTCATAATTATTGGAAATTCAAATATATTCAGAAATTTAGCTCCATTTGAACGAATAAATTTTAACAGCTAACACAAACAAAATTTTACAAAATAAAGTCCTTTTTTATATACTTATGATAAAAATGTGTAATTTCGCAGGTCTTAATGTAAGAACTCCGCATATCTTAATTTAGAAATTATGGAATTAATTAATCTTAGAGTATTGTTGAATATTTATGTCCAAGCACAAACTCTAGACTCATATTGCAATTATCTTCTACACAAAGATTATATTTATTGCAAAAGCATAACTTAACATTGTGCCAATTGAAAACAAAAAATATGCTTCCTTTAAAAAATAGGTGAAAATTTTAGAATTAACTACAATAACTTTTTCATTATCTAAGTTGTATCAATTTTCATGTTGCTTTTATTGAAAGAAACTAACATTTTATCTTGATACTCCCTGAAATGAAATGAAATTTTCTATCAGTTTAATTTTAAACAGATGCTACACAAACGAATGTTAACAACTTTTAGGTACTTATGAGAAAAAACTTCGATTCCACATTCTAAATAACGAATGTTTTATTAGTAAATGATATCAAATTTGTTATCAATATTTTGCAGTGGTAAAGTGAAAAAAATTTAAGTTTGTATTGATTGCCTCCAAATAATTCTAAAGTCATATTTATTAAAGTGTTCATTAATATTAAGGTAAGATTGTAAACTCGTGTTTGTAATCATGCATTAATTTTGAATAATGTAAAACAGTAAGTCAATGAATTAGCATATTAATGACAAGATATTGTACGATATAATTATTATTCTTTATGAAATAATCACGTGGGGAATGAAATACAGTGCAAGAAAGTATTTGAAAATTTATTCTATGTATTTTACTGAAGGTAGTAATAAATTTCATGATTTTGAATTAATAACTATTGCTTACGTTTACAATATTAATTTAGTCATACAATCACGGGAATTTTTTTAAGTATAGTCATATCTTAAGCCACAATGGTAGAAATAATTTTCTAAAAATTATTTCATTTATAATAAATCCAAAATAAAATTAATAAAAAGTTCACCAAAACATGTCAAATAATTGGAACTACTTATGTAAGTATATTTTTTCTATGAAAAATAATATAATTGCATCGGTTATTTTATTGATATTCTACAAAATTAAAATCTTCAAGAAATTGTCGGTAAATTGTTATAAAAATAAGAAAAGCGAATGATAAGCATATTAAGATTTTTAGAAGAATTAGTCGAAGTATGCAAATAAGTTGCTGATAAATTATTACCTTTAATAATTTAATAAATTATGCCATTTTTCTGAAAACAATTTGAATTCTACTCAGTGAAACTAACGATGCTGCTTTGTTCCCTTCACCTAGTTATATAAGCATTGGGATTATTGACTGAAAAGTAAAGGAGAGACATTAAAAATATGTTATTTGTAAGACAGAGTCACTTCAATTTAATTGCTTTAAATCTTCAAAAGATTATTTTTGATTATACTTAATAGTTGCTCTAAACAATGCAGTTTGAAAAATGCTTTATTATATTAATTGTTAGACCAACGTTCAAATAACCAAGTAAATTCGTTAATGAAATACTTTATCTCATGTTCCTTGAAAACAGAATTTTTGTCGATATTATTTCCGCAACAGTTTGTAATTCCCTTAAATTTTGATTACTTAATTTTAATAACAGATAAATATCCCTACTAATATAAGTTTTCCCCATTGTTTCTCGTTCTTTTTTTTATCGGTGTCGAATATTGTATTGTTCTTTAAGTAGCTTTAATTGCATCAGTTCATTAACAGTACATTTTATAATAACTGAAAGGTGTTACTAATATTTGTATCATATAAACTACATCATAAAGCTTTGAAGTTCTTGATTTAGATATTTATATAAAGTGCTAAACAGTATCTAAAATTACAATAAAATTAATTGGTTAGCTATATCCGTTAATATATCTAAGGACAAAATAAAAAAATAATAAAATATTTTAATCAAAGGATGCAATTAATATCTAAAACTATTCTTATTTATTGAATTGTTATCTAGTATGTTATCATTGACAACAAAATTATGTATCTACAATTTGTTATATGTATTTTGTACATCAGTTTAAATATTAAAAAATTCGCTTAATTTATAAATAATAATTCAGTTGCATAACTGATTACATACATAATAGTTAGAAATAATCCTGATAGAAAGATTATAATATATGAATATATGCCATAATAATTAACTAATAGAAAGTTATGACAAAACATATGAATAAGGAATTTTAGAAATAAAAAAATTATATATATATATATATATATATATATATATATATATATATATATATATATATATATATATATATATATATATATATATATATATATATAATCTGAGGTGTGTATATATATTTTTTATAATTTTGTATACCTCGTTGTTGATAAATCATACCTTACCCATAGACAAAATGGAGATTTATGAAATGCAAAAAAAATTATATTAGAAGATAATATTGTACAAGGTTTATTGGAATATGAACTTAAAATTTTGAGACATTTTATTTTTAGATAAAATTTTGTGGCTTGAAAATGAGTGCACAATTTATGTCAAGTATATCAAAATTTTTATTTTTTTTAATAAATTAAATATTTATGTGGAAAAGGCTTGTAAGCATTTTAACTGTTACATATATTAAAAAATTTTAATTTGCTTGAAAGAATAATTCATTAAAAATTATCTTAAGTATATATACAATATATGACACTATCTTGTTTAATGACCAAATAAGTTTCACCCGTGATTTAAATATTTTATTTATCCATCATTTTAAGAACATACATCTGAAATATTTAAATCAATGTTATTCTTAAGCTTTTATTGTGAGATTTCATACGCAAATTGAGGAAAAATTACCTGGGGTAAAATTAGACTAAAATAAGTTACCATGGTTTATTTCACGATTGTCAGTAAGAACATGCATTTATTTTTAGGCATTTTAGTACGGAATCATATTAGGCATTCTATAAGATATATTCCCATATTGTCTAATAAAACTGTACAAATTGCACAAAGTATGCAAAAATATGTTTGGGAAACCTCAGTGTCCAGCATGAATATAATAAATGCTTGTACAGCAAAACTCCATTGTATCATATTTTTGAAATTTTTATCTATGCATTCTCTTTAATGGTTTAAGAGATTACTTTTTCCCCATTTAGTTTACAAAAAATTTCCTAAAAAATATTTTTATCTTATTAAATAGGAAAACATTCTGATTATAACCAACAAAACATTTCACATAAACATACAGAAACTTCCATTGAAAGTGAATCACAAGGCTTATAAATAATGATTGAAATTGCTCTTGAACATTTTAACAAGACTTTTTTAAGAATAGTGAGCAGGAAATAGAAGTGTATATGAAAATAACCTTTTATTTGAATTGTTTGAGTTTTTAAGAATTATATTTATTTTAAATTTATTACTGAGTATTTATTAAATAATAAATGAAATGATTGTATATACCATATTCAATGCAAATGTGTTTTATTCCTCATATTAGTTAAAATTTAAAATTTTAATAAAAATATCAAATAAAGCATTTAGGGATATGATTGCAAATTGTTTTAAATATAATTTCTGATCTTCTGTGATTTAATGATTACGAAGTCTTAAACAAATTTATCAAATGAAGAATTGTGATATTATAATTTCAAATTGTTAATAATTTATGTTAAACTTAATTTATGTATAGAATAATCACATATTATAAATCTTAAAACCTAAATGAATTTTCATTGTCTTAAAATAATTATTAAATTGTTTTAAGTAAAATGTTTCATTGGTTATGAGCTATAAAGTGTAAAATCAAATTATACTTTATATTTATCAAAATTTTGATAGTTAGACGTATACATTTCTTATGGATAGATGTTTTCTATCATTTTAAGGGCAGATTTCAGGATTAAAAATCAAGAACTTGAATAAAAAATATAAAAGTTAAAATGGAATTTGCATTGACTTTTATTAATTATTTTTTAATAAATATGCGTTGTTTAAAAACTGTGTTAAATTCATAATTAATCGATGATCGTAAAAGAAAATTTTTTTTTCTATATTATAGTTTCAAATACAAAAAATAAAATAAAAATTATAACTTTCGAATATTGGCAATGTAAATTTTTTATTATTATTATTGGCAAAGTATTATTTAATTTTGCAAATGATGTTAAAATAATTCAAATAAATTCATTAACTTTTTAATTCAATTTTTAAACACTCATCTGTAATTGTATGACGATTTATGATATATGGCATAATGAAAAAAATATCATCTAATACAGTTCTATTTTATACATTTCGAAATTTATATGTATAAGAAATTTTCTGAAACAAGAGGAACATATTAAGGAAGTGAATATTAAAATTATGTAAAATGCATGCGTTAAAATTTAAGTTTTACGTTTGTTTCTTCTAATTTAATCTCAATACTTCTTTATTAAAGTTAAGTAGAAATAAGAAATGTTTTAGTACAAATAATAGTCTCAGAAAAAAAATTACTAATGTAAATGATAATAAATTAAAATTTAAAAAAAATTTAAATTGAAACCATTATATATTCATCTATTAATATGGGTAAGATAAATGTACTCTGTAGAAAACACGATTTTTAAATAAAATTGTAGTCATAAGAATAAATTAATCGTCTTTTAAATCAAATTTTTCTTTAAAATATGCTCAAGTATTAGATCACAAAATTAAATTATAATGTACATTAGACACAATATATTTCAAAAAATAACACTTGCAAAAGAATAAATAAAAGTTCACTGATTTAGTTTCCATGCATTTTTCATTGCAATTTTCCTATTTTAATGTTTCTCTTAAAAGCATCAACATCAAGTAAAACAGAGTGAATTTTCCATTCTTTATTTACTTCCTATTCTTAAAACTCATGTAATCTATAAAAGATTATAATTAAATTTTAAAAATGTCACACTGAATCTAATCTAATCAAAACCATTTATTTTCCCATCAAAAAAATACCAATTTTATTTAAGATTGTAAATGAATTAGCAAACTTGCACTCATTGAATATACTCAATTTTTTAAGAGTGTGACTGCAAACTTTCGCTTTTTTAATACGTTTCTCACATTCTTTAAGACACAATATTTACACTTTTTATTATATTGTTTAGACTTTTTACCGTATCAAAAGAGCAAATCGAAATTTTTATTTATAAGTTATTAAATCTTATATTATATTTTGAAAACTTTAAAACTACAAAAATTTTCTCGATATGCTTTATCGTTCTTTTATTCAGAGGTTTATATTTTCATTTTTAATGTTTCAAAAAAATATCGGAAATATTTCATCCTTTATTTATCCCACTAGGATGCCCCCGTTATCCCATGATTTATTTATGAATAATTCCTTCAGCTATTGGAGAAAATACCAAACTTTTGGCATTTACAATATATATATATATATATATATATATATATATATATATATATATATATATATATATATATATATATATATATATATATATATATATATATATATATATATATATATATATATAATATATATATATATATATATATATATATATATATATATATATATATATATATATATAATATAATATATATATATATAATGTATATATATATAATTAATATATATTTCGAGGTTTTGATATTATATTTGGTCTCATCTTTGTGAGGATATAAAAAAATATTATAACAGGTAATACGTGCAACATAAGAACAATATTAAATGCAACATAATATATTATAATAAAAATTGCTTCTTTTACTTGATGACATATTTTGCATGTTAAGGGTAATTTACTAATATTTTGTAATTTATGGATTGATTAAAAGAGTTAACATATTTTTATAACTATTTCTGCTTAAAATTTTAAGAATTTGTTTGTATATTAATAGATTATTTTTGAATTCTGTTATTTTTTAAGTCTTAGGGAAAAGATAAAAATAATAAAAAATATTTGTGGAGAAACAAAATTGTAATTATTGTAGTTATTAAACTTAAAATAAATACGAACTGGAAATTTTTAAAATTTAATGCTGCAATTTATTTTGCAAAATAAGACAAAAAGATTTTTAAACAGAATGAAACTTCTATAATTCATTATCCAAGAGCCTTTAAAATGTCAATGCTTCAAATATTAAACTAATTCCATAAATGTTGTGTTTATGACAAGAGAGATGTTTATAAATCAAGAAAATTTCATGTGAAAAAGGCATCTTAATACTTGAAAGCAGTTAAAAAATTTCCCAATTTTTTATAATGATATTTCATTGCTTACAATAACAGTATTATTAACTTAAATATAAATATATATGAATTTGAGAATTTATTATACCTTTTAAAACATTTAAAAAAGTTAAACGTATAATGTTACTCTAAAAATAAAATGTTTTTCTTTATTACTTTTCTTTTTAAATTTGTTTACACATATGTGCTCACCACTAAATATTTATCTAATAATAGTTCATACTAAAGATTCTCAACAAAATTTCATTCCGAAATTTAATATACTCAGAATTTGCAATGTGTATTTACAATGCTATGAATTTTCTGATATTCCCGACTATCTTAGGCAGGTGGCCCTTGAGAGAATTGGTGAAATACCGAGCGATGCCATCCAGGTTTATACGGATAGCAGTAAAGATGAATTCAATCGTAGTGGCAGCGGAATTTATATCAAACAGCAATATAGTGTCTTAAGGCTGAAAAAGAGAAATCCTGATTATTGTTCGGTGTTCCGTAGTGAGCTCATTGCCATAGAGGTAGCCCTGGACTCCCTGAATTCATTTCCACATGGAGCTGGGATTTGGGTTTTGTCTGAAAGTAAAAGTGCAATATAGCATTTGGCCAGATGGCAACAAGTGAGAGACATTACTGAGGTTTCAATACTTCAAATGTTAAAACGGATGTCCGTATCGCATCATATTCACCTGCAATGGATTCCTTCCCAAGTGGATCTCGAGGGAAATGAGATTGTGGACACTTTGGCCAAAGCTGGTGTGTCTGAGGACGGTGTGCCGTCGGCACCTTTCACATTTTAAGAGATTCATTCAAAGATTAAACACGAGAACAAAATCACTTGGATTGTCCCTCTTGAGCATCATTGGTACCGCTGCGCGCGTCCTGGTGCTTCCTTGGCAACTGGTCTTAATAGACAAGAACAAACGGCTATTGCCCGTTTCAGAAGTGACCATCTTAGTAACTTGAAATTCGTCGAGGGTATGAAGAAATTCGAAATTTGCTCCTAGTGCTTAAATGAACAGGCCTCTCTTGAAGATATTTTTCAATGCCTTAGTCTCTCCGGGAGATATCTGGTGGAGAATCCACTTATGGTACTGGACTTTTTAAAGGTGTACGTGCTCATGGGCCTGGTCTAGCACTGCTGACCTCGGGGACATGCTACAACATGCTATGAATTTTTAATTCTTCTTCAAATGTGTGGAGATGTTTGATTATGAATGAATTATCAAGAACTGATTATTTTTATGATGGTAATGATTTGTAAGTATCATTTTAATGAGAAGCACATTCACAATAATGTTAACTAAAAAAATCATATTTATATCATTCACAATAACTGCCAATTTACCAGTTTATCAAAAGTTTTATGTTAGGGTTTTATCATCCAGATGTGAACAAATTATTGAAGTAATTATGTAGTAGGAAGGAATTATCCTGAAGTTGGGTTATATAGAAGCTTAAATTAAAATGAAATGAAGTTAACTACTTAAAAATATAAATATAATTTAGTTTTTTAAGTAAAAATCAAATAATTTATTGATTCATATTTTAATATTTATGTTAAATTATTTAATACATACAAATTAAATAAAAAAATTGCATTTCATAATATTGCAAAAATTAGCTGAAATTCCCAAAAGTAATTTTTTAAATTGATAAACTATGTCTATTTCTTATTATTTGTATAAAAGTAGTTAACGTTTTATGTGAGTTCCATACATGAATTTTTTTTTGAATATATGAATTAAATATTTTCGCATACTAAAATTTATGCTTCTTTTTTGTAAAGAAGGATAGTGTAAATGATGCAAAATTGTAATTTTGTCAACGATATATGAATTTAAACGATAAAAATTTATATTTACTGAAAAGTAGATAGATTTTATAAATCATACATTTTAAAACTATTATCACAATTTACGAATAAAACTTATTAGAATAACAAAAATTATTTTACTAGATGTATCCAATGTTAGGATTTGTAGAATAGAAAAACACTTCACCATTGTAGCAAAATATTTTATTTATTAACAGTTTATAGTGTCAGATTTCATTCTAAAAAATTTAAGAATTAATGTATGTAACTTGATTTAAAGATCAAGTTACAAGAAGTATTAATTGTTATTATTATCTTCTTAAGGAGTCAAAAAGATAATTTTAGGTTTATAGTTTAAATGGGAAGAATTAATTACTGACTGCTGTGCCATATTATTGTATTTTCATTAGTAACTTTTATTCAAACACAATTAAAGAGGACGTTTTAAATTTGGAAAAAAAAATTAGACACTGTGTAATTTATAATATAATACTTAACATCTTTGAAAAATATTACTTCATCATATAATTAATTTATGCAATTAATTACATGATGACCTATTTATTATATTTTTCTCCCGCACATAAAAATTTATTATTTTTCGTGAAAAAAACATATAAAACAACAACTATATATAACAATGTACGCAACAATAACAAAATGTAAATTTCTTTGAATCAAAACAAGATTAAATAAATAATAATATTTTAACTATCAGCTTTTTTTCTTTACTAAATAGAAATATTAATTTAAATGTGTTGGTTATTTTGATAAAATGTGTGTGAAAAAGAAAACCATTTAATACAATGATAAATGTAACATGGTTTGTAAAACATATGTAATAACTCACTTATTTTCTCTCGACTAGAATATTTACATCATATAATATCAAAATACAAAAATGTGGTTGAGCTATTAAATTTCATAGCTCTTTTACGGGAAGAAAAAATATATTTCCTAATTAAATGCCTACATAAATTTCAAATTTGTATTTTATTAATTTTTTCCAAGATTGAGCCTAATAGATACACAGTTAAAAATACATTTCTCAATTTATTATTATAGGTTGAACATTAAATAGCTTTTTGGAAGCAGTAAGAAAAAATGTATTTTCAAAATAAATTGTAATTTCTCAGTGAATTTGCTGTTGTTGTTGCACCAGTATGCTTCCCTTTACCTATTTTATTTGTTTTTCGTTACAAGCAGTTGCAAATAATTTGTTCTCGCACCATTAGATAAAATTTGCAAAGTTCTTTTTAGCAGCCGTCTTTTTAATTGGATTTCTGGAAGCTCTAAAACACAGAAGAAAACTCATGTATCCTCTAAAGTTTTTTGATGGCTGAATTTCTTCAAAATTGTAGAGCAAAAACTTCACATAAGAAAATACAAATTTTACTTTCACTAAATAAAATTATTAAAGAAGAGACGGAGAAAAAGAACCAAAATCACTATGTAGTATGTGGTTTTCCTATACCAAAAAGCAAGAATTAGCATTTATGTTGTGACTTCGTTTGGTTGTAACTTGCATAATTTGTTTCATTTTCATTGCAAACAACTTATTAAAATTACATAAAAGTTTATTTTTTTCTAACAGATTTTTACATAATAATCTTGAAAAATTATGATGAAGTTAAAATATTTTTGAGAGGTCTTTATTAAAAATATTTAGACTTTTTTATTGTTTTACTAATATTGAATTTAGGGAAGCATTTTTAAATGACAATATGTTTCTGAAAAGAAACTTTATAGAATAGGACATTACAAACATGTTAAAAAAATACAAAGTAAAGAATATTTACATTTTTTTATTTAATCGGATAAATAGTACAATAATAGTCATAAATATTTGTAATATATTTTGTGAAAGTATTTATACTTTCTAATAACTAAGCTCCATGTGCTATCGAAGTTTTTTAAACAAACCGAAATTCATGAGTTCATAGCAATGATTCACATTTTCACGCGAGTTTTAAAGTGTACAAATGTTTTCTTAATTAACTTACAGGAAATTAAAGAATATATTAATGTACGGATACTTTATCATTGAAGCCCTAGGATAAGAGTCACTTTTACCTCTGATTTCCAAATATCTAGAAAAAAGAAAAACCTTACACGCATTCCTTAGTAGGATTGTGATTCACTCTCTAAGTAACAATAAACAATGACCGTAAGCGAAAAGAGTATTAAGTGATGCGGATGAATCCACTGAAGATTAATGTTGTATTGAATGCTTTACATTTGAAGTGATAAAAGAGATAATTAAATAATCTATGACCTTCACACACATATATGAAAACTAAAGTATTTTTGTGGGATGACTGACAAATAAACGTGTTCCGAGATGTTTGTCAATAAAACACTCCTGTGAATTATAAGTAATAATCTTCTCTTGCCGTGCGTAATAAAGATTTCATTTGCAAAGTAGAACTTGTAAATTGCTGAGCAAATGTATACCATTGAAATAACAGTGTTGAAATTGCCATATGTCACGAAGGATTCTGCATTTTTACTACGAAAATTATTCATTAATACAGGACCTGATGCAATTACCATTATGCATGATTATGTGGTATATGTTTTCTTATCTTTTTTCAGACACTGATGTCTATGTTTTTCTCACGAAACATAAAAAATTATACCCACTAATTTAATTCTATAAAAGCGATAAAAATTGATTTTACATAGTCAAATGTTTTAATCACTCACCATAACCGAGAATTTGCACGCATAAGAGCATTTATGCATTTTTGGAAACGCTTTTTTTATTTAAATGTGATTATAATCGATGAATTTGATGCATTTTACCTTCTCTGTATGTTTGATTGTTGGATACAATGATGTCTCATAAAATTTGGAATCGAGCTTTACTCTATGGTAACTAATTGTAACATGTTTAATCTACAGTTATATCTTTATTAATTTAAACAGTTTTTAATTCTATGATATTTATATTAATATTTATCCCCAGATTTCTACAAATTATACAGTTCTAATTTATTTTAACCAGCTTAATTTATTTCATGCAATCAGTAATTTACAAATAAATGTAAACGAAGAGGATAATTCTTTGAGATAAAGGATTGTATTCTACTGTGTTTGGTTATTGAACTCAAAAATGTTTTTCTTCTTCTAAAATTTAGTATTTACTGTTTAGAAGATTTGCATACTACGTAGAATGTTTATTATGTGTCTAAAATTTATAAAGTAAAATTAGTTTATTTTGTAAAATAAATAACGTTTTAATAGTTACGAAGTTTATTTAGCAAATGATATCACAATTATTCCACTTTATAATTAAATTATTTTATTAACTTTCTTTTCTTTTGACACGTTTGTTCTCTTTATCTTTTAAATTTTAAGTTTAAGAAGCCGTATTACACTACACAATTCATGAATTTTACAAAATAAGGCAAAAACGACTAAAATAATCAAATCATAATTGAATTTTAAAATAGTCTCAGGAAACAAGTTTTGCACCAATAAGGTAAAACTATATCACAATTAGAAGTTTTCATATATTCTTATGTCGATATATATTGTAATATCAGAAAGTGATATTATCACAATTTGCACATACTCCATAATATCTTACATTTAACTTGACTTAAAAAGGACATTAATGAGTACGAATTAAAATTCACTTCATTAAAGGATAAAATTGTTAAAAATCATTTTGAATATCTCTAAAGAAAACTGTTATTCTTCTTCTTCCTGTACAATAATATTGTAGAAAATTAAATTGGCTGGAAAAGGTAATTAATTATTTTTTCGAAAAAATTAATTATTTTGAATTTGATCAGTTTTTTTAAATTTAATTATTTTGTGAGTTGAATTATCTTATCCAATATTTCGAATAATTTATATAATTTGCTAAAACTACATTCTACACAAATTTTGATAGGTATTTTGTACCTATAATTATTGATTTTACACTATAAAATTTTTGCAACTGACGGAACAAAAGGAGGGCTTCAAATTTGGTAACATTTTTTTCATTTTAATATAATTGCTGTATCTCCATCATTATATTACAGATAGTTCCATTAGCGCTTCGAATGAATGTTACCTTTACTTGCTCTTTGTTTAAGCCTTTTGCTTGTCGTTGTTCTCTGTGCTGTTATGTGTAAATAAAAAGTAAAATAAAACCTCTTTTACTATTCACTAAATTAATTCAAACATACGACCTATAACTTGTGCTCCGACAATAACGCTGACATAAACTTACGTTTAAACAAATTAAATGGACGAACAAGGAGTACGTTTCTTTAAGTGACATAATGAACGCCAAAATCTGCGTTTTACAGACAGAAAAAACCATTTAATTTGGTACGCTGCTTACTTGATTATGGAGTGCTTCATTTTTAGGTTTTGTTTCATTGAAATATT
This sequence comes from Latrodectus hesperus, assembly GCA_037975125.1. Classification (NCBI taxonomy): domain Eukaryota; kingdom Metazoa; phylum Arthropoda; class Arachnida; order Araneae; family Theridiidae; genus Latrodectus; species Latrodectus hesperus. Next base: position 86,028,965 of record CM075853.1, read on the forward strand.
TAATACTGCGTAAAAAAAGTCACACTATAATTGCAATGTTGAGAAAAAAAAGTTTAAGATTGCAGCAATAAATTTTATTCACAATTCATACACATCAAAAATGGAATAATTCAATATGTTTGAGAGTATAAAGTGCAACAGCAAATTAGTGACAAATTTACACACTTTTTGTAAGTTGCTGTTTCATACAATGTTCAAATAAACGTATCAATACATATTAAAAAAATATTGGAATTTAAAGATATTTGAAATTTCTTTCTTAACTGCATCATGTATGATTTCAGAACATTTGTAAGATTTGAAAGTTGAAGCTACACATAGCGTTACTTTATTTCTTCTATTTGTCTTTAAATATTCATGTAATAGTGGCCTGTAGAGATGAAATCAAGTGATAAAAGAAAACTCCAATAAAAAGTTACATGCTTCTTTTTGTCTTTTTATGTTTATGCCATTTCTTGATAAATCTGTTTCTTCGTAAGTGTCTTTGATCTTAATTTTTCATAGTACAAATACCCCTATCCCCCCAAAAAAACTACTTATGGCTTCTCAATGTGGTGAACATTCTTATGATTACTTTATTTTTTACATGATAATAAGTTATTTTCCAAGATTAAAAAATATAGTTTCATCTATATTGTAACAAAATAAAACTTTGATTTCATTTCCTCTCACGTTATCTGAAGTATATCGTTAAATAACTGCAATTTACATTTTGAGCTAAGAATTTAAAGGAAATTAATCTTAATAATTTCTGTATTATTTTTTAAGAAAAAGAGACATCGTTTATATTTATTATATTGTAATGAATATTTTATTCAAATATGTAAAATTATATTTATACATAATATGTGTTTAGTAGTTGCCTTATGCATACGAAACTTAATATGAATACAATTTTGGAAAAATAATCTATTAAAATATCCAGCATAAAATAATGCTGTTTTGATTTTTCATGTTGAACAGACTTTTTGTCAATTTGAATGACATTGTATTTAAACTTATTAATATTTATTAAACTATTTTTTCTTTCTTACTCATTTGCTTAAAATGTTCTAACAATTCTACATTTATTATAGAGAGTATGGATGAAAAAACAATAATCAACGATTCTTGAATACAATTCTCACATCAGAAGTGGATTTTGTAAATTTGAGAATTCCATGTATGTTTTTGTTCCCTTGCAGGGGAAAATAAAAAAAAATTAAAGAAAATGAAAATCAGTTTTGAACATTCATTAAGTATTTGTTATCTGAGAAGACCACTAGTTAAATTTCTGGATTTCAGTCGAAGAATCAGGCCCATATTTGTGTGTACAAAAGGTTAACCATCGATTGCTAATTCAAATTGATTAATAATTCTGTATTTTAGATGATAATTTATCTACATAATTAATGTAGGCATCTTTTTAAAATAGAATATAAAAATTTCAATAACAATAATTTTATTTCTTAGTATTAAATTTAAAAAATGCTTTTTCATTTTCTTAACTTCTGACTTTTAAGCAGTTCACTGTTGAAATGGAAAAAAGTCATTGAAAATTATAAACAATTGTATCCTCTCTTCCAAAAAAATTAACTGCTACTGTAGAAAATTCTAAGAAAAATAACTATTTTTGAAAAATAATCATTTACCCAAAAATGCAGGAAAGCAGAATTTAGTTTCCAGCAAAAAATGAATCCTGTATAATTCGATTTGCTTGCAGATAAAAGTTGGAACTTTGATTAGCGTTCTTGATTCTCCAGTTATTCTCCAGAGAGAACAGAGGTGTGTTCTGAAAGAGCAATAAATTTATCCGTCAAGGGGTAGGTATTGCTCCCGAGGGAAGAATAGAATCTGAAAGAAGTAAAAGAACCAAAAAGAAAATCGGAAACACGATTCTCAAAAAGGGGATGTTGGAGAACAAAGGATTGTTTTCCTTGTTTCAAGTTGGCAGTCTGCGAGAACAAAAGATTGACACCGATTCAAAAATATATTACGGCATAAATGAATAAAATTCATCAAATTTTATGAATATTTAGGGAAAATTTATTTTTTTAATCTTAAATATTAAATATAATTGTATTTGAGAGATTAATAAAAACGTAGCATGTTGATATACATACATATGTATATCTATATGTATGTATATGAGTCAGAAACAACTTAAATATCAGAATCGTATTTTTAGAATTTTAATTTACATACATAAGCAACCTTTTAAGATAGAGCTTTAATTGAAACCTTTAAAAGAATTGTTTATTTCGTATAATTGTTAAGCTGTCTTTGGGGTGAAACTCTCATATATGAAACAACCATTCATTAAATGAATTAAAATGGATATTTTTGTTGTGTACATAGATATGAGTCCGACGTTTTATCGTCCTATACAGCCACTTTTTCACCAAAAGTTTATACAACCACAACAATCATTTTGAAACACTTTAATCATTCTTGACAGTAAGAAGTCTCAAATTCATAAATTTTTTGACTGAAGATTAATATGCAGATCTTTCAGAAATTCAATTCCTATATTGTAATCTAATATATATGAAGTTATTTCTCTAAACTATTTTAGTTTAAACTACATTATGTATTTCTAATACCTCAAAAATTTCATATTGTTTATTTGATTCGGTATGTGCTTCCTAATGCATTAAACATTTATAAAAATATACAATATTATATATTTTATGATTTTAATATTAAAAATAATATATTTAAATGAATGATTAAATGTTTCATTAATTTAATATTTTAAATGTATTTTATACAGTTTTGTATAAAATATATTTTATACATTTTTGTCATGGATAATATTTACATTTCTCTGAAATTTACATTTGACTATCAGATATTTGCATTTAATAACTTATTAATCACAACTATTAAGCTTGTGTGAAAGTAAGGAATTTTCCTGAAATTATCTCTCAAACTGCTGAATGTAAATTTAGCTCCAGGAATACCTGGAAACGTCAATTTGAATTACAGTAATTTTGTCCATTCTGTATAATGTGTGATGTCCCAGCATATGGTTAGAATTTAATCAAAGGACTCGTCATCGCATATCATATTTGACGTCTTGTGAAATGAACTCGATATGAGTTTGGTATGTCATTTCAAATTGTATCATCGTAGAAGTATTTTAGAATTTTGTGACTGTATTTTAAAACATTGAGTACTATTATATAAAATGAAGTATTTGAATAAAAGATTTTCATACAAACATGGATTTTTTCAGTGTTTAAAAATTAACATAATTTGATCTCTTGTCAAATATTATAAGTACACATATTAAAAATAATATTAGTTTGAATTTAATTATGAGTTTATTCATACTTCAATAATTTGAAAGAAATATATGATTCATGTATTTATATATGAATTACTTGTATTCTAGATTTATAAATTTATAATATTTCAGGGTATTCGATTAAATTATTATCTCGTCAGGAGGGTAGTGTCTTTGATACTTCAGTGAGAGAAAGATACTCGTTCTGAGAGAAAGGGCTTTTGTAAGCCTCAAGTTCTTCAGAATGAATTATGTAGTTTTTTTCATTCACGGTAAAAATGTACCTTGCATAAACTAAGATATAAAAATTTTCAATTCTTATCACCTATTCATTACGTTAAGATGAAAAATATTGTAATACAATTCCATTTAACTATAATCAGTCATCCCTAATAACTTTAATGAGACTATATTAGAATATTTTGTTTTTTATAAAATGTTATTTTCAAACTGATAATGTATCTACTCTATATTAATATTTACTATCACGCTTATTTTTTTATGAGAAATTAATAATATCTCAGAAAGAAGTGAAATATTTAATTAAAGAGCCATGGACTACTGTGGAGAAGTGTTTTAAAATATTTTATTGAAACATTAAGTAATTTAAATTAATAATATAATTATATAATAATTATATAATAAATAAATAATATAATTAAATAATTTAAATAAAATAAATAAATGTTTTAGGAAATTAATTAATTTATCCAATTAGCAAAATACAAAACATTTATTTAGAATATATAATGCACACTAAAATGAAATAAATGGGTTCTTTTTTTAAATGAATTTTAAAATTCCTCTGTATAGTTTCATTGAATAAAATAAAAATAATCAGGACATACTTTTGCAAGGAAAAAAATAGAATAGAATTGAAAAATTGATAATAAAACCACTGTGAGAGTAGAAGAAACATGTATATTAGAATAGCCTTCTTCCTTTAATGAAAGAATAAAATGTTAAGTGTTAGTAAATGAAAAGCTTATATATGTTTTTTGTGTTTATTCTTTCTAAATTTTTGCTGAACTATTTCATATTTTCTTTAAGTGTTTTTGGAGCAAAAAATGATGATAGTTCAATTAACCAAAACATGTCATAAATTAAAAAAAATTCATTGAAAAATCATTATTGTTTTAGAGTTCAAGTTTTCACACATTCACCAGGATGTATACAAAAACGAAAAATTAAATACTTAATGGACCTTTTATCATTAATATTTACTTGATACCTATGCATCATAGTCAAAAAGAGCTTAAAGGGTATGTGTTTCTTTCGTAATGCTTCAAATAAAGCGAAATTTTTACCGGAATTTTTTAAAATATATTGTTCTAACTTGGTCCACAGTTTCAAGAAAATACATGGTCTGGAGATTGATATGTACAAGCACTGGGAGTCACATAATTTAGTTGAGTACACCTGGAAATAATCCATTTAGATATGAAATAGAGAATAAAATGATTGATAAGAATGAGCATATAATATATAAAATATTTTGATATTAGAAACAACTCACGAATCTTTGAAACTCTGGCTCAGAGAACACATTCTAAAAATCACTAATCCAAAGCATTTCTTCGTCCTCATGTTTATCTTTGATTTAAGTCATGGCTCTAAGATCATGTATTGAATCATAAGTTTAAATTTAAACAGCAATTCATAATCAAAGTGAAAAATACTATTGATTTCTGAGTGATATCTTATTGATCTTATCATTTAATTTTGCCCAATTCTTATTGAATTTAATATTTAATCGGGTTTTTAAATAGTGGAATCAGATAGTTAAGATTAATACGAGTGTTTTCGAAATGGGTTGGAACCATTCGTGTCACTCTAAATATGCTATTTTTGCAGATTTTATTGCATTATTTCGGCCAATTCTTACGTGCTATCATGAATTTCCTACCTTGATCGATATATATTTTAATGTAATTCCAGATGTATTTCAGCACAATGATAAAGCTTTTAAAATAACTTCTCATTTATATGAGAAGAATTACGTTAGAAAAAAGAATGAATTAATGATACGTGCCGAAATCCCTGTGATTTGAGGTAGAAAGCTTCATAATATTAGAAATAGCAATTTAATAATTAAAAATTCGCTGAAGATACATTACTTCCTCATCGTCGTATTTTAAAATTTGATATTGGTAATTCCATTTAATATTTCATAATACCTGAAAACATACAGTTTTTTTGTGAAGAACATGATTAAATCCGAAAAATATTCCATTTGGAACGCTCAACATACGAACTTGATTTAAATCCCAGTACAGCATGCCTAACTCACTCTCAGATTATGCATTGTCCAACATTAAAAATACAACACTAAGAAGAAGTGCTCAGAAAATTATGAAAATACTTGATTATGAATAAGATGCATCATACCGAGTTATGAGAAGGATGTGAAATGCGCAGCTTTCTAGGCATGTAGGATAAGATATAAGGTGAAAAACCGGTAGAGTGGTCAATTACGCGCCATTATTGCTGATTGGATAATAATATTTGAAAGTTTGTTCATGTCGCAAAGAACGCCTCCAATTGCATAGAATGTACTGTCGACAGAGTCAGTTCCAGCAGATAGATGAGTTTACGAGGGGCATGGTGATCGGACTGAGAAGAGCAGGTTGGTCCTTACGGCAAATCGCAACTCACAGACATCTAGACACAGTGCAGTGACTGTGATGAAGACAGTTGGAGCAAAGAAGTGGGGAACTTTTGCGGGGTGCAGGTGCCACCAGAGTGACGTCAGCTTGCGTAGATCGATGCGTCCTACGGGAGACGGTGACAGCCCCACAAAGCACGACTGCCGAAATTTTGCAGCATGTGCAAGACATCCCATATCGAGCAGAACCATTTGCTGTCGATTGGTTGCGGCCTGTGCTCATCCCGTCCATTAAGAGGACTGCCACTGACCCCACAGCGTAGACGCCAATGTCTGGAATGGTGTCGATTAGAGCGATGTGGACCACGGATATTTACAGGTATATATATATATATATATATATATATATATATATATATATATATATATATATATATATATATATATATATATATATATATGTATATATATATATACATATACATACATACATACATACATATATATATATATATATATATATATATATATATATATATATATATATATATATATATATATATATATATATATATATATATATATATATATATATATATATTTTGAGATTTTGAGTGCTCAAATTTCTTTGATTCTTGAAGCTTTTTCATACTTAAATATTTGACTTATTTTTAAACAGAACATAAACAACGGAAGAATTGAATGTATACTAATAAAATTTCATAATTATGTAATTTATGATTATTAGCAAAAATATTCAATGGATAACTATTTTTAGTGCATTGACAATTTAACTAGAAGATAATATTTCACATAAAATTTATTTCCATTGAATATGCTTGAAATATTTTTTTACTGCATTTATATATATATATATATATATATATATATATATATATATATATATATATATATATATATATATATATATATATATATATATATATATATATATATATATATATATATATATATATATATATATATATATATATATATATATATATATATATATATATATATATATATATATACATATATATATATATATATACATACATACATCAACTGACTTATATTTTTAATCTAATTTAATTTTATCTGACACAATACCTTTACATCTAAAGCAACTTTCTCAGTAAAATAATCACATTAAAAAATGAAATAATCACGTTTCTTTCTCCAGGGATATAAAATTAGTTTAAAAGGTACAGTGAAAAGATAAATTACACACATCTTTCTCTAAATTTTATTTCATTCTATTTCTAGTAAATATGAAAATGCCCCAATCTCTTATTTCGAATAAATATATGATCAGTGCTGTTCTCATTGTTAACTTTAAATGATACATTATGTATTTATTTTTTCTCATAAGCTTAATATTAATTTCTGACAATATTTTATTAAAACAATTCCTATTATTGGCTAACACACATATGATTTTGATTGCTCAAATTTCTTTGATTCTTGAAGCTTTTTCATACTTAAGTATTTGACTTATTTTTAAACAGAACATAAACAACGGAAGAATTGAATGTATACTAATAAAATTTCATAATTATGTAATTTATGATTATTAGCAAAAATATTCAATGGATAACTATTTTTAGTGCATTGACAATTTAACTAGAAGATAATATTTCACATAAAATTTATTTCCATTGAATATGCTTGAAATATTTTTTTACTGCATTTGTTTTCCTTTTAATTTTTTTCCTGTTTTAGATAAAACTTTTTCTACAATGTTAGGAATGCTAGGAACTGCAATATTTCTTTGACATAAAGCTTAGCATATTTATGAAAATCAGCCTAGTTTCGTCTAGGAAAGCCACCTGTTAAAAATGAATAGTTAAATCAACAGATAATGTAAAAATTAGATTATGCAGAAAAAGATCATGCAAAATTGGAATTATATTAATTTTGTAAAAATTTATTTCATAGTTTCTGTAATATTTCTAAATTTTAAAAGGCTATAATGAATTTTTAATTATAATGGATAAGTTTAATAGTTTTCGTCAGTTTAATTGTGGTATAATAATTTCCATAAAGAAGCAGAACTGATCAAGAATCCATGGATCAGAAAGTACTGTGGTAAAATTAATCAGTAATTTCAAATCGTGGAAATTAAGATTTTGCTTAGTTTGGAATTCACATTCTTCCTATATTAATTTGTGAATTGTTCCTATATTTTTAAAAGAATGTGAGTAGAGTCTTTCTTATTTTTCACCATAGATAGATTGACATTTTTTTCAGTGTATCAGTTTTTAGATAAAATAAAAACAGGAAGCATGTGATTTATCAGAACATTAATGTACGCGAATGAAAAAATGTTTTTAAATGAAAAGTCACTAAATATTACTTGGTCCATTTATTAAAGAAAAATCTAGAAACTGATATAATTTGACTCATATATTTAGAAACAAAAACTAGTTTCATTCTAGTAAATAGGGGAATAAGGTAAGAATAGTAAATAATTTAGAAAAAGCAGCAGTAAATGTATTCTTAAATATTTAATAGTGCATATAAGAGGTTAGTGCATATTAGAGGCTAGTGCATATTAGTATTTGATAGAAATAAATAGAATGAACTGCTTTTTTTTAAGAGAAAAATGAAGAAACATTCTGTATTTTGAAAAACACTGAAAAGTTCTGATGAGAAACACAAAAAAGATTAAAGTGACATTTTCTAGAATATACTGAATTGCAGGTAATAAGGATTTCAGCTGCTAATGATTTTCACTGCTGGCGCAACGATGCATTAGAGACTATAATTTGTTCTACACAAGAAAGTTTACTCATGCAGATAGATTCACTTCACTGCATAAGTAATCAAACGCTATTCGCTAAATGGTTTTGGAAGTACTTGAGTACGAAACAAAAACCAAACAAAAATCTTCTCCATTATCTTCTTATTAGATGACAATGACAAAAGAGTTTCCTGAAAATTACCAGTCGCTTTTGTATCCTATTAGTTTTTATGCGTAAGCTGTAATAAGCAATTTTTTTAAAATGGGAGATTCTTGAATAATATTCTGAAGTTATAAGATTTTATAAAACAAAAATATTACCGCTCAAAATATGCTTACTACATTTTCTGGATTACATAATTAATAATTTCTTTATTTAGAAACTATATGTGTTATAAGTTTATAATTAAAAAATAGAAACACTGTGTTGGAAATGTAATTAGATTCTTTGCCCAGCTAAAGCAGTCAATTTTTTATTTTTGTTATTTACGTAGGTATGAAATTTGATTGTAAACAACCAAAATAATTTGTTAATTATTTTGATTGCTTACAATCAATGAATTTTAAAACTTAAAACAAGGAATGAATTACAAATCATTTTTAGGGAATATATTTATATATTCTTGAACATTTTCATTCCTAAGCCAACAATATAAACACTATGTTCATCATTCTATTAAATTATGATTGTAAAAAAATAGAGTAATATGACTAAAATATCCGTAAAAGATATTGTGGGATTCTGATTTTAAAGCACAATTTTAAAAAAATTATTAAATTTTTTGCTATGTATACATTTTTAAAAGTATATTTTAGTTTCCTTTATTTGTGAAAGTTAAACATTGGTGAATTTAACATAAATTTTCACAATAAAATTGCAAATCAGTTATTACATTATTAATTTGTTTCTAAATTCATTATGATATAGATTAATTCTAAATCAATGTTTTTCATATGCTTTTAGTACTCTTTTACCAAGATTGCAAAATATATACTTAAATCTTTGGAGATCATGTACCATAAATGTGTGATAAGTAGTTTTGAGTTTTTTACAAATTTCAAATGAAAAAATATTACTGAAAATCAATAAATATCATTTAGGTTTAAGGATTATTTTTATTAAAATGAGATGATTTAAATTAAATTCAAGAGAAGAGATTTTTTACAAAACAGTAAACGCTATTAAAAGTGGAAATAATTTATGAGGCAACGAAGAGAAATGATTAGTTATAGATATTTTTCATGAAATAATTATTTATTATTCGTGAGCTTAAGTAGTTTCCTATGAATTATTAAGACGAAGATTATTGCTCTTTGCTGGTAATGGCTTATTAAATATTTGTCATTAATTTTTAAAGAAATGTAATCCAAAACAAACGTAAATACTTTCGCATTTTCATTCTTTTTATTCTGCTAAAAATTGCATAGCATCCTTTATGAAACAATGAAAAGCCATTATTTAATTACATTAATTGCCAAATTGTATTAAATAGTATTAATTATATAAATTATTCATTAGAATAGAGCAATATTTGAAAATCATATATATTAAGAAATATTAATCAATAATCAATATTTCTATTTGCAAAGCAAAACATACCTACATACATACATACATACATACATACATACATACATACATACATACATACATACATATATATATATATATATATATATATATATATATATATATATATATATATATATATATATATATATATATATATATATATATATAGTGTATGTGTGTGTGTGTGTGTGTTTGAGCAATAAATATTATGCATTCGACTCCTTTTTTTTATTTTTGGAATTACAAATTCTGTTATTCTGGGTTTCTTAAACGGAAAACGACATGTAAACGTTAGTTTTTATGATAAAAAGTAGTTCGTTATGCTTGTATGTTAATAATGTTAAAATAATGATAACCTACATGAATACTAAAGGAGTCAGTTTAACGACTTGTTACTTTCAGTTTCATAAAAGCACCTATCACTTAGAAAAATTTTGTTCTGTAAAACAAATGTGAAATTGGATTAGATATTTTGGAGTTTTGAATTTTCTTACTAAATTCTATAACACATGATTAATAATATGAAGCTTTCAAGACGTAATCATTTGGAGAATATATAGTAATGTATTAAGCAGTTATGTTATTTGAAATTAATAAGATGATAATCATAAGTATATTTAACTACAAATTTCATATAATATAATAAAATATCATAAAAATAAAGTAATTGAATCTAATCGAATTTAGAAATATATTTCGAATATTTAAAGATTTTTCAATTGAATTTATTTTTCAATGAGCTGTTAAACGTGCAAGTACCATTTTTAATATTTGCTTTTTTTGTTATTGTATTATTAAATTTCAAATATTATTATTTCAGTTAAATATTTTTTTAATTTTTTAAATAAAGTTAATATTTATTGCAATAAAATTAAATTTACAAAAATAATTTTTTTCAATAACAAATAAAGTTAAAGATTTCAATATGTTCAAATTGTAATGGAATTTATATTTTACATTGAGTTTCAGACATTACAGAAATTTCATTTATAGCTATTTAAAATTCTGAAGTAATTTTAGATAGCTATAAGTGAAATGGGAACCAAGAAGAATGCAAGTAACAATATTATACAATGAATGGAAGACATGATTAAATTGATGGATAAATTTTTTATCGGGAATGATTTCTCAGAACCAGATTAATTTCCCGAAAACAGCAATAATAATTCTAATTCCTTCAAGGAATACAGTAAGTAAATACAGCTAATTATAACTGTCTGTTCTTAAGCATCTTCTCAGTCTAAAATACGCACAATTTTGAAAATATTTGGCGATTGTAAATAAAATATTATTTACGAATTTTAAGAACAAACTTGAAATATTTGGAATATGTGGGTATAAAAAATAAATATTGTATCGATTATATTCCTCCTGTGGAACTGAAATCTGATACGATTGTATTTTTTCCATAGAACAGAAATATGCACCAGGTACTAAACGGAGAATTTTAAATTACATTAACATTTAAGTTTTAAAATGTATACATCATAAAGCATTTTAAGAATAGAAATTCACATCCATTAAGATTTACTGCTAAATCTAGTATAAACTTGCTTTCATAATTTGTAATTCTTGTTAAAATTCAATTAATTTTTTTTAATTTTCTCCAGTTTTTATCAATTTATAAATCTAAAATAATTTTCATGATAAAAAATACACTTCATTAAATGTTTAAAATATAAAAAAAACCCTTAAAATATTTAGTATATTTAATTTTTTTACCTAAAATAACTTTTAAATAATATTTTAGCTCGTAAAATAGCTATAGATAAAATACTTTGAGTACATGTATTACTAAAGTTTTACTTGAAAATGCTTATCATATAAGTAACTTGTTAATTACATACTTTGATAATTAGATAAATGCTTTGAAATTGATTTTATCTAAGTCTAATATTATTATATGTGTTTGCTTCCCTATTCATATATATAGTTTAAAATTTGAAAAAAAATTTAAAATGTCATAAAAATTTCTTTTTAAATAATATGTTGATTTTCATAACTTACTAACTATAGTTGTTTTCTAAATTAAATAATACAAAATAATTTTTTGTGATAAAGAACATTTTAAATATTAGCTATTGTGTATCTATTTAACGTGATAAATTATTAAAATAAATACTTGCTATCTTAAGATTTTTCCCACAAATTTTTAAATTGTACCTCATCTTTTAAATAAATAAGTAGGCAAGAATTTTGAAGGCAATTAGCATCAAATGCTTTTGCATTAAAACCCAAAAATAAAAATTCCATCATAAAGAGAGTCAAACGTTTACAGTATTATTCAGTACAATAAATAGTATGTAATGTTTTCAGAAGCTAGGTTACCTTAGCTTCATTAATGAAAAAAATAAGGGAAGTTAAAGTTAACAAAACATATTATCTGTTAAAAATATATTTTACTGAGATATTTCCTCAACGTAGTCTGAAAAAAATTTAAATTGATTGAACGTTTAAATTAACCTCTGCTTTTTTACACGAGTTCTTAAATTTACGAAATATTTATGAAAAGTTCTAATTTAATAGTTAATTATTTTCTGTAATTTAATAAAACAATTTTAGAGAAAAAGTGATTTATATATTAAGATGTTTTAAAGGTATATTTTAATATATCATTAAAAATAACTGAAGATAAACTTATGCATTTTATGCGAATTGTGATATTCATTTTGTTACAAATATTTCATATTTTGAAATTTCTTATTATTAGGATCAAAGTGTAATCGCATTATTTCATCTTAGTGAGAAAGGTATCGTTAATACTAATAGTAAAACATGTATAAACATTAGGCATCAATTCATTGCATTCCTGCATTTTCTTTGAAACTTTAATTTTAATAAATCCCAAAACTAATTCCTTGCTTAATAATTGAATATGAAAATTTTCATCAAAAATATTAGATAAAAGTAATATGTTTTCAGTTTTGAGTTGTACATTTAAATGATTATATTAAATTTAAAAGTAGAACTTTTTGTTTTATGATGTGAATTTGCATTATAGTTCAGTTGAAAAATTTGTATTTAGAAGCATATATGCTTTAGTTTTCACAGTTAATATCATAAACTATTAAACATTATCATAATATTTAATAATAAGCAATATTTTAGTTTATACAAATATTTATTGCTTTCTGAAAAATAAATTAAATTGATATGTAGTAATAACAAATCTGTTTCCCGCTTTATTTAATTAAGTAATTATATTTTCATATATACATGACGATTTGCTTTTTATATGGTTTTTAGAACATAGATTACATCTTATTTTTAAATCAAGATTTCTTATATCAAAAAGAATATATTTTCAAAATCTTTTTTGCACATTAATAAATATTTCTCAAAATTTGGAGCATATATATATATATATATATATATATATATATATATATATATATATATATATATATATATATATATATATATATATATATATATATATATATATATATATATATGTATATGTTAATGAAATTCTGAAATCTGACTGTGCATCGACTGAAACTAGGGGAGAAACGTTAAATTGTATTAATATTTAAGATTATTTAGGTTCATATAAAAATACATATATTATCAAAATAATATACATTTTAATGTTAATGAAAATAATTGAAACTTAAATATACATTTAATGAGAATTGCTATATTCCTTTTGTTAATCAAATGTTGCATTTGTTGGAATTTTTTATTATTTTTGGCTGAAAGTGCATACTATTATTTTATTTTCTCTTAGTAAAAAGTAGAAAAAGGAAAACTATATACATTAGGATAGGAATATTCATTGAGAGGCATATTGATTTTAAAATTTCAATAATTTCGTTTATTTGTTTAATAATAAAATGTTAATTTTTTTTGAGTTATTTCTTTGCTTAGTCGCACAGTCTATTGCTATTAATATGATTTTTAGAAGAATTCGAGATTTCGAAAATAAAATACATATTTCTTCATTATCAACATAGCTAGTTTATTTAAAAATTATGTTGACTATACGCTTTATAAATATTAAAAACTAATATATTATACAATAATTAGATGTATTTTGTTATTTCAAAATAGTGGTACTATCTTAATTACCAATATTTTTATTAAAATAATTGTTAAATGAAAATAAACAAAGAAGCTGAATTGAAGAATCTTATCAGGAATTTACAGGGGAGTGTTAATAACACTAAAATGAGTAAATGTTACCCTTGAGATAGTAATTATTCTTGCTAGTCTCGACTGTAAATGTTTATTTTAGATTTTTTACTTAATGACGGAAAAGCTTTTAGAAAATGAATTTGTTAATTCTTGTTTGTCTTACACGTATCTAAGCATTCATCTGCTTCAGATTTTATAAACTGTATATACATACATACATACATACATATATATATATATATATATATATATATATATATATATATATATATATATATATATATATATATATATATATATATATATAGAATAATTGAATATTAGTATAAAAATTCAAGAGATTAGCTTTTAATTTTTTTTTACTTATCAATAATACATTATTCCTTGAGAAGTTAAGGTATCTTTAATTAAGGAAAACAAAAATATATTTTTCTTGAAACAATCATATATTTTATCCGGAGACGAAATGTTTTACACCAATAATCATAAATTCTAAAATATAAAAGCACTTTATATGAAAATATTTATATTATTTTATAATAAAAATTAGAAGTTTAATTAAAAATGAAAAATATAAATAGAAAATTATTTTTATATGATCTGTTGCTCTCTTCTGCCTGACTGCGGGCCATGACTGCTTGCCCGCATACTTGCATAGGTTTGGACTTTGTGACTCTCCCATATGTACTCTGTGCTGACAACATCAAAATTTTGATGCTACTCAACTCGGCTCATGCTCTGCACTTGTGATTTTAAACTGTAGTGTTCAGAAATATTTGAAGGCTAGAGAAATTATAGCGTAATTTCTGGGTATTTTTAATAAATAAATAAATTTTTCATATGATTCACTATATTTCTAGAATTAAAGTTTAATCTCGTTATTATTGGTTGGAAATGCTTTACTTTTAATTTAGAGATGAATATTTTATTAAATTATATTCAAAATCTAAACTTAGTTACATTTCTTTAAAAGTTTTAAACATTTTAGCCAAATATTTTTTATTTTTTTTTATTTGGGAAAACAAAAATATCTCCCTGTGCACCAAGGAATACCACACAGGGCCCGAAGGTACAACAAATGTACTACAAAACAAATCCAAATAATACATGAGATGAAAAAAGTAATAATAAAAGAAAGCAGAGAGAAAAAAAAGATATAAAAATGAAAAATGAATTAGATAACAGCATGGATAAATTTTACAAAAAATTCAAAATTCTCTTTCTTAACTAGGTCCACCATAATCGGGGGCCACCTGTTATTTAAGTCTTTACAAAGCTCGTTCCTTACTTCTGAAACAGATGGGCATTCAAGAAGAATGTGAGAAGGGTTGTCACTCCCAGAGTTGCACTTGCACACCTCACTGTTTTTAATGTGGAAACGGTGTAGGTAGCTATTGAAATTCCCATGTCCAGTGAGGAATTGCGTAATTTTAAAGTCAGTGTAAAACCAGTAGTTCTTAATTCTGCATTGAACTGAAGGGAAAAAATATTTGGTCCACTTACAATTAGGAGAGGAAATGAAACCTGAGTTCCATTCTGTGATAATCTTCTTTTTGGTAGTGGTTTTGAAAAAAGACTTGGGTAAGCTGGTATTGAGCTTATTTGGAAGTGAAAGAGAAGATTTGGCCAGGAAATCCGCTCTTTCATTTCCATACACACCACTATGACCCTTGACATGGGAGAAAGTGAAGGAAATATTTTTGATATCACACATATTAATTGAAGTCTGGACTTCTACTATAAGTCTTTCAAAACTAGTTACATCTTGTAGAGCCAGTAGGGATGACATCGAGTCACTGCAAATTAGAAATTTTTGAAAAGGCTTGCTTATGGCATCTTTAACAGCAAGATTAATGCAGAGTAACTCAGCTTGGAAAATAGAACTGTAATCATTAATGCGGTATACCTGATGACTCACTTCAAAACCATCCTGAAAGCATACGTATGCAAGACCTACTTTTTCATTAACTTTACTCCCATCTGTAAAGTAAATTAGATCATAGTCTTCTTCCCTAACGCTATCAAATGCAGCAAGAGGAGCAGGAGATCTTGTAGATGGATGAGGTAGGGAAGAAAAGTCCAAATCACCATCAAGATAGTTAGAAAAAGAGTCTTGAGCATAACGATAAACCTCATTTTGATGAAGTATGACAACATCAAGAGGTGGAAGTCCAGAGAGAATGAAAAGAGCATCATAACTGATTGTTCTATATCCTCTGACAATTCTCAAGAGCAGCTTTCTTTGTATTTTCCTGATAAGTTTTCGGTTTATTTTTTTCTTCAAACTGTCTCCCCAAATTCGCGAAGCATAAAGAATAACGGGAACAATGCCTTGTTTATAAATCAATTTTGAAACTTCGAATTTAATTCCGTAACTGTTATTGCAAATTCTATACAATGCATTAGTAAGAATATTTACCTTAGCTAAAATGTATTTCAAATGTTCCTTCCAGTGAAGTTTACTATCGACAACAACACCCAGATATTTAATTTTGTCTACAACTTCCAGATAATTGCTACCCATAGCAAGATTGATAGTGGCATCAATGTTGGCCTTTTTCTGAATCATCATTACTTTGCACTTCGTATGATTGAATTCCAGCTTGCAATGTTGAGCCCAATCATGGATAAAATCAAGAATATCTTGAGCAATACTGCATAAATCGGGAAAGTTTTTGTTCTGGACAATTACGAGTAAATCATCTGCGAAAGCAATTTTCCAGCACTTAAATGCATTCAATTTTTTTAGTAAATCATTGATAATTAGGTTCCAAAGAAATGGGCCAGAAACAGAGCCTTGTGGACATCCTTTTTGGATGTTAACTACTTGCGACTTATTGCCAAGAGTGAGAACAGCCGTTCTGTTGTTCAGGAAACTGCGGAAGAGATTGAGAATATTTGAAGGAGTATAAGCCTCCTTCATTAAGGAAATAATAAAGGGCCACCACGCGTTATCAAACGCTCCTTTTATGTCCAATGAAAGGAGAATTGTGAACAAATTTTTCTTTTTCCCTTCCTTTACAATGTGAACAAGTCGCAGTAGTGCATCCTCAGTAGATTTCTGTGGTGTGAATCCAAATTGGTCTTTACTAGTATAATTGCGATTGTTAAGATGCCATCTTAGTCTGTTTGTAAGAAGCTTTTCGAGACATTTTCCAATGCAAGGCAATAAGCTAATACATCTAATATTCTTAAGGTGCGGTCGCTTAGAGTTCAAACTCTTTGGGATTAAAACAACTTTAGCATTTTTCCAAAGAGCAGGGAAGAGAGAAAATTTTAAGCATAAGTTGAATACAGCAGGAAGAACAGAAGGAGAACACTGATGAAAGTATTTAATCATTTCATTGGAGATGGAATCCAGGCCAGGAGATTTTCCAGTGGCCAAACCGTGAATAACAGCATTAACTTCATTGATTGTAAAAGGTACATCATCTCCTACAGAGTAGGCCTTGTTAGAGTGTTCTCGAATGTTTTGTTGAAACGAATTATCGTTAGAAGGATTGTCTTCTGGGAATGAAAAATTTGAGATTGTACTTAGAGATTCTTCAAAAGAGGATGTGAAGTGACCTGAAGTGGTTTCAATGCCAGTAATCTCGACACTTTTACTAAAGTTTCTCTTCATGCCTTTATAAATCTTCTTCCATACATTTGTAGGGGTAACATCAGAAAGAAAGTCTTTCCAGGAATTTAATTTTGAGTTATTAATTAAGTTCTTATACACTTCTTTAACGTGGAGGTAATTGGATTTAAAAACTTCCTTGACAATTGGGTTTTTGGCTCTTTGAAAGCGACGTCTTGAAGCATTTAATTTTTTACGCATGCATGCTATTTCAGAAGTCCACCAAGGAACATTTCTTTTATCATAATGCTTGAAAGGAATAGCTATCCTTCCGGCAGAAATCAGGACATTTTGAAGCTCAGAAATAAGATTTTCTAGGCAAATAGGGTCATTACAAAAAGAAAGCTTATCCTCAAAATTACAATTACTTATAGCTTCATAACATTTAGTCTGAAAAAGAAACCAATTTGCTCTTCTACAGTCAAAGATTTGAGGCCTGTTTTGGTGTAAAGAGTTCGTAGTATTATCAGCCAAGGAAATTTCAAAATAAATCATCCTATGGTCAGAAAGCGAGTCGTAGTCAGGAATAGACCAATTGATGACATCTTGCAATAAACTTTCCCCAACAACAGTAATATCAACGTAGCTAGAACCTTGAGTTGAACAGAAGGTAGGACCGAAATCCTCATTAACTACAAACAGTTGTTTGGTACTGAAGAAATCACATAGTTTATCTCCTCTAGCATCTGAATAAGGACTAAACCAAACATTACTTTTGCTATTAGAGTCCATTCCCCAAATAAGTCGAGAAGAATTAACATTAGACATGAAAGAATCAATCTTTTGTAAATCAGCATCTATATTTCTACCCGGCTCAAAGTAGTAAGAAAGCAGAATAAAATCTAAATCATTTACAGTGATTTCAACGGAGATCATGTTATAATCAGAGTAATTATGATAAACAAAGGTAGAAATATCATTCGAGCGAATGATAATCGCAGATTTTATAACATCTGATTGGGAATCAAAGAATACTTTGTAATGGCTAGGAAACCCGGGAAGATTCCCTTTGTAACAGTGAGGTTCTTGAATCAAAGCAACATCAATATTATCAGTTTCCATATTGAGAATGAGTTGCTGCGTAGCAATTTTAGACTTATGTAGATTTAATTGGACAAAACGTAAAAGAGAACAATAACTATTATTCATAATCAATGCGAGAGATTGATAATTTCTTCATGAAAATTTCACTCGGGCAGCAACTATCATAAGGTTTATGATAAATATTAACTCTTTTTGAAGGATTTTTAGTTTTATTATTAAATCTAGCACAATTGACACAAACTTGATGATTTCTATTAGAACACTCTGAGCTTTTATGGTTACCTGAACAGGTAAAACAAGCAAGGTGGTTTTTACAATCAGCAGCCTTATGATTATAACCCAAACATTTGAAACATCTATGTATAATAACAAAATCATCAACTTCACACACAGACCAGTCAAGCTTGAGAGATCCTAACCTTAAAATTTGTTTACGGATATTAGGTGGAACACTAATAATAATATGTCTTGAGTCTCCAAATTTCTTTAGTGTAAAACGAACTTTAGACTCTGAAATTTCTTCCTCAGATACTGAAATATCAAAATTTTGCTCAAATAAGACCTTGATAAGTTCATCATCATGTAATGAGCTAGGAACGTGTTTAATAATAATGGCAGGATATTTTCGTTTAGCAAGCGTTGAAGAAAGAGAGGTGCAATTTTCAGCCAGAACATCACGAAATTTTTCCCTGTCATCATCAGACACACATTCAACCAACAGTTTATCATTTGGAAGACTTCTTACGTTTTTGATACCAATTTTATTGCTTCTTGGATTGACTTGCGTTTTTATGATGTTTTTAATATCTCCAGCTTTAAGAGTTCCTTGTTCATTTGCACAGATAATAAGACTGCATTTTTTTCCATCGCTCGTTTGTTTTTGAAAAGTTTCTGTAGATGGCGCCACTACACTCGCGTACGATTTCTTCTCGTGTATTTTCATTAACACGTTTTCATAAGCTATACGTGACTGTACATTTTTAAATTTATCAAAATTTGAGTAAATAAGACAACGTAACTCACTCAAAGCATTCTTTGCATCTTCCTTCATCTGTTGATTCATGTTTGATCTGGAATGAAGCGCATTTTCAACGGTTTTTAATTGATTTTCGCAGGAAGCATAAAATTCGTCAACAACACCAATGGCGTCCATGTTGCCACCCTAGCCAAATATTTCATTTATTTTATGTGCACCATTATTTATACAAAATATGCTGAATAAAAATTACAAAAAATATATAGTATAAAATAAAACATATTATATTAAGACACCGGGATAAGATGCTGGGAGGCATAATCATGATATTTGTTCTTGAAACCAAGAATTTGTTCTGTAGAAATCATTATTGGTTTTCTGATAGAGATAAAATTTCTTATATATAAAATGTTTCAATTCTTTTCATCCTTCAACAGAAAGCTACAGATTCAAAAGGTCTTGGTATATCATTTTGTTTCCTGAAAACGAGAAGCTTTTATTTTGAAAATATATTCTATAATTTATACAATTCCTTTTTTTGTGTAATATTTTAACTGCAATTGCTACTTTTACATGTAGAGACAATTAATTAAGCATCTTTTTAAAAAATTAAAAATGATTGACGATATTTAAATTTTAAGTGAAACAATTAAATTATATTTGAAAAATAATAGTCTAATGCATATCTAAAATTTATTTCCTTTCAGCATTTTTCAAAACAAAAACTAACAAGTAATAATAAAGGATAATAATAATAATAATAGACATATAAGGCTGTACAATTATTACATAATTTTGGATAGAACGAGGATAAAAGCAAATAGTATTGATTAAAATAAGGAACTAACACAAATTGTGTAAAATTTAGAATATATTTCTTTATATTCAAAACAAATAGCAAGGTTAAAAAATGAATAATTATCTTTTTTAATTATATTGCAGAAATTGAATTTGTTTTTATTACTTTTGTCTATTTTATTTGTTATTTTACAGTAAAACTTTAATTAAAAATTTTAACTAGTAAAATTATGAATGTAATATTTTTTCGCTCTTCTTTTAGAATTCGAGAAAATGTATGATTTAGTAATTTCTATCCAACCACATAAATATTTATCAAACTAAAGAAGTAAAAAATAAATATAAACAAAAAATATTATATTTTCTTGACTCATTTCTAGATGATTAAAATTTTAAGAATTTTATCAGTTCCTTGGTTATCAGAACATAATGAATATGATTGCAAATAGAAAGGAGAAAATCTTTCTCGGAATTCCTTTTTAGAATTCTTTTATGAAAGATCATTTTCTATTAAAACAATATTAAAGCATGAAATACCTTAGACAACAGCCTGACAGTGCAACCCTTTGCTTAGAAAATTAAATAAAATTGTTATTATGGCTTTCGTTGAGATGAAAGAAGCAAGCTAATTACATTAAGAATTTACGCCTGAGTGATTTTCACTAATCAACATGATGCTCTCTAATTAATTTTGTTTATTCTAATGCTCTAAGCAATTATTTTAGCTCAAGGCATTTGAACAAACAAAACATACCTTTCAAACCGAGTAAACACAAATTGGTAACGTAAATTAAATGTCGATCGCATATATTTTATTCTACACAAAAATGTTTGAGTCACATTTCGAATTTTATTGAATTATTACATTAATAAAATCTTACAATTTTTTTACTAAGCATGCTATTTTATTACATATTTTCTATACATAGGTTTTGGTCCTTTCTATGTATTTTATTTCTTTTTTTATGTTATATTCGATGGAAAAAAAGGTAACTTAAATTTAAAATATTTAAACTTTTGAATAAAATAAAATTCTTTTATTTTTTTAAAATTTTTTAATATTCAAAATGTTTTCTTCTAAAAATATATGACGATTCGTTTTTTTTGTATGTATATTTAAGTATATTGGGGACATTATATGTTGTGTTGAAAAATGCATTAAATAATTGTTTTCAGTGAGTGAGATATTTAACATATAATTTATTTTTTAAATTTTATTTTTTGTGCTATTATTTCTAAAAGAAATAACGTTCTATTAATTTATCTTCTTTCTATTTAGAGGGAGATATAAAAATCACCTTTCTAAAAATAATACTTTAAGAATTTAATTTTAAAATAATCAAAAGCTACTCCTTTTCATTTATATAAAAACAAGTTTTTAATTTTAATTTTATATAAAATGTATTATTTCATTTCCAGTCTTATAGTAAGAGAACTAATGCAATGGAAAAATTAAAATCTTTTATACAGAGGAAATTATTTCATCGATAAGGATATATTAGTTAATTTTTTAAAACATAGTAATTAACACAATAATCATGAATATTTAAACTCTGTTATTTATAATACAATTTTTAATTTAAAATGACAAATACTTAAATTCAATAAGTACTTTAAACTGTTTGAAACCAAATGCTCATTTAATTCACTAGGCAACTAAATTGTCATATAAAATCTTAGCAACTTATTAATTATGACATCTCATTATCATTATTTGTAAATAAATTGCATTGAAATAAGTACATCTGCATATTTTTATTTAAAGGCTGACAGCTTCTCATTATTTTAAATCAATGATTTGTGTTGTGAGGATGACATATGAAACAGAGCAATTCACTTAAAAAATGGGCAATAAAACCATGGATGAACATTAAACCAGTGAAAAATTAAGCGAACGGAACCCATTTCAGTAACACGATCTTTGGTAACGTCAGGTAGGAAAATCATTAGCATTCAAACACTAAGAAAATGCGTTTTCTAAACTGTTTACTACTGCGCCAACATAGAACTTAAAACAATGTATACATATTTTTAAACTTAGAAATCCCACTGTTCTACCATGAATGAATTAAAAATTAATGAACTATAGAAGATTTTATATTTCAAACGTATATTACTTGAATATAAAAAATTGATACAAGCAAAAACAGCGTGGGTGAAATTTAACATGGCTTATAAAATTTAAACTTGCATAGTAAGCATTCGAAAAACGTGATAAATCAAATTATATGAAAATAAACCGAAATAGTTTCCGCAATTTTTCTGCTCCTAACCATGAACGCTGAATAATTGATATGCAGTTTTATGACAGATTTACATAGGCACATATATATAATAGTACAGTCATTTATTCAAAATATTTCATCAATATATTTCTATGTATTATAAGACTTACCGTTTCGTGTCAAGAAGTTTCATTCAATTGAATCTGATGTTCTTAAGAAATATTCTAGAATTTAAATGAAGGAATTAATTTTAAAAGAAGAATTATGGTAAAATTTTCTGGAAGGAGAAAAAGTAATGAGGTTATTTTAGAAATTTTCATTTTTCACTTGTACATCAGAATATATTCATATTGGCTATTATACTAATAATTATTTGACGGCCATTTGATTATTTAACCTCTTATTGCTTTCATTTACTTATCTACATAATTTTAGTGGATTATCACAAATAGCGAGGTATTACTATTTTAGATTTAAGATCTTAACATATCGAATCTACTTTAAATATTTGTGCGATACTGATTAAAAACATAAATGACAGTAGTTAGAAGTATTTATGAAGGTATACATAATAACGTATTTATGAAGGTATTTTTCTAAAAGTGGGCTTTCACATGGGCATTTAAGGTTCAATAAATTCGTTAATATGTTTTAAAAAATGAACATGAATAAAATTGCAAAGCTATTAAAAATTAAATTCATAGTGTTAAAGTGTTACATAAATAAATGTAAATACAAAGATGATATGTAAATTCTATACTGAAATGAAAATCACACAATGCAAGATAAACTGTGAGCTGGTATAATATGCTTGATATACTTGAAGACATGCCTTATAATGTGTCATTAAAATTATGATTTTTATTGTTTGTTGGAAAGCTGCATGGTTTAGAAAACAAATTAAAAATATTTTTGAATATTTGTAATTATATTTTTGATTACATGTATGTGCTATCCGTATTTTAACTATTGAAAATATAAAATACTCGTAGTTGAATGAAAATACGTGTTTATAATATTTTTAAAGCATTTTTGCCATTACATCGTATTAAAATCTGTACACTAAAAATTATTAACTAATTTTTTTCTTAATGACATGTTTAATATCTAATTTTACTACTTGATGTTTCCTCATCTGTTAAAAACAAAAGGATAAAGGACTATAAATTCAATTAAATTCGGATTGATTTTTAACAACTTATCCAAATAAATACGTGAATCAATATTAATAATATTTTACTGATCTTATAGTTGCGAATTATAAAAGCATTAAATTCATTGGATAAAAGTTGAATGTCAACAATATTTTGTGGTTGATTTATTGCAAATTTCATTCTAAAAAGCCAAAAATTAAAAATTGCATTCAAAATGTTAAAATGTTATTTATGGGTTAAACGTATCAATTAAATATTTATTTTAGATTACATTTAGAACAATAATAATTTGAATTCAAAATGTAAGCATATAAAATAATGTAAGTATACAAAATGTAAGAATATAAAATAAAAATTTTAATTCTCATTCAGAAAGGAAGCAACTTTATTTGATGGCGGTGAAAGCTATATTTATCATATTGCATATCAAAGCTTTAAATTATCTTTGATACATATTTTCCATATACATATAAATGCAGCAAAAAATTCAAAGATTTCCATTAAGTTGAGATTGGCAACATAATGACTAAATTTTCTCAACAAGTTCTAATTAAGATAATATTTCCAGGAGACATAAGAAAAAATTACGACGTGAGTCTCACATAATCTTTATGAAAGAAAATGTACCCTATAAAGCAGTAAAAAAAATAAAGAATCTTTAATAATTTAGATGAAAGCTCTTTGAAGAGAAAGCTGAAGTTGTTTTTTCATATCATGGCTTAAGATGCTAAACCAAAAACTAAAGAATATAAAGTAACACGCAATAGCAGATTGGTGGGATTGTCATTGCTTTGAGAAATTTATATAATTTAGGAAAATAGAATAAAACATTGATTTATCTATATAAGTTATCATAAAAAAGCAATTGTGAAATAAAAATAATTTGCTTAAACTTTTTTGCGGTCAATACGTAATTTCATCAAATGAAAATATTTTCCAAAACTAAGAGCGATGAAACATTTTTATTTTTTCGTAATACTTGCGAATAACTGAAAAATAATTTTTTAAATTTAAGGAAAAAATCGGACTAAATTGATTTAAGGTAATAGTAGTAATATGACAGTAATTTTGGAGATTTATGCTCGCAGGCTTATAGCTCACATTGAGTAAAATAGAGTTTTTTCACAAAACTCGTCAAAAATTTAGAATACCATTCAAATTTCTAATTCAATAGTTTGATTTAAGGGAAAATAAAAAAATTACTGAGTTTGTGTATCACAGCATATCAAATGTGGGTAAAAATCTATTGCAGACTGAAGCAATAATGAATGTTTAATAATTATTTAACTATGAAGCATTGGCAGCCTTTTACTGTATGAGCTAAAATTATTTCACTCATCTCACTAACATCAAAATGACATTTATTTGAGGATTACATCATTAGTTATTAAGTTTAAGTTCTAATTAGATAAAATTAGATTAAGCTCGAAAATTAGAGCAAAAACTGTTTAAAACTCAATAAATTATTCATTTATTTACGCACATAAAATGATTTCCAACTTATTCAATATTTTTGAAAACGAATTCATTACTTTCAGCAGAAAGTTTGCCAAAAAAATTTAAAACCAGAGTTATTTTAAGAATTCTATTTTTACTCAATTTGGAATTATTAAAGTGTAATCGATAGCTTTTAGCCTTATTAACTTTATGAATTCAGTCACTGCTTTAAATATGCACATAGAATAAACACAATGTTATAATAATTTTGCATGCTAGATTTCATTGAAAATATATATCGATATCTACAATGAAATCTAAGTATTACAAATGGAAATTGAATGAAGTATTACATAAGCTATTGCTTTAATATTCGGCAACATAATCATATCAAGCTTCGAAAAAAAATCACAGAATATTTTATAACTTAATTCCATGTTCCCCTTAGCTATTTCATCCCGATGTCTTACTTGATTCAAAAAGATACACTTTAGCTAAGTACATATCTAGTTCTATCATTAATAGTAATTAACTCTATGGATACGATAATTGTTCACGGTGGGATCAACCCTTCGGTTAAGAGAGGGATATTTCACATAGGAAGTAGGTTGAACGTGATTGGTAGACATAGCAAACTGTATTTTAGGTGGACACGAAGAGATTTTGAGAAAATAATTTGTATCAGATGAACGAGAAAGGAATGGTGATGCTGTTTGTAAGCTAATGGGAATGTTTGAAATTCCGGAATTCCTAGTTGAATTTAAAGGAAAGGATTATTTCACAATAAATCAGTTGTCAATTTTGTCTTTTATGCTATTATAAACTAGAGTTGTGGAAAGTAATGAAGACTATAAAAATATTTGATTAAGATGAAATAATGAATTAATGAAATTGTTTTAATAATTTTACGAGAATTAAATTTCTATAACACAACGAAATTTTAGTATGTAATACGCTACATTTTGTATAAATTTGGGTAAGAATGAACTCAAGATTCATCTTAATTATAAATTTAAATTTTCTTGAGCTGTTCAATGTATGTTAATTAATATATTTCTTTTATTTCAAAAATTTACTTTATTATATTTATCTATCTATGTGTCTGTCTTTCTGTCTGTCTATCTATCTATCCATCCAATCATCCATCCATCCATTAATCCATCTATCTAAAATTCACATAAATATCGTTATTTTTTATATACATCAGCGAAAAAATGTAAAGGAATTTATATGAAGGGCAAATTTATGCGCTGTAAATTTGAATGCAGTCCTTGTAAATAAAATATATAGAATAAAATCCGTAAATAGATACAAAATATTTTAACACCTTTATTTTATAAAATTCTTTTATTGTTTTACCAGGGAATATCATGTTTTTTATAACTGAGTTTTAAATCCATATCAATCTGTAAACAGAAAGAAATTCAAAATTTTTATCAGCTTGCTACACACAAACATTTTTATGTGTGAAATCAATACTTTGTGAACAGTCAATTTATAACTCAATGAATTTTTCTAAAACTGCAATTTTCTAGTTTCTTATATTTAATTCTTGATCAGGGCTCATAAATATAATAAACATAAAATAGATATGAAAATTCAAAAATTTGTTGTCTCAATTCAGTACATTAATTGCTATCAAAAACAATGCTAACCATCCAAATAGCAACACCAAGAAAAATAAGAGATATTGCAACAAAATTTATTTTGTAGACAGTAAGATGACTAAATATCAAATGATTAAATTTATAGGCTTCTGTGAAGTGTGGTTCCTGACAAAATCAGTATCCAGTGTAGTTGCCATTGTTGGAGATAACCACTGTCACATGCCTTGACATTGATTCAAAGAGACTTTGGATGTGTTCTTCGGAGTATAGCTGGCCAAGTACCACATGTTACCAAAGTTGATTTGGTGTGGCAGGTGGGGATGTAATCTGGATCAATATTTGAGAAACTATGGACCACTTGTTTCCTATCGTCGAAAGATCCAAAGAGTGATCGACCAGGGAAGCAATTCAATCTGGTGATTGACAATTAGTCTGGTGATTGATAATTCAATTTAGCTATTGACTTGGACAATCGCTAGATTGACGTGTGTGCTATGTGTATTCGCGCATTATCCAGTTGAAATATAGCTGTGGCAATCCCTGAAAGCAAGGAAAGACAACTGACTACAACACCTCGTAGATATAGCGCTGGCTGTTTAAAGTACTGGCATTGCATAATAGAGGAGTGCGAGAGTGATATCTAATACCATCTCTACCATAATACCTGGTGCCGTACCAGTGCGGTGGTGCATAACGCAGCTTTGTTCAGCGTCTTCTTTCCACAGTGTCTCAACACTGGAATCGTGGTGTTGCAAACAGAAGTGTGATTCGTCACTAAAGACAACTTCATTCTATTCTGGCATCCACATCCTTCTTTCATCGCACCAATGGTGGCGTGAAATGTCTTGGAATGCCAATGGAAACGTCAGTGGTTCTGCTTCAAGGGTAGACGTAGCAATGGACATCTTGCGGATTGACCACTCTGCTGCAAATAGCGTTGAATGGTACGCACAGACACTGGATAATTCGTTAAAGACTGAATGTCCTGTGCTATGGTTCAGGATGTGGCTGAGCAATTCGTCCCTGCCATGCGCACAATTTTCCTGTCATCACGTGAAGATATGCACTGAGGTGGATGCGATCAAACATGTTAGAATCATCTTGCATCCAATAATCACATATCCACTTGATATCTGTTTGGTTTCGTCCAACACGATTATTGATTTCCCTGAAAGTTAATCCACAATCTCGGTAGGCCACTATCCTTCCTGCGTCAAACCCGGATACTTGATCAAAAATTGATCGCTGTTTTTTTCGAGGCATAATTGATCGTTTGTTTGAAAAACATAATTGCCGAACTTGAAATCGTCGAATTCTGCAAGTTTTAAATAGCGCTTTGAAGTAGAGCCACAGGCACACGTGACGTGAATCTGCACTGTAACTTTAATCATGTGCATTTCTCACCTCCGATAATGCATGTTGTAAGTTTCATGTTATTTGCATGCCTCTTTCAGGGTGTTACATTTACGGTGGCCAATAGTGTATTTTATTTAACTCGTGTAGACTGATAATGACTACTGTTTTATAAGATTAGTAAAACCATTTTAATGATTAATTGTTTATTTTTCATATTCAAATTTACTTAACATTTTTGTTAATTATTAAGCATAATATGTTACTCAATTTCAATGCTTTGATTATTTTGACAAAGTCAATTGCATTTTTTCATCTTCCTGTGTACCTAAAATTTAGCATAAAAATTGATTCTTTAATTAAATTACGAATGGTCATAAACTGCAATGTACATGGATTAGATAATATCAGACAAAAATGTGGTATTTTAAATTTTATTTTAAAAGAAAATCAAAATCAATTAGTTAATTTTGATTCTTAGAAAGATAAGTAACTATTAAAATATGCTTTATTTAAAAAATATAATCGAATAATATTAACATAATAATATAATGAAAGTAAATCGGTAGTTATATATAATGGCAGTAGCTTGAGAAAAGCATTATCAATCATATTCCATGTGCTTTTTGGTATTTAAACCAAGACTTCATACTATTAAAGATAAAACCAAATAAATCTGAATGGCGTAGTCTTTCTCTTAAATTTATGAAACTTAAGAATGGATGATGATCAACAAAAAGCAAAAATTTTTTCAAGAAATTCATGCAGTATTAGAGAAGTAAGATAAAAATAATGAGGAAATACAGTAGATCATTAAAAAGGATATTTGTCATCCTGTGAGTCGATGGAAATAGAGGGTGAAGTTTATATTTACAGTATGGTATTTTATTGATTATGTATTTATAGATATCTCAATATATTTTTTGGTCTCTGTGAATATCAGAAATTATCAGAACAGTGAGCATTTGAAATATAAATGAAAAACTAATCTATTACAATGGACAAATTTCAACATCAAAATGGGAACAGCTTACCCTCTGAAAGTAGTTGCAAGACTTTTTATTCATATACAGTGTCTTTTATGTCCTAAGAGATATTTCGAAGCATTAAAGATCCATTTATATTATAGCAAAGAATTAATGCATGTTATTTCTATATGGAATATTATATAATATAGGCTTAGATAAATTATTATGCATAAATTTTTTATAGAACTGAAAACAACAGATAAAATATGATTTTAATTTCAAGATTTACAACAAAGTCTATCAGCAGCTAGATTTCATCCATATTATGAAAGACACCCCATTAGATGGCTTGGTCGTTTCTACAGACCAGATGACAGCGAGCCAACAAAAAGTGACATTTTCGAAACCAGATGGAGCTCGAAGGAGAGGCCACCACACATAAGATGGTTAGACCACCAAGTGATCGATGTTGAAACATGGAAAACAATGGTTTCCAAAGGGAAAATGACGAAAAACTATTGAGACTGCTTTGGTCTGTGCTGAGCTATAGCACCAAAGGAGAAGAATATACACAATTTATAATGAATAATTTTGAGATAAATTTCTTTATTAAGTATGTAATTTATTCAATCTGTACTTAAAACTTTCTAAACTTTATGAATATATAAAAGCTAAAAAAGAATAAAAAGTATTATCTAAAATAAATTAAAAAATTATTATCAGATACACGTTAAATTATTATAGATAAAACATTTCTTAAAATACGATAGTTTACATTTTATAGAAAAATGTTCTATCTGTGGAGCAATAAAAATAATATTAAATATTCATTTCTTTAAAATATTTAATGATTTGGAAATCAAGTTAATTGTATTTAAACCTAAGAACTGACAATTAATCAGAAATAACAAAGAGCTGATTTGGGTTTAAGTGGATTTTCATAAATATAGGAATACCTACATTTCATATTAAAAATTTAATCACAATTTAATCACACATAGAGCATGCAACGCAGTTTACTTAGCATTTTAAAATGTTTGTAAATCTTAGATAAAGAGAGGCAAATAAGACAGTTTGTAAAAAGAAAGCAATTTTTATTTCCTTAGCAAGCATTTGTTTGACGAAACACATAAAACAATATCTATGTATGTTGTGATCTTACAGTTCACTTGTCATTTTTCTTATTCGAATTTTTTTACAGGCAATTTCCTAATTATTTTCCTTTAGGAAATTTTAAAATCTCATTTTATATGGTTTGATGACGGTAGTTATAGATAGACAATAAATAAATTGTGTCAGCGAACTTTGTCTTATTTGGGTACAATAATATAGATACTGAAATGTCTAGCCGAGACATATATATATATATATATATATATATATATATATATATATATATATATATATATATATATATATATATATATATATATATAATATTGTTATCGGTTTCATTCTATTTGTCAGATGACGAGTCAGTAGCTTAGGAGGCGAAGGAAGAAGTTCTTATAAATTTACTAATATTTAAAGATTTATTTACAGAATATTTACAGACATCTTTTAGCTAGCTCCTTCATAGTGAGCTCCTTCATACAATCTCTCTTCTCTCAATTGCTTGTACATACCTCTCAACATGACATATTAAACACTGCCATCTAGTGGCCACTCATTTCTTTAAGTAATAATACAGCTTGATGCTAACAATATATATATATATATATATATATATATATATATATATATATATATATATATATATATATATATATATATATATATATATATATATATATATTTCAGTTGTTTAATTCCTTAGTATGATAAGAAATTTCATTGCTCAGATTTCATAAGAATTAAAAATTTTCAGTGTAATAACATTTTAAACAAGTTCATTCTAAGATGTAAGTCTGTCCTTTTCTGTTTAAAAAATTTAACTTATCAGATTTCATGCTTAATATGCATGAAATGAAAACATTTATCAGAACAAGTAGTTTGGACAAAATCTTAATACAAAAGACCAATATACTATAAAACAAATATTGCCTTAAAGTGCATACACCGTTTAATCTTATGAGTTTTTTTAAAGATGATATTATGTATTTTACTTTGATATGATGCGGTAAGAAAATATTCTCAGACTCGAGAGAAATATAGCTTTGGGGATAATCTGCAAATACCAAGGAAATGGTTGAATAATTTCCTCAGTTTAGGGAAGATAAGACTCAATTTTCCTCTTGGCATTTCTCTCGGTCGTTTTAAATTTATGGCAGCTATAAATTTTGAATGACCTCCTTATTTTACTTTGAGCTTGCATTATTCTAAAAAAACAGAAAATCTGTAAGCCCCCTTCTGTAGGTTTTGTTTACTTGAAGCAGAAGCTAAGTTAAATACATAGTAATTCCAAACAGATCTAACACGAGGTGGATACGTCGAAATATATTGCTTCACTAATTGCTCAACCTCTTAACAGAACAGTTTTGTAAAGAGAAAACTAGACGTTTAATTTAAAACATATTATTTTTTGTTTGGTACTACAAAAATTATACAAATATAATAATAAGTGAAATTTAAATGTTTGTAAATATTTTTAAACATTATTAGGAAACACACATTTGTATTCTTCACATTATTGTTATTTGGAAAGATAATCTTCTGGTAATCTTGATTAAACGATATAAAAAATATTTTTGATAACCAAGTTATACATTAAGCTGATATTTTGAAAAACATTTATGCTGAAAAAAATTCATTATTAATGAATAATGTTCCATTAAAATAACAAAATATTTTTTTCAAAATTGTAAATATTTTTGAACATGTAAAACATTTACAATACTTCGTTACACTGTTATTTGTTAAAATAATGTGTAAAAATCAAAACTAG